>CM026075.1:0-367500 GCA_014839685.1 Anableps anableps
CATTTGTACAGTAGAACCCAGCGGCCCACTCATTTTCGGACAGCTGTTTTGGCAATTTAGCATCCATGAATTTCCACCATATGCTCGGGATTCGTTCAACATAGGGTAGGCTGCGTGCACCTCAAATACAGTGAAGCCAGGACGTTCCGTTGGGAGGTTATGGGTCTTAACGCACTCGTTTTTGATTCCCCCCAAAAAAAGGCCAAACATGGCGGCAGTCAGACACTGTGCAACCGGTTTCTGTATCCTAGCACTACCCGGTCTCCACCCAAACGCCAGGGTTTATTCCTCAAGTACGAAGATCCGTGCACAAAAAGTTTGGTGTCTCCAGCACCTTCCTGTGGAAAGTGAAGGATCTTAACGCACTCGGTTTTGAAAGAAAATGGTGAACCAAGTGTGATTCTTCCATTTTGAAAGCTCCTTTAAGTAACTTAACCTTGACCAATCACGACCAACCTTTCGGGGTTTATTCCTCACACCCTAAGGTTTGTGCACAAGAAATATAGTGTCTCTAGCACCTTGCTGCAGGAAGTCATGGGTCAAAAACCTGTAAATTTGTAGCACATTGCAATCTTCCACCCGTGTTTTGTGTATAACTTTTGGTAGGAAGGGGCTACTGTGATGGGACTCGTATATTTGTGTCCTGGACAACGAGCAGATGCTGTTTGATGTCACACATGTCAAATTCTGTCCGGCGGTTGTCCGAGGCCTTCTCAAAGTCAGCCAAAGTGTCTATGAAGCAACTAAGAGCCCAAGACCATACTTCAAGCCACATCTGGGGCCGGTAAACTTCGCTCCCTCGGGCGCTGGGTCAGATTCCACACGGGATCTTTGCTGAAGGCTTCCTTGGGTACTCACACCTGAAATGTGGTGGCTCCAGCCTGTTCCAATCAGGAATTACGGGCTATTTTTCACTAAATTCCTGTCAATTAATTGTTAAAATGCTTAATAAATCAATTTTGGAAATTTTGGGTCGTTCATCTCAATGCAACCCTGACCCTATGTGATTTTAATCTTCAAGGCTCAAATTCTTCAAGAAGTTGAGACACTTTTTGTCCAAAACGTACTCCGAAACACATGGGTCTGACATATGTCGTAGCCCTCTGGGAGCGCTTTCCAACAGTCTTTGATCCAGGCCCCTATCATTTTGCATCACGGAGATACGGCCCTCCGAATGGTGAAAAATACTCATTTTTGTTGCCCTCTTGTGTTGGGCAGGAGCATCACAGAGCTGCCGTTCTAATATTTCTGTGACCAGGACAGAGAGACGTTTCTGGGGACACCCTTCATGTGGCTGTAGGTGTTACTCAATTTTACTTCATCGCAGCCTTAAGGCTGAGCTCCATATATGTGAAGAAGCGTTTCAGGAGCTTCCAAACACCCTTTGTTTCATTTCTCTAACGTTTTCCATTCCTGAGATACGAGCCCTTAAAATTTTGAAATTCCAGGTTTTGGTGCCCCCTAGTGGTAAACTGCAGGGTCAGATCCGTGCCATTCTTGGATATTTGTGCATTGCTTGGTGAGATCTTTCCAATGACACCTTTGTCATATCCAAACTCCCAAAAATAAGAAAGTCACTAATCAGCCCATCCCCCACCCTGTGATCCAGCCGCCTGAGACGGCAACAGAAACCCTTCAACACCCTGAGGAGAAAATACATGAAAATTTTCACTTTGAGATAATGAAACGTAATTGAGGTATTTTGGCAAAGGTCATAGACTCTTTACAAGGCAGAAGTCCTAGGCACCTCGACCTTGACAAAAACCCGCCACGAGGCCACCAAGGTGCTTCCAAAATTCCGCTTCTCAGTCTTTTACACTGCCCGTAATCCAATTTTCAATCATTCATTTCTCTGCAACCCTTAAACCTACGAGGTTCGTTCTAACCTCGTTTTGCTTGGGGTTTTGAACTCTACAACCGCTCAGTTTCTTGTGTCTTTTGAGACACTTTTTGTCCAAAACGTACTCCGAAACACATGGGTCTGACATATGTCGTAGCCCTCTGGGAGCGCTTTCCAACAGTCTTTGATCCAGGCCCCTATCATTTTGCATCACGGAGATACGGCCCTCCGAATGGTGAAAAATACTCATTTTTGTTGCCCTCTTGTGTTGGGCAGGAGCATCACAGAGCTGCCGTTCTAATATTTCTGTGACCAGGACAGAGAGACGTTTCTGGGGACACCCTTCATGTGGCTGTAGGTGTTACTCAATTTTACTTCATCGCAGCCTCAAGGCTGAGCTCCAGATATGTGAAGAACCGTTTCAGGAGCTTCCAAACACCCTTTGTTTCATTTCTCTAACGTTTTCCATTCCTGAGATACGAGCCCTTAAAATTTTGAAATTCCAGGTTTTGGTGCCCCCTTCTTTTGAGCTGGAAGATAAGAGAGCTATTGTTCCTGGAAGCAGCACTCAGCTTTTTGAGTCCTCTCTGCATGGGCACATTTTACAAGTCTCTGTTTGTTCTTATACTCCCAGTAATTAAATCACCTATGAAGCAGATTATGAGGCAGCTGGGACAGCACAGGTATCCTTTTCTGGCTGGTATTTACTTCTGCCATGATATGATTAAAACAACTGTAACATCTAACTTCAGTCTGGTTAGAAAACTGCTCCATGAGTAAAACTGAACTTTCAGGTGCATCTCATATTCGCTGCTGCTTATTCTGACCAATAAAGTCCACTTTGTTTCAGAAATTGAATAAAAATGCATCAGACCTGCAATCATAGCTCAGTCAACAACATTGAGCTTAATCGAGTGATAAAGGTACTTTCCATATCATGGTTAATAATTTAGACATGAAACTACGATATTCTGCAAAACAGAGAGAGGTGGAGTGGAAAAAATATTAAGAAATACATTTGAAACAATTAAAGGAGTTATAATTAATCATTTGTGTAATTTTGCTGATTGGAGACTTGTAGAGTTAAAAAAAATTATTTGCAACAATTATAGGGACAAATTTGGCTTTTTGGGGTCACTTTGGCTTATTTAAATGTTTTAGAGCAAAAAAATGATTTGGACCAATTATCTATATATTTTTGGCTTTTTTGGGTAATTTTAACTTTTTTCAACATTGTAGATTGATTTCAGAATTTGGAAGTTGGAATCCATATTTTGAAAAATATTAATATTAATAATCAATATTTTTAATAATATAAATTAATTTTTGGATTGTCCATAAAGGGTAGACTAAAATGTGGAAGTGGTTCCACAATTCCAAAATTCTTCAAAACTTCAATTTCGTGGATTGTAGCGCCACCTACTGTCAAGATTTATACTCCAAGTGCATCTTGGAATTTGGAATTTGGCCGACTCCAAGTCCCATACGTTCCAATGGGACTTGGGTTGGAATTATGGAATATGAGTGAATCCCATTCATTTTCAATGAGAATCTCCTACCCCTTACCCTAACCCTAACCCTAACCCTAACCCTAACCCGAATATTTACACTGACCCTAACCTCGGCGATCTTTTTCCTAAACCTAACCTTTTCTTCTGGTGCAATACTTAAACATTTATTAAAAATCACGATCAAATTCATAGCTACAACTACATATTATAAACAAATGGCAATTCATGTAAGATTAAAAAAATAATTTAAAAACAGCACGCATAATTCATGTTGGAAATAACACTTTACATTTAGGGTAGGAAAACAGAGGGACTGACAAAAGACACATTTTTCTAATTACAAAAACATTACAAGAATTATAATTGGTCTAAAAAAATCACATTAAAATAATCAACAGGGATATTTTCTTTTTACAATACACCTTTCTTTAAAAACACAATTTTAAACGAATACGTAAAAAAAGGGGGTGGGTATAAATACAGCTGCACTGCAGCTTCCCCCTCCTTTCTGCTCTGACCACAGAAGAGGAAACACCTCTCTCACAGCGCAGCACAGTTGTTCGTCGGTGTGCCTGGCCTAAAGAAGACCCAACTGGGTCGAAACGTCGCTTTTGGGCGCACCATTCTTTTTCTTTTTCAGATATTTGTTTGCATTTCTGTTTACTTTCTTTCATTAAAATAAAAAAATAAAAATACAAAAAAAATTACACAAAACTTAAAAACAACCAACAAAAAAAATAACAAAACATAAAAATACACAAAAAAACAACATAGACTAAGGCTTTTTCGATCTTCCATTTTTGGTTTACGCTCTGTTTCCCACTTTTCGGAAACCCTCCTTTAGTTGTTTGATTCTGTTTTTCTAATTTTTGTTTTTTAATTCCAAGTTTGTTTTTTATTTCATTAACAAAAACACAACAAAAATTACAGAAAAATAATTAAAAATAAATAAATAAATAAAAACATCAGCAAAACATATAAATACACAATAACAACAAAGACAACAAAACAATTACACACACACACACACACAGCAGATGGATGACGGCTGGACCACCTACTATGGCGGACGACGCCAGCGTGGTCACCGTTCACAAAGGGACTGGGGTCGGGTGGGGTCCTGGGGTTGGATGGACAGCGCACCTCCTTCCTCCTTCGGGAGGAGGAATCAGTTCCCCTATCCTAACCCTAACCCTCTAACCCTCCAAAGGTCTTCCGGTATGGACGTGTGAGGTATTGTTGGACTCAGAGGGAGTCCCTGAGCACAGGCAACCTACTCCCAAGTCCCTAGCATCTTCCTACCTGGACTTATACTCTGAACAAAAATGAATGGGAGTCTATGGCAGCTATGCCAAGGAAAAGGCCTAGGGATGCCAAACTTTAGGCACACCCTAAGGGCCACAGGAGGGCGCCAGAGAGCACCTTTAGTCAAGTCCACCATACTCCATATTATTACACTTAGTTTCATATTTCCACCTTATACCACACTCAGGACCCATCTTCTATGTATCTTCTATGGGTCCCCCACAGTCTCTGTACCATGTTTGGTTCAGATGACACTTATAGTTTTGGAGTTATAAGAAAGCGAACATTTGTTCCCTTTGGTTTTCATCCTATAACCCTAAGCTACAGACTACAATGTACAATAAGTGCCTACAGAGAACACTGTACTATACATAGCTGAAGATGTTTGTTTACAGGTAATGACATCGAATTGGGTAATGACATCAAAATGGGAAGCTGTGTGTGACCTCTTTGTACACCTAACAGATGGAGCTCTATTCTGAGGTTGTTGGAAAGATCAAATGTTGACAATTCAACCGTCCAATTTACTCCCCAATTGGTGCACAGATTCATAAAAGGGCCTTGTTTCAAATAAATCTTCCTTTATTCAGATAAGTCTGTGTCAAGCAAGTCTTCTCTGCAACATTTTTACATAGTCATTTTGCAAGTAACACAACTCCAATAATACATTTCAGAGGCCTGTTTAAACACTCTTAAATTCTATGACATTCATTGCAAAGCATTAACTTTATGTATGTTTTGACCACACACTGCTCACACTAAAATATGTTACATGTCTTGTTAGCAGGTTATGTTGAAACAGAATACGCTAGCATTAGTCTGGGACTTCAACAAACTAAAATGTCAATACCTATCACTGCCAAGACAAATAAGCACTGTTGTGTCCAAAACATGAATATGTGAGTTCAGTGGAACTCTGTCACAATAATAATAAAAACTATGTAATACTCATGAAATGTAGTGTCTGCTTTCAAACATATGTCCATGATGCTAGTGAAGTACTCGGCTTTGAACATTTGTTAATTAACAATCTTTATAAGATTCAAAATCCTGATTAGGTTATTCAGCTGGAAAGACTGAATTTAGGGACAACACAAAACACTTCACCATATCAGTATATGAATAGTTTGGTAAGATGTCCAACCTGCTGGTCAAACTAACTCCCTGGTAGTGGCCAGAGGGCCGGGTGGCACAAAAAAATGTCATCCTCACTTCTATCAGTCTGCCCCAGGGCAGGTGAGGCTACAGTGTATCTTACCACCATCAGTTTGTGGATGTGTGTATGAATGGGTGAAGGACTGATTGTTGTGGGAAGCACTTTGGAGTCCTCTCACTTGAACAAGCATTAAACAAGTGGAGGCAATTTGCCAATTTGGGTGGCGGATGCTTTATAGCTCTGGGGACTGGTCTTGCCCAATGTCAAAGAGTGCAATTAAACTTTTTGGCCATAAAACCATCTTTTAACACCTGATTTTTTTTCAGCACTTTTTGGGTTAGCTACTTCTAAGCAGTTTTTACTTGATCATGGCTTAAAATAAACTGTTAGCGATGGAACTCTTCCTTTAACACTTTTGTTGCTTTAAATTGCATCACAAACTTCTATAGCATAAAAATGCTGTAAGTCTGACATACTACTATATTTTAATATCCATCTTTAAAACTGTGTTTACTCAATGATTGTGTGACTTAGAAAGCACTACAACATTACATATGCTTTGTAGGTTCAGAATTATCTTTATTAACAGAATATTTGCTAATGTTATACTAGGAAGGATAATTTTAACACTTAGGTGCATGTAAAGGAGATACAACATACAGCAGCTAATATGAACATGCAGTAACAAAGAAGACACAAAAAAAAGTCATTAGCAGCAAAGCTGAAATTACACCCATTCATAATTTTTTCGGTTTAGGGATTGCAATTTCTTGAATTATTCTCACTAGTTTTGCATGCTGTGCAGCTAAAAGGATTTTGCTCTGACATTTTTTTCCTTTTGGACAGTTGTAATGATGCATAACTATACCAGCAAGTTATTGTTTTTACAACTGGGAGCACTTGATTTGCATCTTAAAAGCTAAAATAATACCTCAACTATGACTCAGATCCTAGAAGAGTTGAAGAGGAGACTTCACAGATGCAGAGCAAGACCAAATAACAGACAGAGAAAGACAAAATTAAAACTATCTTGTTTATCCATCATACTGGGCATTGATGATATCCCCGAACATGTCTCTGTATGGCTTTCTAACCATACAGCAACTAAGAGATTTAAAGAGGAGTGACAAAAGCAGACAAGGTGGATTAACAGTGCTTGCCAACAACTGACACTGTCATCCAGGATGTTACTGACATTTTCTGCCCCCAAATAGTTATTGGCATTTCCTGACAGTTACAACAGTCTCATACAGCAGAACTCTTCTGTCAGAGGCTTTTACACATTTGTTGCAAGACTAACTGCTACCAGAGATCCTTCATTCCCACTTTATCACCATCCACAGTGATTCTTTGAAGATTCCTATATATAAGTTACAACAATATTCATTTTCCCTTTAGGATAAAATATTGTTGAATTGAATGGGAGGGCAAACGTTCCTACACATTCTCTACATTAAACGTTGGAAAACAGCTAAAGTGGTGGCTAATGTTAGTACTTTTCTGTCTATAAAAGGAGGCAATGTTGACTTCACTCCTCTGTGTAAATCACTTTTAAACTTGGAAAAGTTATCTAATTTTAGATGTGCACCTCAAAAATGCCTACCCAACAGAAACTGACATTTTACCACCAAAAACATGCTAATGCTAACAAAGCTAAGATGAATGACATGTAACTGACAAACTCGGACTTCTCTGTTCTGACAACAGACACCACCAGCAATACAATAGATCAAAGGGCTAAGGACATTGCTAAGATCTATGTGTTTCTTTAAAAAACTTCAGAAGGAGAGCAAGCTCAACTGTCGTAGCTGCGACCAGCACTGTGGAAGCTAAGTTAACTGATTTAGCTACTTGCTTGGCAGATGCTAAATCTCATTGGCTTTCTATAAGATGCTATGACAGTGCATCAAGCTAATCCCTCAACTACCCAGGCAGAAGTGGAGAAGCTGCGAATGAAAGGTGACGACTTAGAGAATAGGTGCCAGCATAACAATCTACACTTTGTCGGCTTCCCAGAGGGCTACAAAATCCTTGCAATTATGTATTCAACTATCTTGGAACTCCTGGAGACTAACTTCCCTGTAGGCCTGCAGAACAACCGAGCACACCCGGGGAGCCTGGGGAAGTGGAAATTGGATGGCCAGCGTCTGAAAGCAATCATTATTCAGTTTCTGTGACTTCAGGAATGCAAGCAGATTGTGCAGATGGCACACAAGAAAGGGGAGTTAAACTGCAAATGACAGATCATGGTCTTCCTGGACTACTCGAAACTTATCACATAGAAGGGGGCGGTGTTTCGTTGTTTAAAGAACTGTTACACAGCAGGAAAATTACTTTCCCCCTGATCTTTCTGGCAATGTTTGTCTTCCGGATGTCAGAAAGTAAACAAGAGTTCACTGACCCCAAGAAAGCTTAGAACTTTATAGGTTCCTTACCTGTACAGAATCATGGGTGATTGCAGGTGATGACTCACAACTTTGGTGAGCCAATCTATATTGAATTGAGCTTTATTTACTCCTGTACTAACTATGTTGTAATTTTATAAGGTCTGCCAATGTTAATATGGGTACAATATTATTTTTATTATTATTTTAACTACTCTCTATTTTTTCTGATTTGGCAAAGGAGCATTATGTTGGCCCTGTTCCAGTTTTACATATCTGGCTGGAACATCCTGTTAGAAGCTGAGGTTATTGCTTCAACATCACTTTTTACTATTGGATGCCTATAGTATAGGACTGCCATTGCATAACTGCTCTCTTTTGGTGTGCTACACCGTTTACAGTCATGGACCCTATGATTATTTTGGGTTTTTTTTAACTTATGTTGATGAAGTTCTTGAGCACTTGTGGGGAACTTTTTTTCTCAGTCATCCCAGAAGTTATCTTGATAAGAAAAAAACAATTATATTGCCTATTGTTTTATTCTGTCAATTACAGTATCCCGTGGCTGTTTCTTTACTGTAATTGTCAATGACAGTTAAAAAAAAATGGGCTCCTTAAATCTGATGTCCTGGAATGTTAAATCTCTTAATCACTCCATGAAATGAAAGAAGGCCTTGTCATTTATTAAATAAATGAAAAAAAGATATAACTCCGAGAAATTCGTCTGAAAGTTACTGAATCAAAAAAAATGCAGAGATTGGGTAGGCCATGCCTTTGTGTCTTGTGGAAATAGCCAGAGCAAGGGAGTGTTCATTGTAATTCAAAAAAACCTTACAATTTAACTGTGTTAAAGAGGCCACAGATGCTATGGGACAACTTTTGCTACTTCTTGCTGAGTTCCAGGGTCAGAAGGAGATACTAGTGAAAGTTAGTGCCCTAAATGTAGACAATCCAATATTTTTTGGACTACTACATCAAATCAGTACCAATCCTATTCCGATGGAGGGAGAGGTTCAACTAGGTCATGCACAATATTATTGATCATACTACCCCTTCACAGTGTCCACTGATCTTACCACTACTGGATGCAGAAAAAAACATTTGTCAGGGCTGAGTGGCATTTCCTTTTAGCTACTTTGGAGGTTTATGGCATCGGACAAAAATATATTTCCTCAATCAACCTGCTGTATAATTATCCTAAAGCCTTTGTAACAATAATTGTTATTTCACAACCCTTCAAGCTCTATAGGCTCACACGACAGGCATCCCCTTTAAGCCCCCTGCATTTTGCCACAGCACTGGAACAGCTTGTAGTTTCTATTCGCAAAGATCCCAATTTCCCTGGTATTGAAATTCATAGAAGCATCTATAAGCTTATCTTGTATGCCGATGATGCAGTGGTATTAGTGACACAACTGCAATGATCTTTACCTGCACTTTTATAAATATTTAGCCAGTTCTTATACCTATCAGGCTACAAGAGTAATTGGATCAAATCAAAGGTTCTCCCTCTGACATATTGACAATGTTTTTATTGCCTAAAAACATTGTTGAGACCCAATGACATTTGCTGGCCATGGTCAGGAATTAAATATCTTGGAATTTAATTTCCCCACTCCCTTTTAGATTTAATTCAAGTTAATTTTGAGCCACTACTAGACACTTTTAAAGCTAATATAGAATGGCGCTCTCCCCTTTATTTGTCTATTAATGTTGTTAAGATGATCTGTGCTCCAAAGTTCGATTATCTTCTCCACGCTCCTCCTGTAAAGAACCTGCCTGGCTATTTCCACCAATTTCACAGACTCTGTAATAAGCTTATATGGAATGGTAAGCGCCCGAGACTTAAGTTACAAATATTGCAGAAACAAACATAAGGGCAGGTTGAGTGTCCCTAACTTACTGTTATACCATTACAACTTCAGCCTTAGACATCTGATCCTTTGGGCCCACACTCCTGAAAGAGCTCCTCCTTAGCTAGCTCCAGAAAGCCACATATGCAGTCATCTGCCCCCACTGATACTGACTGGTTTTCAGAACCCCCAATAAAGCAAAATAGCACAATTAAGAGTGGTCTTTTATTGTGGCCAGCCTGAGGCATACCTGTTCAATAATCATGCTGTCTAATCAGCATCTTGATAAGCCACACCTGCAAGTTGGGATGGATTATCTCTGCAAAGGAGGAGTGCTCACTGTCATAGATTTAGACAAATTTCTGAATAATGATTATTTTCTGTATATAAAAAATGTTTTAGATCTTTGAGTTCAGCTCATGAAAAATGGAAGCTAAATCAAAAGTGTTGCATTCATAATTTTGTTCAGTGTACATACTTTACTACTGCTGAATGGACCAGGATACTTCAAATTTTAAAGAAACTATCAAGAAAGCTTAAAACATGCCTTATGTAATTTACGCTATTTAACAGGATGTACTGGACACCTTATAGATTATACAGTGAAGCTTTCTCTGTCTTTGGCATGTTGGAAATATAAGATCAAGGAGAATACATTTATCCACATGATCTAGAGCTGTCCCAAGATCCAGGTCTGTTGGGAAGAAATCTAACAATATGTTATTCAAATTATTAAATAAAATCTGCCCTTCTCTGAGAGACTATTGACGTTATTTAACCCATCTGTTCTTGATACTCTACCCTCCCCCGAGGTAGAGTAGGTTCAGGCTGCCCTCATGGTTGTGCACAAACTCATCTTGTCTCATTGGAAGGCTCCCTCAACTCTACGTATGGATATATGGTATCGGGACCTCTGCAAATTAGCAGCATTAAAAAGTGTCTCATTTAAACTTCTGGACAGACAGAAATGCTTTTATCTGAAATAGGGCCCAGATTTAACTCATCTAGATGGAGCTGTGTAATCTCATTAGATTGGTTAATCATTTTACATCCTCTCATTGGGTTTTGTTTTATTTTATTCATTGTCTTTTTCTGTATTGTCATGCTGCCACTTTCTCATGATAAGATACCCCTTCTTTTTGACTTTACTTGTATCACACTTTTGCCTGGTGCATTTTATGTACCTGACATACAAACACCAGGAAATTCCTCCCATAACCAACAGGTTAGATCAATTTAAGTTTGTCATCTCTGACATCACAGACACAGATGTGTGGCTAGGTGAAAAAAACATACCTGAGAATTTTAAGTTGGAGCAAAGAGCAGAGCAGCAGCAACTCATACTGATGATGTATTACTGAAGTGCCTAACAAACTACACAACGCTTGATGTTGTCACCTGCATTCATAAAACCTCCACAGCTGCTTCTTAATAGCTTTGTGTTTCATTCATCCTGATTAAAGACGTTCTGCCTGCTGTAATGATGAATGGGAATTCTCCAGCCATTACACACTCTTTGGTATTCCCAACATTTTACCTCTGAGTTTGACAGAAAATGGACCAGGAAGCTGGTAAGAACAAAGATCTGATGGACATGGTCACTTTGAATATGATTTATCCATAGTCACTTGTAAACAAATAGTCTGGAGGCTCTCAGGGGGCCATTGAGTCAGCTGCAGAGTTTTACACAGAAGAGTCTAAACCCTAGTGGTTACTGCACTGAGCTGCCTGTTGCCATGGTGATCTGCCAGAGTCAGATAACAAGAGGACTTGTGGTTTTTCATCATCAGGCATTTTCAGGCACTTTGTCATCCTCCTCTTCCTCCTCTGCCCCTGAAAAAGTTAACATAGCAGCACGTGAGTTCATTTACATTAGAAGCTAAGAAGAAGTTACTGTGTTGTCATCTTCATACCGTTCCAGGTCAGGTGATCTGCAGCCATGTGGTCAGGTGATTTATCATCATCCTTTTCAGTTGGACGGCAATCGTCTGAGTTCTGTGATGGACCTGCGTTGTGTCCACCTGTGATACCGTGGTTGGATGAGGGTTGCGACTGGACATCTGAGTTGATGTTTTCACTATCTTCTTTTGCCTCAGTCTCTTCTTTCTCCTTTTTGGCCAGCTCTGTTCGGAGAATAAAAACAAAATCATATTTTAGCTTAGGTCAACAACAAGCATTTCAAAAACTTCAAATGAGAACTCCACAGGTTCAGAATAATTCTAGGCTCCCATGAAATGATGGTGGAGCAGAAACAGCTTGTATCTTCAGTTACATAAAGCAGTGCTAATGAAGAAAGTGGCACCCTCTGGTCAACAGTAATATCTGAAGCTGCATTTGCTCGGGACCCTGCACCTTGCAAAATCTATTCATACACCTTAAAAATATTTAGAATTTTGTCAAGTTATAACCAATCAATGTAGGCTTTTGTGACATAGACCAGCACAAAGTAACACATGATTTTCATCATTTTAAATATTTTTACAAACAAAAATCTGAAAAGTGTGGTGCATTGTGTAGTCAACACTTCGTAAACCACCTTTCACTACAATTACAAGAAGCAAGAATTTTGGGGTATGTCTCTACCAGCTTTGCACCCGTAGCAATTCTTCTCAGCAAAAAGCTTGAGATCAGTCAGACTGGGTGACAAATATCTGTGAAGCCTGATTTTCAAGTCTTGCCATAGATTCTCAATTGGATTTAGATCTGGACTTTGACAGGATCATTTGAACGTATGAATGTAGCACTGGCTCTATGTTTATGGTCATTGTCCTACTGGAAAGTGGACCGCCACTCCAGTCTAAAGTCTTCTGCTGCCTATAACAGGTTTTCTACAAAGTTTGTCTTGTATTTAGCTTCTTCTATCTTTCCATCAACTCTGACCAGTTTCCCTTTCCTTGCTGAAAAAAAAACCTTTCCCACAGCATGATGCTGTCACAACCATGTTGCAGGGGTATATACTAGGGGTTGTATGACTTAATATTTTTTAAAGTCGAGGGCAACATGATAAGTCGAGTGGACTTCTACTAGTCACTGTGACATCATAGAAATGCAGGAGAAAATGCTTCACAGTACCGCAGAGGCTTTATTGCCTATAGCAAACATGGACAAAAACAGCTTGGACAGAAGTATATTATGCAGGATGAAAAGAATAGAAAACACAAGATTATCCCAAACTTCTTTGGCAGCAGCAGAGCAGAGTAGTGATCTTCTATCAGTGTGGTCAGATAATTTGCACAAAGTCAAGTCCGACATTTTTTTCTGTCAACTCTGGCTGGTACTAATGATTGGGTACATGCTCATCTTGGACATTTGCACCTATTGGAGTCAAATTATTATGTTGACCACAATTGTGCATGTTGGAACATTATAATCTAAGATCATTATAAATGGATCACCTTTGATTACAGTTAAATTCAGTGCACCCACCAGCTGCTCCAAGCAGCTCTGTCTTGATGCTCAGCAGGCTGTTTCAGTGACTCTGGGAAGCAGCTCTCTGCGAGATGAACTGACATGCTGACAACAGCAGGAATATCTGTCAGATTTATAGAATGCAGCTTGAACTATGTTTCCAGATGTCAGACAGTGTTTTTATAAGCATGTAAAGCTGCCAGGTTGGAAGCTTGAACACACAGGTTGACACTGATCAGTGGATCTATGAAAAAGAGCCTGACATGTAACAGGCCACACATTATTCTGGTAGCCTTTCCAGGAGTTTTCAGTACTCCTTTTGTGAAATACTTTATATTTTTATACAACTCAAATGATTTCACAAACTCACCGACTTCCTCATTTTTCATCTTCTTGGAAAAAAATCAGTTTTGTTACGTGACTGCAACTTCTTAAAATGACGCATAAAAAGTCATTGCAGGGCAAAGAACTGACCAGTTTAAAAGTCAGTTTGTTTGTGCGGCCCCTAGTATACAGCATGTTATTTTTCTTTGACCTACATGGAAAATGCTGTTTTGCATGAGACCAATTAAATATTGGTCTTATCTGATTAGTACTCTTTCCTCCACATTTTCAGGAGCCACTACACTGCTTGTGTATATCCACAAACAGGACTTCTTATGATTTTCTTACAACAATGACTATTTTTAAAGTATTCCTTAAAAGCCAGATTAATGGAGTCCAGAGCTGTTGAGAAACTCTCCTACCTGAGTAATGGACCTCTGCTGCTCCTCCAGAGTTACCAAGAGCCTCTTGGCTGCTTCTCTGATTAAAGCGCTCCTTCTTAAGCCTAACCACTCGGGTAGATGGCCATATCTTACAGTTCGAAAATACCCTTTCCATTTTTAGAAGAATGGTTGAATCTTTACTGTCAGATTGATATTGTTTTAGAAACTAAATCTGAAACTAAATTTTTAAATTCTCAATAACTGTCAAGCTGACTTGTCTGCTGTGTTTCTTGGTCTTTATGATGCTGGTTGTTCAAAAGGTTCTCTAACAAACCTATGAAGACTTAAAAGAATAGGTGGATTTGTACTGAGATTAAATTACCCACAAGTGGACTCTTACTACTCAGATTACTTCTGAAAGCATTTGGTGTCACTGGGATTTATTTAGGGACATCAGAATGAAGAACACTGATTACAAATATATTCCCCTCATTTTTAATAAGTTTTAAAATCATAATTAATACATTATTATTATTATTATTATTATTATTATTATTATTATTATTATTATTATTAAGTTTTAAAAACCCTTAAAAAGACTTCAGCTGATCCAAAATGCTGCAGCAAGAGTTCTAATGAAAATGAAAGACAGATTATATATCTCCTATTTTAGCTTTCCTTCATTGACTCCCTCCTAAATCCAGAATAGAATGTAAGATTCTCCTTCTCACATATAAAGCCCTTAATAATCAAGCTTCATCATCCATCAGAGAGCTGATTGTTCCATATGTTCCTTACAGAGCACTTCGCTCCCAGAATGCAGGTTTACTGCTGGTTCCTAGAACTTCTAAAAGTAGAATAGGAGGCAGATCCTGTAGTTATCAGGCTCTTCTCCTGTGGAACCAGCTCCCAGTTTTAGTCCGTGAGGCAGACACCCTGTCTACTTTTAAGACCAGGCTTAAAACCTGACTTTTTGATAAAGCTTAATTAGACTGGGTTATATTATCCTGAGTTATTTCTATAGCTATGCTGCCATAGGGTTAAATTACTGGAGGACAAACTGATCACTTTTTCTCACTTTCTTCTTCTACTACTCTCCAGTTTGCATTATTTCAACTGTTAATTTTTTATTTTCTCTCAGTTATTTACTCTCCATAGAAGCTACACCTGGTCTGGTGTTCTCTAACAAACCTTCCTGGAAGAAGGTCATTGGCTGAGATAATGCTGCCATCACCGGATTATTCTCCAACTCCTGCTGTTAACTATTTACTTTCATGAACATCAAAAATAATCCCACAATGGTTCAGCTGTTTCTTCTTTCACAATCTGCTCTGTCTTCTCAAAACCCCAGTCGGTTGTGGCTAGGGATGGAAATTGTCAGTAGTTCAATTCCTTGAAATTGTTAACCTCCCTGCTTAATGATTCTGCTTGTCAGTTCCAGTAATATGTGACATGTTTGTGTGATGATGTATTGTCCACGCTCCACATTTTGATTTAGACAATATCCAAGATGGCATCATGTCAGAAGCACTCCAAAGTATAGTTACATTTCACAAAAAAAAGATACGAGGGCTCCTTGCAACATGTGCAGAGTTTTAATCACAATAAAAGGATGAAATACCTCCAACATCTTCAAACAGCTGACCACACAGCATACAACTGATTGGCATGAATGTAAAGTGTTTGATAGATTGCTTGCTGATGGCGGTGACTCTCGAGGCAGGGAGGTTCAAGCACGGCATCTCTTTCCGTGAATGTCCCAGGTAACAAAGTCCTACAGGTTCTGGTTATTGTATTAATGTTAGCACCATACTGTAAGAATAATCTCCATCTCATATTAACATTTACAGTCATATTCAGTAAGTTAGAATGTGGGTTCAGATGAGGCTTGTTTGTCAGATTAAAAGCACCTTTTGAAAACAAACTTGAAGTCTTGAAAGATCTTTCCTGAAAAGGAAAACATGCAGATCTGTCTGCACAAAAACTGTTGTGCAAAAAAAAGGTGCAAAAAGTTGCATTTCATATTAAAAATGTTCATTTGATAGAGGGATTCTTATTTTTTAGGCCAGTTTTAATTTTGTTTGAATCGAATACAACATGGTGCATATTTTGAATTAAAAGTTTATTTCCTAACTCAATGAGAATCGATAAAAAAAAAAAAAAAAATCAATAAAGAATTGAATCGGTAAGTGAGCTCGATGATGGAATTGTTAGCAAGAAAATCTTATCAATTTCCATCCCTTGTTGTGTCTTGTACTGAGCCAGGTTCTGCTGGAGGTTTCTTCCTGTTAAATGGGAGTTTTTCCTCTCCACTGTCACTACATGCATCCACAAATGTTACATGTGAATTTGCATAGATGTAAAAATATTCAGTTTAAAGCCCACATTACTTGAATCAGTTTTCAAACTTAAGAAAACAAAGAAAAAAAACAAAGAAGTTATGATATTGATGCTGAATGTTTTTGAACAAAAAGTAGATCCCTCTTCATCTTGAGACACCATCTCAAACACATCCTCATTCACAGATCATGTTCTGGAAATAAACACAAAACAAAATGAAAGCACAATTAATAAACTATATGCATATTCTAATGTTCTTAGTACCGGCTTAAATACATTCTATGTTAATTCAGCTTTTTATAAATGCTTACCTACGTTTTCTGGCTGGATGTCTGACACCATTTTCCCCCTGGTTTCAGTTCTTGTGATGTGGCAATCCACAAAACAGCGTGGAGGTTGTCAGTAATGCATGATCTGTGCTTGGTCTTGTTGAAATTCACACAGATAGGTGTGTGAATTTCAACATGGCCAGCACACGAGCAACATGAAGTTGAAGCTGTGGCATGAAACCAGGGTGCAGTAGACGGTAAAAGTCCTCAATTTCAACATCATGGAACTTTTCTCTCAGACCACTATCGCTTTCAAGCTACATTAACTCCATCACAGGATTGACAAAGATATCAAAACCAGAGTGCTGAAATTTAAAATCAGAAAAATGTTGATCAAACTAATTTATTATCCACCTCAATTTGGGAATTAACCAAGCACGTGAAAAAGCACTGGGAACTGAGGCTGAGATCTTGTGACAAACAGGAAAGTGTTTATTTAAGTGTGTATTTGTATTCCCATTATTCATTAAACGTTCTTCCTTCTACATCAATTTTTCTTTTCTTGAAAAGAAAAGCAAACTTTGGGGTTAGTTTGTGGGGATGCCTCAGTTCCATTCGTTGCAAAAATCAAAAATCGGTTTAAGGTGACACTGCTGCATTCTAGTGGTGAGAAGCTATAATGTTGTCAGGTAACAGTCAAAATGCATTGTGGGAGCTGTAGTTTAATTTTGGTCAATTATTGCTTAAGACAATCATGGCCCTATCAAGCTATTGGGGACCACATAAAATTATGTGGCTGGTCACATTTGGCCCGTGGGCCTTGAGTTTGACACGTGCTTTAGATAGAAACTTTTTAAACTACTATAAATAATTAATTGAGCTTACTGTACTGTTTGAGCTAGGATCAACTGGAATGTATGTAACCCTAACTGAAAAGATTTTCTTGTAAAGTGCCTTGAAACAGTTGTGAATTGGCACAATATTAATAAAACTGAACTGAAAAATCTGTTATCTTCCTCCTCCTTGACAACCATCCACTAACTTTTGTTGGTCTATCATATTAAATTCTACAAAAATATTTTGAAGTTTGTGGTTGCTACAAAATGTGGAAAAGTTAAAGGGATATTAACAAGCGCGTAATTTGCACATGGGCAGAGACCTCTACTATTGGTCAATAAACAGGAAGGAGCAGGATCCATGTGCAGATCGATTGTGCATACCTGCGCCTTTGGCTTCAGTTTAGCCACTGAAGTATAGTTTTAAAAGGAGCGGAAAGCTGGTTTTTGTCAGAGTTGTTAATGGAAGCTGCAAACAGACTGGATGAGTTGGAAGGCGATAAGTTTTCAGCTGACGAATAGTAGAGGAGCTGGACCAAGCAGGCAGCCCTCATTTGCATAATGAAGCAGAAATGCATACGGTAATGTAAAAAGAGGAGGCAAGGAAATGTAAAAAGAAGAAACGCTTGTATAAGGTGAAATGAAAAATAAAAATAATAATTAAAAAAAAATTGTATCTATCTATCTATCTATATATATATATATATATATATATATATATATATATATATATATGTACTTTTTTTAAATTATGTCAGTTTTGGTCCTCCATATGTTTAAAGGTGCAGAATGAATAGTAAATCATAGCAACTAATCACAGGAGTACCATGAATTATTTGCTTTATTATAGTATATAATATAGTATATATAATACATGTAATATTATATAAACTAAACTCATTAAGCTAGTATATAGTTTTACTTAAGTGAATACACACATACCATTTTATGTATTTAGTTATTAATAGCTAATATTAGTACTGATAACAGGACTGAAGATGAGAGTCCCAGAAAGGTCCAGGATGAGACTTATGTTTTAAACACATCAAGTTAAAACATTTTTCTCTAAAGAAAGTGTTCAGTTCAATTTCAATTCAGTTTATTTATATTGTGCCAACTCACAAGAAATGTCATCCGGAGACACTTTACAAGAAAAAAAAAAAATTCAGTCATACATACATTCCAATTGATTCTCGTTATCAAACAGTCCAGTAGCTCAATTAATTATTCAAAGTAGTTCAAAAAGTTTCTAGGAGATTGCATCGAGTCATTGACTTGCAGCGTTCAGTCTTCCTGGACGAGGATGTAGCGACCGCATGGCATTGTGTCGTTGACTTTACAGCAATCCCTCATACCGAGCATGCATGTTGCGACAGTGGAGAGGTAAAACTCCCCTTTAACAGGAAGAAACCTCCAGCAGAACCTGAACCAGGTTCAGTACAAGAAGCCATCTGCCACAACCAACTGAGGGTTTGAAAAGACACAGCAGAATGCACAAGAAAAACAGATGAACTGATGTAAGAATATTTTCAATGTTCATGAAAGTAAAAAGTTCATAGCAGGAGAACGAGAATGATGGGGACATTATCTCAGCTGAAGCCTTTCTCCAGGAAGGCATCACAGCAAAACCGAATCCCAAACCAAGTGTAGCTTCTATGGGAAGAAAATAACTGAGAGGAAAACAAAAGGTTAACAGTTTAAATAACAGCAAATAATTCAAATTGGAGAGTAGTAGAGGAAGAAAGTGAGAAAAAGTGGTCAGTTTGTGCTCCAGTAGCCTAGGTCTATGACAGCATAGCTATAGAAATAACTCAGGATAACCTCAGCCAGTCTAACTATAAGCTTTATCAAAAAGGAAAATTTTAAGCCTAGTCTAGAAAGTAGACAGGGTGTTTGCCTCATGGACTAAAACTGGGAACTGGTTCAACAGGAGAAGAGCCTGATAACTACAGGATCTGCCTCCCATTCTACTTTTAGAAATTCTAGGAACCAGCAGTAAACCTGGAATCTGAGAGTGAAGTGCTCTGTAAGGAACATATAGAACAATCACATCTCTGATGGATGATGGAGCTGATTATTAAGGACTTTATATATGAGAAGGAGAATCTTACATTCTATTCTGGATTTAAGAGGGAGCTAATGAAGGGAAGCTAAAATAGGAGAAATATAGTCTGTCTTTTTCATTTTCAGTAGAACTCTTGCTGCAGCATTTTGAATCAGTTGAAGGCTTTTAACTACATTCTGTGGACTTCCTGATAGTAAAGAATTACAGAAGTCCAGCCTTGAACAAACAAATGGATGGACAAGTTTTTCAGCATCAATCCTCGACAGAATATTTCTAATTTTGGCAATGTTCCAGAAATGAAAGAAGGAAATTATAGAAATTTTGTTTAATATGGGACTTAAATGACATATCCTGGTCAAAAACAACACCGAGGTTCTTCACTTTATTATCTGAGGTCAATTTAATGCCATCCAGATCAAGTGATTGACGAAGCAGTGTCTCTTTCAGAGGTTCTGGTCCAAAAACAATCACTTCTGTCTTGAAAATTTCGTGTCATCCAGGTTTTAATGTCCTCAAGACATGCTTGTAATCTGCCTAACAGATTAGATTAATCAGGATTTATGGATAGATATAACTGAGTATCATCAGCATAACAGTGGAAATTTATCCCATGCTGTCTGATGATTTTTCCAATTGAAAGCATTGATAGATAGATAGATAGATAGATAGATAGATAGATAGATAGATAGATAGATAGATAGATAGATAGATAGATAGATAGATAGATAGAAAAAAGAATTGGTCCAAGCACAGAGCCCTGTGGTACTCCACAAGTAACCCTAGAGAGAGAAGATTTATTGTTCACATGAACAAACTGGAATCTGTCTGACAGATAAGATTTAAACTAGCCTAGTGCTGTTCCTTTGATACCCACATGTTAAATAGTGAAAATTGTGTTCAACTTTCACATGCTTAGTGGAGAACAGTAAACTGTGTTGTAAAATATTTTATTCATTATGTTTGGCAGGCCAAATGAATATACTTTCTTTAAAAGTGGAATGAAGGGCTGCCAAGATGGCAAGGAAACAGAACAGGTTTATGAAAGAAGGAACATATTTAGAGAATTCATTTTAATCAAATGATTGCAAAGCTCTCAGCATAATTAATATAAATAAAGGCTTTTTACACTCTTAACCCGAATTGGTTAACTTTACTTTTGCGTGGAAACCCGTTGTCTTAAACCATTCTAGTTTTTACATGATGAAACTAAACAGGTTTAGTTGTGTTAACTTGGAGCTGCAGTACAATGTAGCAAACACATTTAACAGACTTTATTAAAACTAATTAGCGCACATAAATTTCTTTCCTAGTTATATAAAATTATCATTTTAAACTAAACTTAAATAGCCACATAAAGCAAATAACTAATATATTAATGATATTCTCTCATTTAATTATTTTGATCTTCAAATTGTGTTGAGTGTAACACTAAATTGTACAGAAGAGAAAAAAATTAAGGAATACATATATCTGTAAGGTACTTCACTGATACCAATGTGCAGGACTTAACCACATTGATTCCATGACGTGTTACAATATAGTATATGAGCATCAAGAGGGTCAAGGTTGTCATTGCACAGTTTCTGCACACGTTACACTTTAGGAAGTGATTCTTTGGAACAGACCTTTCACTCATGGTTTCAGTTTTATAATCGAGTTTTGTTAACTCTGTTGCTGATTTGCTGGCAGGGCTTCCGTCAAAAAGCACTGAGGAGATCAATAGATTTGAAACTGTTTACTGAAGAACAGCAGCCTGTAGAACTATAGGCTCTATATTTTAGTAGAAAAGTACAATCAAATAATTTTATTTAGCAATAAGACACCATTTTTACCAAACATAAAAGAATAAGTAATGATTACTAAAAAGTTTAATTACAATTAATATGGGGGTTAAGAGTGTAGGATCTCACCATTTTCCTAAGCTTGAAGAAAATCAATCTACATCAGCTCCCTGATGATTTTGTACCTCTCATTTGTGTTATTGAAGTCTGTTATTGGGAATGATTACCACTGGTAAAACTTAGCGCTATAAATTCTCCAGTTTCTTACCATAGAAAAATGAACATGAGTGAATAATTTACACCTGTACAACTCAAGAGCAGACGATGGCACTGTCTTGTACAATGGGGCAGAAGTAAACTTGTGATATTTTGTTACACAATGCTTTCCAACTGGTGAGAAATTTAAAAATCAACTGAACTGTTCTTGTATTAAGTTGAAGAAAATGAAAGCAGAACAGGTGACTGAGGTGATGAGAGAGAGAAAGAAGGAGGCAATAGAGGAAGTGCAGCAGTTGAGAAAGTAAGCAACCCAAAGTCAGGTGACCAAAGAGGGAGAGAGAGAATACACGGTAAATTTAATCCAATTTCTAAATTTACATGTTATATATATATATATATATATATATATATATATATATATATATATATATATACACACACACACACACGTCATTTTCAGCAATTATCCTGAAAATGACAAAGACTTTGTCTGCTCATATCTAATTACTAATGGCTGTATTTGTGAAATTATTTGTTGTAATTTTTCCTAACCAAATTATAGTGCACTATGTAAATACTTGGAAAATTAAGCAATGTATGTATATCATAAAATATATCATAAAAATGTAAAATATTTGATAATGTTGGAATAAAGATGAAAAAATAAGCCTTTTATTAATTGTTGAACTGAATTATTGAATGTAAATACATAGTAAAAGCATTACAATTTCTAATACAGGAACGCCAAAATGTCCTGAATCCTTTTACAAATGTAAATGATTCAGTAAATATAAAAATAGACAGAGTCAAATAGAGGTTGACTCTATTAGGGGTTGTGTCAAATGGACACAACCTCTCATTGTTAGACCCAAAGTTATGCCCTTGGGTATGAATACTTTGGAAAGGCACTGTCTCTAAAGCCCGACACATAGTCTGCAAGAACAGAGAAATTAGTTTTCTCTTCAACACCTGCAAGAACAAAATGTTTTGTTTTGGGAGCTTTCCTTGCTTGTTCTCAACACATTTTGGGTAGAACTTTTTTCTTATGTGGTGTGGCTGGTTTCCCAGAGATGCTGTTTTGCACCTGCAAGGGAGCCTGACTGTCTCCCCAGTGTTTATGATCTTCTGTCAATGGTATAAAACGGATGTGTTGACTATCTGGTAGAACTTTTCACCTTGACCTGCACAACAGTGAGAGTCTGTGTACTCTCATATTCTTCACATGATATTGATAAACCTGATAGTGATTTTCACCTTAACAGTGCTTGGATTTTTTTTTTGTTGTTGTTGTTCTAATAGTGACGTATGGCAAATGTTGTCAGACTGGTCAGAAATTAGAAGTGGATATGGTTACTATCATAACAGTGGACAAGACCTATGAGGACTTACCATGGGTCCTTCACATGAGCATGAACAATATTGGCCAAAAAGAACTTTGTTTTTTTTTCTTGTCTCAAGTGAAAGAATACATTTTTTGTTCTTGCAGAGTACATACAGGCCTTTTGTTGAATCTAACTAATTATGTGGTGTTTTTGCAATTTGTTTCTATAATAGAAATCAATAAACACATACAAACATGTAGTTCTAATCAGTTTTTAGTCTAAAACAGCTATCAACTTATTTGAAACTTTTAAAGTTGGGTTTGTGTTTGTTCTTGTACTGGCATACCATGCACAGACAGTTCCTTCCATCGATCTTTGTTGCTGGTGATGACACTTGAGAGGTGGTGCCTCAGAGCTGGCAGGTCAATGGCTGTCAAAGAAAAGTTCATCTGTCCATCGTCAGTGTTTCCATGGCGATTGCTGCTATGTCTCTGCACTGACTCCACAGTGACTGAACCACTTCCTGTTAGGCTGAATGAAAGCAGAGTTGTACAGAGTATAAGTGTGGTACCGATACACTGTTCACACCCACTTAGAGTTTTCTCTATCGGTGAGAAGGAGCACATTGATACGAAGGAAATCTTACAGATATCCTTCATATGCATGATGAGATGTATGACTGACTGATACACTGTAAAGTGCTTAGCAATGAAAGATATCATTGATGCTTTGAAGCCAATCACATGTGAATTATGAGGGCTGGTTCTGATCCCCAAACCATGTTTTCATAAAGTTATGCCTTTAATTAGAAGATCATGAAACAAACATATCAATCAGGTTGATATGTTTGCAACATAAACTGAACACTGAAAGATCTTTGAGCAGTGAGGATAAACATCACAAAAGCACATTTATGTCACATTCTTGAAAGATAAACAGTGAGTGACCTTGAACATACTTAGGATTCACAGATGTAAATACTTTACTAGACCAGTTGACATTAGATTGAACTAAATGTATCTTTATCTCCATAGACTGTGCTCCTGAGATTGCCAGAAAGGAATTATGTTTAATTTGCATCCAAATAAATGTTGAAAGAAGGCTCCATTATACAAGTATTTGTTTATAAGTACTGTCAATACTGTGGTTCTGAGAATATATACCTTCATAATATATCTCTCCTCCCTTTCATGAAGTATGCAATTTAAACTCCCTGACAAAAACCGCTTATACTTCTGACAGAGTTTCTAAAGATTTGATACTGATAAAAATGACAAATATGAGACTGATATAATTATATTACATACTAATGTTACCCATGCATAGCGTGTAAGCTGAGACATTAGCCTATTTAGCACATAAAAGAAAGAAGGTCATAGTTCCTGGCACTTTTTTAAAAGTTAAGTAATTGGACTGGCTGTCAAACAAGACTTCCTAATTCTGTCCGTTCAAGTTCTCAGCGACAAACCTCTACCACTGCATAGTGAATGTGCTGAGTCAGAGTGGTTCTTTAGGGTTAAACAACAGTTCCCTCAGGGTCCTTTGCTACTTCAATGATCTTAAGGATTTCATCTCCATACCAAGCAAATAGACTGCTTTCCTTGCCAGTTTGTCCAGTCCCCTACCACTTCCTTCTTAATGGGTAATGTTCCCCTTCATACTTAATGCAATAGTGTTTGCTAATCAGTCAAATTGGTTCTTAAGATGCAATCCAAACTTCTTACAGGTCGAAACCACCTCCACAGTAGCCCCTGCAATCAGTGCTGGCTGGCAAGGAGGGCTGCTCCTAAAATCAGCTGCTATTTTTTGTGGTATTGAGTTGCAAGAGGTTAGACTTGAATCAATCCACACATTTCACTATGAATTTTCTGTACTTCCTCTCATGTCCATTGTTGTTACATAACTAAATAGGAATGTCCAAAAATGTTTCACTTACTGGCATGACCCTATGTTCCAACTAAAGTCAGATGTGTGGAATTTAAAAAGGAGTGGTGAAAGTACATTCCCCTGAGGTGCACCAGTGGAGCTGACCACAGTCTCAAAGAAGCTGTGGTCTCTTGGTGAGGTAATCTGTATTCCCTGAGCTCAGGTTCAGGTCCACCATCATCTTCCAGAACTTTTCTATCCATATAAAGAGCTGGACAATCAAAATCAAAGAACTTGGCCCTAACAGAACTAATCCCCTTGTCTTGATGAAAGTATACTCTATACAGTAGATATCAAAAGTCATCAAAAGTATTACCTGTGCAATTTACTGTTATATACTGTTAGTATATAACAGTAAATTCCCCACTTTCCTTATTAATAATATAATTGAAAATAATGTTATTACCTGGACCTTCTGTTTCCAGTCTCTTTGGCCTTCCTTTCTTCCTCTATCAGAGGTCCAATCACCTTTTCTGTAGTGTCAACCAAGACAGTGAAAGTGGGCTCCACGATGAAGTCTATAAAACCTACAACCAAAGAGACAGATAGGTTAAAGAAGTAAGGGATGTAGTTTAAAAAGCATTAGGAGAAATACCTATCTGTGACTGGGCGATCATCGTGGCTTTGCGGTCACAGAGAGGAGAGAAAGGAAGACCGAGTTCCACCTCTTTATCTCCCTAGAAAAGAAATGAATAACACAAGATGAAAGTTGGTTTTATTTTTTTACACCTTTGAAAAATGTCTGTGTGCTTCATGAATAAATTTCTAACCAAGCCTGATAAACAATGCAAACATAACACAAGCCAATACCTTTGGAGTCTCTGCTGAATCTTGGGTTCAACAATCAGTTGGTGCCTCTTTTTCAATACTAAGCTAAGGTTTTCCAAGGAGAGGAGAATTTGAAAGTGTTATCTGTCAATACTTGGGACATTCTCTCCAGTCCCCTTTATAAAAAAAAAATGTTGGTTGAACTCTGTTTAACCAATCCACATGTGATGTAACTTAAAGTTATCAAGGCTATTTTTCAAAATAAAACTCATTGTTCACTATGGCAATATTAAAGGGCTTTCTATCCATGGAAAAATGCCAGAATCTTTTAACACACTTTGGCCCCTTACAAAAAAGGTACAATATTTCCTTTCAAAGATAAAAATTGTTGTGTCTGGTTGTGCTTTGTTGTCTGTGCAGTCCAGTGACTATGTACCCAATATTGTTAAAATGCATACCTATTGTCTCACTTTAAACATACCATCTCACTTCACCATCTAACCTGAGCGCTTATGGTGTTGTGTCTGTGCATCCAGTTCTGCATGCATATTCAATGCTTTGCATATTCCTGTCAAGATCATAGCCCAGAGGTGCCAGAGGACAAAAAAGGAAAATAATATTACGATTACATTTCTAAATATTTTTTTTGTCTGGCTATCATCCCTGTAAGTATAGCCAAGTTAACACTGCAAACTGTGATTTCCAGTTATGTAAATGGAGGATTAGTCATCTGATATACCTAAATACAATCAGAATTTCAATTAAAAATGACCATGAGCTCTTAGAAGTCCTGTTTTCAGGGCTAATTTCTGACTTTATTTGAAATCTGATAACAGAAATGGAAAAAAAATTATCTGAATGACAAGATTTATTGTGACTGTTAAAATATAGCACAGATGCAGATAAGATGGCTGAGACTAGATTGCATACACTGCATGATGATGTAATTAAAATGCAAACTGAAAAACTAAGCTGTCCAACATTTTTGAGGTTATTTTTTAAAACTTTATTTCAAGAAAAAAATGATAGTAGGGCTGTGAAATTAGCACAAATATTACTCCAGAGTTCCAGGAAATCCATTTTTATTCCATGACTGGTTCAAGTAGATCTTTTTCTTAGGGATTAAGACAATTTAGCAGTTCAGGTACGGTTTAGGACAAGTATGACATCAAACACACCGAAGTATAGCACTGTGTACCTGTCTAAAGAATTCTTCCATCAGGCTATGAGTCCAGTGGTAGTGCAGTGGCCAGGCTTTGGCAGGATGACTGATGTCTGCTGCATGAAGCATTAGAGATAAAACCTTCACTTTGTCTATACTGGAGACAGACAAGAACACAGATTTAGTACAGCATAAAAACATGAACTATTCCAGAAATAGCCTTATTCCTAAATTCCAGCTCAAACTAAAAAGAGACTATCAGCCTGGCTACCAAATGTTAGGTAGAAGCTAGCAGTTTTTTTTCTTTTTTATTTTTAGTGCTGTTTGCAGAGTACAGTCAGCCTTTGAAACACAGGCAGAATCAACATGTTGACAGGCTGATGACAGCGTCTTCCCCAAAATCTCATCCAAGCGTGAGGTGAAAAGCATGACAGCCGCCTCCCTCCACACCTCCTGCAGCACTGACAAACAGAGAGAGGCAGAAGCTGGACTGGTTGGACTCAAGGCTATTCCTGTGAAACTGAACAGAGCCCCTACAGGCACATACTGGCCAATCTGGTCCTAGTCCAGCAGCCTGCAGCACCTTATGTTGGGCCATTGCACCAAACTCCCACTGTTGATCTAGTCATGTCCATCAGATGGACCAGCCTCACACGTCTTCCAGGAAGCAGTGCTCACGATGAAGAATCTAAATTTGAAAGTTTGACTCTTGATGAATCTGAATTGGGTCCTAAAGGAAAAGTATTTGCTGTCCATGCAGGAGGAAAATGTTGGTCTTTTTAAAGCCAATATGCAGTATTCACAAGTAGCCTCACACATTTCAAACTTTTTCAAGAAGCATCGATATATGAACTTAGAACAAATTAATGCGTGGATGTGCCATAATGAACATTTCTAGAGTTAAAGGACTAATGTCCCAGCAAGATCTAGAGAAACTCATCCATGTTTTTATCTTTAGTCGCACTGATTACTGCAACAGTGTCTTCACAGGTCTGGCTTAAAAAACATCAATGAAACAGCTGCAGCTGATCCAGAACACTGTTGCTCACATTCTCACTAAAACTAGAAAAATAGAGCGCATCATCCCAGTTCTAAAGTCCTTCCACTGGCTCCCTGTAGATCAGAGAATAGACTTTAAAATACTTTTGTTAGCTTAAGTCACTGAGTGGCTTAGCACCAAAATACATTAAAGACCTGTTGTATCAAACTTCCAGACCACTCAGATTCTCCGGTTCTAGTCTACTGTGCATCCCCAGAACCAAACATAGAGAGGCAGCATTAAGTTTCCAAGCTTCAACTTATCTGTAAAAAAAACTTCCAGAAAACTGCAAATCTGCCAAAACACTGACTTCCTTTAATCAAGGCTAAAAACCCACTGGTTTGGAGTTGCCTTTGATTAAAAACAACTGGAACATTGATCACTATAATTCAAGGTATATTTGCTTGATGATTTTGATTAGGGCATTTGACAAATGTAATGTTGGTTGCTGTTTAATAATTGGTTATGGTATGATGTTTTTATGGTGTAAAGCACTTTGAACTGCCTTGTTGCTTAAATGTGCTATACAAATATACTTGACTTGAAACTTGACATTAAATTGCAACATTTTTGCTGCAACTAAACAGCACATGTAAGGCAGGGCTAGTCACCAGTGTCGAGGTATACTAAAGTTTTTAAAAACCTCTTACAGTTTCAAAACC
Source organism: Anableps anableps (assembly GCA_014839685.1). Lineage (NCBI taxonomy): Eukaryota > Metazoa > Chordata > Actinopteri > Cyprinodontiformes > Anablepidae > Anableps > Anableps anableps. The sequence continues at coordinate 28,554 of CM026075.1, forward strand.
ACAGAAAATTTGTCATACAGTATTTATGATTTAAAGTCATTTTAATGACATGCAGGAGAAAGCGTAAAATGACCAGAGTTTCTTCAGAAGTATGGGTCTTAGCATAATGCTGTTCTGCCCCTTAATTGCTTGTTGCTGTACCCTTAAAGAAGGCTGCTACCCTTTTTCTGGGTCAGAATAAATACAGAATAGGGTGTTTGAAAATGCAGTGGATCCCCACCTCTTTGTGGTTCAGTGTTTACAAATTCACCTTTTCTCGTATTTTTAAATAAAGCATCTCTAAGATATTGGAAAGAACATGCAGCTTGGAAACCCAAAATACCCAAGCGCAATGTTACTTGACATTCTATTGACTGGCATGCCATTTATTTTCCTTGCCACTGATTGGCTGTACCCCCAAGAGCAAAAATAAGAATGACTGTACACATCAGCTTCTGTAGTAGCGCTAACACAATTTCCACACTGCGTATTAATGCATATTAAGGTATATCTGTTTTATAAGCATTTTTAGAGGGGGTCTCAAGTATTCATGGAGTTTAACTATTGATGGTAGGCTGTGGGCCCTAACTCCCGCAAATACCAGGGATCCATTGTATTTCACAAATAATACAGACAGTTATGGTGTGGAAACTACATACCTACATACTACATACCTTATTAAGGTAACACAGTTGTATATATATAGTTCACAAATTTTTAGCAACATGTCAATTAAACAGTGCTAATAAATATTTTATCCTTGTAACTTTCACTGTTTCATGTGCAGCCATATAGAAGTTGGAGTGCTATGGAACTGCAGCACCCCCTTGTGGTTGACTGATAAAACAATTTTGAAAATATGCCACAAAATTAATAACTAAAAAACCTAACACATTTTCTATGTAATTATAACTCTAATTCAACATGAGGATTCTTAAAAAATATTGCTTCATCATTTTTGGTGGTGTCTCATGTCATAGATAAAGATGTCTGTTAAGGCACCGCATGTTGCCTCATCCAGTACTGACCCGTTTGTTTGTGTCAGGGCGTTCCTCATGGTCTTGATCTGCTGAAAATGACAGGACATGTCTGTGGACATCACCATCTCTATCACCAGAGCTCTCAGTTCCCTGCCGAAAAGCAACACATTGCATCCCTAAAGATCAGTTTCTAAGACATTATCCTCTGAAAGAGCTCAAATGTCATTTCATCAGTTTTTGGTGCGTTGCAGATTGGTTGACATATGCTTTAGAAAAAATTTTTTTTACTGGTTTTCAAACTTGGGTCTTGGCTTCCTGGACAGCATAAAGAGCATTGAAGTGTAGCAAAGGAAAGGTTGTGAATGTATAAACAGCAAGCAAACTTTAAATGGGCAATATAATTGTGATTTTTTTTTTTTTTTACATTTAAATGAGGGCTAGTAGATACATATGCTTAAGCCATGGTTCTAACACTTCCAATTTGTTTAAGATGATCTTAGACAATAGCTTTACAAGCTTTCTGAAAATCTCTGAAAGCTATTTGCTGCTTTTCACAATTATTTTTACTACTGTTTCTCAGAACAGTAGAACATTTGAGTACAGTTTTAATTAGCTTGAACAGGCAATTTGTGCCTTGAAAATTTGTATGAGGAAACAATTTCCTGACTGGAAAGTAACACAACTAAAATACTGTTTCACACCTCCACACAAACCCCCGCCAAAGCATGAACATCACTCAAAATCAATCACTCTCAGAATAGTAGTCATTAATCCCACGTAATAATATTTTTTATAGTATTGTACAGTGAAAAAAAATGATAAAAGAAATGAAATCATAAAGACAATGAGTACAATTTGTGCAGGACCCCCACATTTTAGGTATAACCAACACAACTGAGGAGGAGTTTTTTATGTATTTTTGAAAGAAGAAACTTTTTCCATTGGAACTTAAGAAAGATATCTATCCTAGCATATTTTGATACAGCTCCATAACCAAATATGACACCCACATATTTCTACATCACTGGCATCCTGTACTCAGTATCAAAACACTACCAACACCCTTGCCACGGTCTCCAGAACGGCAGTTAATAAGACACTGATCCATAGAAACTTCCCTCTGCCCATTAGATGGTTAAGGAAAGTGCCATCACATTTATTATACAGAGTAAAGGTGCATAAGACAGTAACTTTGTTTCAAGCATTCTGCCCTAGAAATGTAGCTTTTTTTCCAACATTGCACACAGCTCTATAACAGCTCTTGAAGTGTGCACCTTTACTCTGGACGTCTTTGCTACTGATGTGGCAGGCAGACATGAACATTGATAAGGAAAATAGATGTGTAGCAGGATGCCTTGAGCACCAGCCACGGCCTTTCAACTTTGTATGCAGAGGAGAATTCATGTTTGGCACATTCATGCATTGTTCATATTCAGAGCAAATTGCATCCAGATGTGTTCATATCAAGAGATTCCACTATAGATTATTGTGTATGACTTCTGTACCTGGGACTTATCTTGATGTCAATCAAACATAAAATGGGACTGAAAATGTTTAGAATAAACAAGTGTTTTGTCTTCACCTACAGAGGAAAATTAGCAGGAGACCTTTTTAAACACCAACTTTAGACACTTTACACATCGGTGTCTAAAGTTATAGGAGCAAGTTGCTTGCTATTTCTTAAGCTGTATTTATGCCAAAGATAGCATTTTCCAAGGATTAGATACCAATTTATCACTATTCCTGGGATTTTCAAAGTGCTATTACCAAACACTATAATTTCTTCTTATTCTTATTTTTCTGCCACTATTATGTAGCTTTTTGGAGGACTTAACATATTCAAAAACTCACCAAACTTAACCCAAAATTGTCCTTCGAGTGAAAATTTTGGGATTTCAGTGGAATCAAAAGTGGGTGTGGCCAAACTGCTTTACAGCGCCCCCTAAACTGAGCTAGGCCAAATCGTACATCAAAGAGATCTGAAACTTGGTACGTAGGTTGATCCCCTTGAATCAAGAAAAAAAATTCTCATGGAGGTATGTCCTGAAATGTTCAGGGAGGCAGCCATTTTGGGTCAAAGGGCAAATTTTGGCCATTTTTGACGTTTGCAAACCTCGAACTTTAACAAAGTCCTTTCAATTTTGAGCTATCGGCTTCATCTTTGGTCAGTATGCAGTTAAGGGTATGGAAGATTAAACGTTATCTCAATCTTGAATTTTTGAGCATATTTAGGAGGCATGCCCAAGTGGCGAACTTGGCATACTTTCCAAAGCAAACAAAACGCTATAACTTTCACATATAAAGATCAAATTGCACCAAACTTGGTATGAGTCATCCATGTTGGATCCCCGACAATACTATGGGGTCATACGCTGATGCCATCTAAGCCCTGACCCCTAAGAATAGGAAGTCACTTTTTTTTTTTACCTGGAAAGCTCCATCTCTTACCTCCTTGACCTAATCAAGATGATGCTGTATCAGAAGACAGATAACAAGTTGGTCTCACTTGCTTTAAAGCACAATTTTCACTGGAGGGCGTGGCCGTGGCATTATGGTGAAATCAGACATTATACCGTTGCTATACATTTGGCTCTAAATTCTACATATTTCAGCCGAGCTGCACCAAACTTGCTATGATCAATCCTAATCCACCCTCCAACAGGAATGCTGTTCAATATTTGGTGGGCGTGGCCTAATTCCTCTACAGCACCCCCTAGAACTATTTAAAAATATCAGCCCCAAACCATGCTTTGATTTAGAATTATGTAATTCGCTACACGTGTGTCATGCCAGGAACAACTAAAAGTCCCTGGGAACCCTGGTCCAAACCCAATAGGAAGTTGACCGTTTTGAATCAAAGCTGCCATTTTGTCTCTTTTACACACGTATCTGAATTAACCTCTCCTACAGCTTTTGACATGCAGACTTCATAATCTCTCAAAACAGTCCAGAGGCATTGCACATCAAAACTTATTAAAATCTTTTTGCTGCATCAAAGCTTGAAGGCATGGCCAAGCCTCAAAATCTGACTATTCGCCATCAAACATCAAGATGGAATAAGTTCAATATACAAAGTCACAGCTGCATGAGACTTTGTGTGTCATAACAGACAGCAATGATCACATTCACTTGGTCAATTGGTGAGATCACCCTAGCCCTGCCCACTTCAAACAGGAAGTCACTTGTTCTGCTGCTGGATATTTTTATTTTACTCTTTGATTCATACAGGTTTAAACCTGTCTTATGACAGTCTTCTCTCAACACTGGTGGCTGGACTATGTGAGCATGGAAGAATGGAGAATTCCAATTCATTTCCATTTGCATATGGTTGGCTCTAAATCATTCAGGCATCATCTGATTTGAACCAAACTGGATATGAATGACCTCTGTTAACCTCTGAAGAGGCCAATGGGGTTATATTAGAATTTTACTCCAGTGCGCTCCCTACATTATTTAAACAGCTATATCGCCCTGATACATCATCCTATCTGCACCAGATTTTCTGTATATCATCAGGGAACACTGGTACATACATTGGTGTGGCAGTTTGATGGCATCACTTAAGCCCTTCCCACTCAGAGAAGAAACTGAGGATTACCCATTGATAACCATACATGACATGTTAAAAAGCCTGCATTAAGTCCTCCCCTAACATTCGCCACAAAACAGGAAGTGACAATAATTCCTGTCTACAAGGTTGGTTTTCAGCCTAACTTTAGAGACTTGCCACTACACTCGTACTGAACTGATTGCAATTTTGAAAATTCACCAAATGTGTCGCCTAGTGAACAAGTCTGGGAATGGTGCAAGAGTGTTTGTGATGGCAACTGGGTGGCGATGCCGGTAGGGGCTGTCCTAGCCTGTTCAGTGCCCTGGGCGAACAACATTCAGAGTGCCACCCCACACAGGGTTTTTCAACCAACCATACCACATTCACATTTCCACAGAAGATTTGTTTTAATACCTCTTCTGAAAAACATGGAGGTTTTCTGCAGTACAGGTTTATAGGGTGTTTAAATGAAGCAGACATTGAAGGTGGTGTGGTCACTAATACACAGTCGAAAGTGTAAGGAAATGTATATAATCTATATGAGATTCGTAAATATCAGTTATCGGCCTAAATTTTTATATCAGTGCAGCCCTATTTAATATGCTATAAAACCATTGCTGAGAAGCAGCCTAATGCAATAGAATAATTACAGCAGGCTAACATAGCTTTCCCAACTAATGTAAAGCGATTAAGGACTGTTATACTGACACAGCAACCGGCTAACAACTAAGACAAAAACAAACAGGGTTAGGGTATTCAAATTGAATATTTTCAATTTGTGAAATATTCAGAATAGGAGACCAAACAAAGATATTCAGCACTACAAGCTGATTTCAAGAGCAACCAAATAGGCAACAACAGAACAAAATGCAGTTGCACAGAATATGGCCATAAGAAGAATCATCTACACTTCTGCATGTGACCAGTGTGATATATAACAGAAACTAGAAAATTTAAAAAGGGGCCTGCCAAAGTGTGCGTGTCGGTGGGAGCCGAAAAAGGCGTTTCGATGCAAAAGATGATCAACAATGCTAAGGTTATCTACAAGGAAGTTTGTAGGATGGGGAATATCACTGACATGTTGAGTAACTGTGACTTAGTCCACTCAGTATGCAAACTGTAGTGTATGAGCTGAAATTAGCCAAAATGTTAATGCTAGCTTAAATGATGTCAGTAGCATGTGGGGTATCACTACCATGTGGACTTACATTGACTTACTTCATTCAGTATGCTAAATGTAGCAAATATATAAAAAAAAAAAAGGCTAAAGTACTTATTTTACCTATAAGGCTAACGTTAGCATGAGTGGTATCACTAGCATGAAGAGCAATTAGCATCTTGACACTACCAGTAGGATCTAGATTGTCTCTATAATGCTTACTCACATGGACTTATTCCATTTAATGTGCAAATATGGGTGTATGAGGTAAAATTAACTACAATACTAATGCTACCTTAAATGCTATCAGTAGCATGTGGGATGTCACCGTCATGTGGACTTACTTCATTCAGTATGCTAAACGTAGCTAGTACATCAGTAATGAGTTGCAATGCTTATTTTAGTTGTAAGGAAAATGTTAGCATGAGGGTTATTACTAGCATGTGGAGCAACTAGCATGTTGACACTTCCAGTCGGATCTAAGTTATCACTATAATGCTGATTAACATGGTTTTATTCCATTTAATATGGGTGTATAAGCTAAAATGCTAATGCTAGCTAAAATGCTATCAGTAGCATGTGGAGTGTCACCATCCTGTTGACTAACATAGACTCACTCCATTTATTATGTTAAACCTAATTATTATTTAAAAATAAGGCTAAAATGCTCATTTTAGATATATGATAATGTTAGCATGATGGCTATCACTAGCATGTAGAGCGGCTAGCATGTTGACACTACCAGTAGAATGTGCGTTATCACAGTTACGTTGACAATAATGGACTTACTTCATTTAGTAAGTAAATATCATGCTTTTATATTAAACTAACATGCTAATATTAGCTTAAATGCTACCATTAGTCTGTGGGCTATGACTAGCATGTTGTTCCACTAGCATCTTGACACTACCATAAGAATGAGTGCTATCACATGCATGGATCCTTCGTCCTAATCCAACATCCCAATGTACTCTTTTCTCATCTTTAAACATAGTATAGGTAAGGAAGCATGATGCTTTTATTTTGAAATAGTCAGTGAGCGTCATTTTAAAAGGCCAGCCCAATCCCATCTGTAACACTGCTTGAGACAAACCTGTCATATTTAGCACAAAGCTGCAGTTACCTGCTGTGTAAAACATGAAGGCTTTTATTTTGTAAGGTATATTGAGCTCTTATTTTGAAAGTCCACTGTGGTTGTAAGTTTAGGCTGGTCAGGTCTCATCACTGAAGTCAACCAAGTCCCTTAGCAGAGCGGCCATGTTGTTGCAAGACACCTTCTGCTCCCAAGCTGTAGCCCTCATAGATCACAGCTATGGCTGCCCCACGAAGTGTGTTGTTGCTATGGTAATTAATGTCCCTCTGCCAACTGACACTGTCAGGGACACTCACTTTGGTGCAGAGAAATTTCTATATGTCAGAGGCAGGCAGCATGACTGAACAAACTTTTCTGAACAACTCCTTCCCGTTCAGGAACCGTAAGAGGTATTGGAAAAATTCTTGAAGCATGAGCGAGGGCCGTCTTTCGTCTTCGCTGGTCCCGTGATTTACATCTGTACGTCATTCACAGTGAAAGCAGGGTGGAGCGAAAGAATGTGTGGGAAAGGTGATGAGATCATGAAAATGGCAGGAAAATGAATGGCCGATCGTCCCCCTTATCCTCCGACGACGCTTTGCTCTGAAGCACTTTGAAAGAAAACCGTCAGCCCTAGAGGAAATTCGAAAACATTTTTTGCAGTTGGTTCGATATGATGACTATAAATCATGTCATTTGAGCAATATTTGAAGGCCTGACAGCGAGTTGAAAAATAATCTGGCAAGGGGATTTCCCTTGCTCCCACACTAACGGAGGCAGTTAATTGCAGTTACACTCTAAAATCATGATTTTTCCTAAAACTTTGGGTCACTTCGAGGAGTGTTGTAGAAAAACCGTCAGAGGTATCAACATACCGTCTTCACTTCTGAACACAGCACAGACGTATCTACAAACTTGAGTGTTGAATGGCTTTTGTAGGCAAAACCATGATGACACAGCAAATCCTCCAAAATAGTATTTTTTTTTTTTAGGATGTCTTCAGGACCTCATTCCATTGACTTAGTATGGGGTAGTTTTTTGCTAATTACGTCGCCATGGTAACTTGAAATGAAAAGTTGAGTAATAGCACACATCTCGAGAACGAGCCGGAATTTTTGATATATATATATATATATATATATATATATATATATATATATATATATATATATATATATATATATATATATATATATATTTTGTGGGGGTGCACTACAGTTCGGGCCACATTAACAGAGAAAATAGTTTCAAGGTGGAGAGTAATAGGTGCCTCCATGCATTGCTATGGCAAGCCCCAATAACTACATATATGAGATACATTTAAATGTACTTATTTCTTTATTTTATTTAATCTAAGAGCTACATTTTAAACATTCTCCTGGTGGCGATAGAAGAGGTAAAGGGAAAGATATAGCTGCTGTGTTTGGACAGAACTGGGGTATGATAAGTGTTAACTTTTGCATCTGAGGTTTAGGAGGCAAATGCACTTGTTTTGTTTGTTACCCAGATAGTTAGCCGGCTCATCGCCAGGGCAGGGTTCTATCTGACTGCGAAGGATAGACCAGCTGCACACAGCACCTCTGAGTCTGACCACTTTGAGTGCGTGTGTTTGCACGCACAAATGTGTGGAGCTCATGCCACCCAAGACAAGAAGCCACCTTGGGCAGCTGCCCATATCTCCCATATAAGAGATATTCTGGTCACCGGAAGGCTGGAGTGGCACTAAGCTGCCAGGGCCACCTGACACTTCTTTAATTTTTTTTGTATTTCTCAAAGACATGATGTTCAGTCATTTGCTCTAGATAACTTTCATGTCTAAACTGGTGAAATCTGGTTTGAAACATGTCAGGAATTTTGCATTATTCACTTTGTGAAGATTAGTTAGAGTTTAGGTAGACAATCGTCTACTGTGCTGCTATGACTTGTGAAAACCCAGGACAAACGGTTCAAACACAATCATCTAACTTCCCTCTCTTGGTGGACCAGTAAAACTTATTTTGCTGGTCAAAACTAGAAAGTGTTTGAGCTTCAGCAGATATTTGGAATAACTGTCCTTGGTAACAGTAGCAGATCACCTAAGTGTGGGATCCACTGATTAACACAGCATATGTCCTTGGTGAATGTTTTAGTTTAATGTTTATGGTCAGGCTGAAGGTTGGGAGTAACTTAATTCAGTGTTGTTCATTAGTACAAGTATGTGTCAAATCAAACCTCCAATCTTCTTTGTTGAGGTTGACCAGGATGTTCATATCCTCCTCAGCCATCAGCTTGTAGGCGGCACTGACGTGATGATTTTCCAGCACTGACCTGTCATTATACAGAATGGCCACCTCCGACCTGATGGGTGGATAAAACTGTTAAGACATCAAGTGCTGTAGTGCAGAGACCTCAAATATAACATATTTGTCTAATTTGGTCCTGCTTTAGGGACTATTATTCCTTTCCGAGAGATGAATTTCTAATTTAACACCTTCAACAACCTTTGATTTGTTTCAGTCTCTTTTTTTCTGTCCTGGGGAAACTTTTTAATCACCATTTTCAAAACTAATGGCATGAATTAGGTGATGAAAACAAGTTGTCATAGTTAAGAGTTTTTGAGCCCAGGATGTGTTCTAACAATGAATTGTTCTTTTTACTGTTGTTACTGTGTGTATTACCTGGTGTGGATGTGGAAGTTGTTTGTGGTTCCTGTGTGTTCAAAGTCATGAATTGCTGCAGCAAAAACCATGGCAAGGATCTCCAGCTCACTTAGCCAGTGCTGCACACACACACACACACACACACACATTAGCACAGTGTGTTAATGAGAAAACTTACTCATACTGCTCACGACCATAAGTGAGTAATGAATGTCAAAGCCATTATTGTTCGCATTGATGTATTTTTTATTCTTCTAACCCTAAGACGCTCAAAGTCTTTAAACTGAAGATACTCTGGTTGCTTCATTTAGAATCATGATCAACAGATAATGACCCAAGCAACAACATTTTGTGTGTGAGTATATGTTACCATTAGTCCAGTGTGCAGCATCAGGAAGTGGGCAGTCTGGGTAACATCAGCGGCGTGGATCAGGTTGTGGTAGGGGTTCCTATGTTTGCTATAGCCATTCTCCAGAGCCTCAACAAACTGTACCAGAGCCTGCACAGGGATCTAAACACAGGGCTCTGGCTAGTACAGGTACCATGAGTAATATATTGTAAGCAAATGGATTATCAGAGGCCTAATAAACCCAGTCTCAAGGTAGGGGCAAAATGGCAAAATCCTGAAAACTAAATGTTCAGTGGAGACACTCGTAATGCATCTGATTTTGAGTCATTTTAAAGATCAACCATCCATCCATCCATCCATCCATCCATCCATCCATCGTTACTGTCAAAGGCTTTTGCAGGTTCTGTTTCAAAATCTTGATTACCTGTAGAAGTATCTGCTATATAGTGAAATTTTGTATTTATACTCTGAATCTGTATGAATTGTTTTTATCTATGACACAATCCAGATCTTTGACCAAATTTTTGTAAAATTAATTTTGCTTCACATTTGTATTCTACAGAAAGCCTTTGGGGACATGTTTGAAATGAAATGAATCCTGCTCTTACATGTTATGAAAAAAATGTAAACCAGTGGTGTCCAAAATCAAACTTCAAGGGCCGGTATCCTGCATCTTGTAGTTCTCTCCCTGCTGGTATTAATCACCTCCTCAGCATGTCAATGGGGCTGCTAATGAACCATCATTTGATTCAGGTGTGTTGAACTAGGGAGAGAACTAAAACATGCAGGATACCGGTCCTTGAGGATCGACTTAGGACACCACTGAAGTAAATCATCTTCCACCATTACATTTATGTTCAGTCCACTAACGTTTGAACCCTCCTATGCAGAGCTGATAGCAATATCAAACTGCAAGTACCCTGAACCTGTTGATGAGGTCATAGCGGGTCAGCAGGTCATAGACAAGGAACTTGAGGGCGTGTTCTCCTGTGGCCTCATGGAAGGCAAAAACATCAAAGGACCACTGATCCACCTCCTAGAAAACAAAATTAATGGAATCATCAAAAAAAAACAAAAAAAAAAAAAAAAAAAAAAAACATCTAAATAATTGAATACTGTAAAATCAAGCTGAGGGAATCAGACTCATCCAATGTAATGGTACCATTGATCACCAGGGGGCAGTACTCTAATTATGTTTCTTCACATAGAAGAGGTAAAGCAGCAATTAAATTAATGAGTGCAATTATTCATCAACTCACAATTATATTTGAAGTTGGTCCCCTCATGATTCATGAGTTTCAGGGCTCCAGAATAACAAAGGGAAGTAATTATACAGATAATTGAATTTTTTTTTTTTAAAGTTTGCACAGGAAGCCTTGAAGAAGCCCAGAACATTGCATCTACATTATGAAATTCCATCAGCTCCGCTCATCACTTCTTTTACATTTATTACTTCTGTTTTTATTTCTAGCTTTATTTGGCCATTGTTTTCTACAAATGTTTGTAGATTCTTCTGCTGCCCTAGTCTTCAACAACCATCTTGCTTACACACTCCTTTCTTTCTTTTCCCATTGATGTTAATTTCCCTTCTTTCTTCTTGCTGTTTTTGTAAATGATGCTTTTTCTTAATACCTTTACATATTTGCCTTACTCCAGTCATTTCTTTTTTATTATTTCTATTTTTACAGAAGAGGTATCAATACTCCCTTGATCTTTTCCACATTTTCTCATGGAATATACTTCAGTATATTTTACTGGGATTTTATGTAACAGACCAACAAACAGTGGGATATAATTGTGAAGTTCATTAAATGGTTTCCAAAATCTTTTTACAAGTAAACGTCTCAGGAGACTGAAACTGCCAGTTATCCTTTGCAAAATTGCTCAAGTCAACTAAGGCTAGATGGAGAACATCTGTCAACAGCAATTTTGCCACAGAATCTCAGCTGAATACAAGTCTGGACTTTGAATAGGCCATTCTAACACATTAATATGCTTTGATCTAAACCATTTAGTTGTTGTCATGGTGTGTGTGTGAGTCACACCAAAATGAGGACAAGAAAGAGAAAAACCTAATAACGGTAGATTTAATAACAAAATGACAATTAAAACCACAGATTAAAGTCAGAACACAGGAGAACATGAGGGAGAATCAGATAGTTGAGAAGGGAACAAAAGGGTATATATACACACAGGCCTAATCATGAAATTGGGAACAGCTGACGGGAAAGTGCAGGTAGAGGGGGATGAGATGTTTGGGAGAAGTTGTGCTGTCAAGCTGAGAGAGAGAGATGGCAGGAGGAGAGCAGGGAAGAAACATAAACCAGGAGAAAACACTAGGCGGGGAACTGGCAAAAACATAATTCTAACAGAAGTAAAGAATAAATAAACAAATAATGAATTAAACACAATATCCCCAAACATAAGTAATTAAACAGCTAAGGAAAGACTGATTAAAATACAAGTGTAACTGGGTAGTCTAATAGTTGTTAAAGTAGTGTTTATGGAGTGATGGTTGTAATTTTCCGCCTGTGTTGTGCCCATGAACACACCTTTTCCCAGTTACCCCCTCCACTTTCCATTCACAGCGTTGCCTGGTTTGTCAGTATGTAGGTACTGGGAGTGCATGGCAAGTATTTAATTCTCCAGGGTGTTGACTGTTTTGTTGGTCCCAGTGTATGTTGTTACGGGGATCTTAGAATACGTCTTAGATAGGTGAGCGCTGGCGCCATGCACCTCAGCCTGTTGCAGCCAACCCCTGGTTCATAAGTGGGACATTTGTACTGCAAGTGGATGTATGCCAGTGTGTAACAGATTGCCATCACAACTGTTTGTATTTACCTGTTTTTAGTGAGGCTGCTAAGATTGCTGCTGGTGCAATATTATGCTCTCACCTTTGTGTGCATTTTTTTGGTCAATATATGCTCTCATGTAATTGGTTTGGGTCCATCCATTGCCAGGTGATTTGGAGTGTGTGTCAGGTTGCTTTTTAAGGTTAAAACTAAAACCTTAGAATTAGCTCCATAGAACCAGGAATTTAGTATGGAGGACCAAAACTGGCATAATTTTAAAAAAAAAAAATATATATATATATATATATATATATATTTTATTTTTTTATTTTTTTTTCCTATTCCTTATAGATGCACATTTGTCTCTTTAATTAAATAGTTTATTTATTTATTCTTTTTCCCCCATGACTCCTTTTATTTTCATGTGTTCTTTTTAGATTTTTCTGTCTCCTCTTTTTACTTTACTGGGAGGGGCAGTGTCTTAAGGCTTTAACTCCAGCCTATTAGTTGGTAAGAATTCCACTGCATAGTTCCAATCTCTATGCTGCTGGCCACAACAAACATGATAACCTATGATCAGTTTATCAGTGAGCTGAAACTTAGCAACTTTATTTGAAAAAAAAAAAAACAGTGCTTCAACTCCTGACTTTGTAATTTTTCATGAGGATGCTCTGACACAATGTGTGTTTCAGTGGGAGGCTCTCATGGAAACAGATATCAACCGTCTCATTATTCATAATATGAGAGGAATTGGCCGCTGACGTTGGTTTCCAATTCCTGTTCCCGGAGTCCTCCGATGCTACGAGCAAGAAGTGCAACGATGAGGTGCAGGCTTTTCTGTGCATCATAGGGGACTCTAATATTCAGTGGCAGCTTTATGGAGCAATGAGAAATGAGTTGTGTTTGTCAAGGTAGCAGAGAGAATGGCAAGCCTTGGATAACCATGTCAGAGGCCAGTCTTTCCAGCATCCCAACATCCACAGACAAACATTCAACATCTCTGCAGCTCAGCCAATGACCCTGTTAAAAGGTGAGCAGTGTGCGGGTATATCGGTCTGGTTTACTTTATGCTTTATGGTTGCCTACATACAGCCATATGATGAAAAACATGGAAAATGGCTAGATGTCAGCTCTTTAATTAAACTGTTATGAGCTATTTTTGTTTTCACTGTAGTAGTTTTACCAACCATTAACAGGAAACAAAGGTAGTAATTTTTTTCCCACTCTATCCACACTTTTAGAGACAAAAGTGCATCGGTAAGGAAAAGAACTAAAATAAATATATCCATTTTTAGACAACAATGCATCTCGAAGGTAAAGGAAAAACAACAAATATATATATATATATATATATATATATATATATATATATATATATATATATATATATATATATATATATATTTGGGTTATTATTGGGTTTTAAATTTAAATAATAAAGACTATTTTTAATATTATTAAAAATAAATCAAATATATTTTATACAATTTCTGTTTTTGTCATTGTGAAGCCAGACCTGCCTGGGTATTTTTAATAATAATAATAATGATCTTACAATATCTTACAATACATAATTAAATTCATAAACCATTTCAATAAAATAGGATGATCATGGATAAACACAGGTGATAATCGCTGACAAACATTGTGTTGACCAATCACTAGTTCTTTAGTCTTGCTTTCATTAAGAAACAAATCACTTTTCTTACACCCTTCATCAATGTGACTCAGGTAAGCAGATTGTTAGGTGGAGTCATTTGACTATATAAGTCATGAAGTCACGCAAAGGGAAGCCCTAGACTAGCATTGTTTGAGTAGTCTACCAGCTGGCCTTACGGTCATGCCCTCCGAGTCACCATCCAGGTTCTTCACCCCATGTTACACAAGGAAGATTGACAGAAAACAATATCTAAGAATGAGCAAAAATTTATTTAAAAATGATCAAAAATGCGAACCCAGGAAAAACTAAAAAACAAAGCAACCCAGAATCCTGACAATTGTAGCTCTGGCTGTATGTTTAGGTTGTTAGGTCGTTGAACATCCGTCTCAGTTTGAAAGTGTTTGATGCCTCAAACAGTTTTTCTTCCAGGATTATCCTATATTTAGCTCTATCCAGCTTCCCATAAACTGACCAGTTTTCCTGTTTCTCTGAAAAAATAACACCCCCACAGCATGATGTTGCTACTGCCAAACTTTTTTTTGATGGGATTATGTTTTCAGGGTGATGTACAGTGTTCGTTTTCCAACATACACAGCATTTTGCGTATCAGCCAAAAAAAATTCAAATTTGACCAGAGCAGCTTTCCCTCTTGTATACTTCATGCAATATCGCAAATTGCTAACATGACTTTCAGAAATAACTTTCTTATTGCCACTGATCCATAAAGGCCAGATTTGTGGAGTGCATGACAAATAGTTGTCCTGTCAATAGTTTCTCCAGCTGAGCTGAGGATCTATGAAACTCCTCCAGAGTTATCATGGGGCTCTTGGCTGCTTGTCTAATCAATGGAAGGCTCTTGTCTGTTTTTTGGTCACTGGCTGAACTGTGCTTAGCAGCAGGACTGGGATTTTGCTTGGGATATTGTTTAATAACCTAACCCTGCTTTAAACCCTGCAGAACAGCTGGATTTACATACTGACAAATTAAATTGCACATGTGTAATGTAATTACTAATTAGGTGACTTCTGATGGGAGTTGTTGAACTGGATTTTAATTCATGGTGTCAGAGTAAAGAGAGCTAAATAAATACATTTGCAAGGAACAGAGATTTTCATGAAAAGCGTATTTTTCCCCTACCTCTTAACAGTTATGAAGTACTTTGTGTTGGTCTCTCATGATTTCCTAAAAATGCATTAAATTTATGTTTGCAGTGTAACAAAGTTCAAGAGATGGTAATACTTTTTTCATAACTTTGTACTTTAATAACGTTTTCTGTCTTCTCTTCAATTATATTTTATTCCTCCTTATTCTCACCTTTCCTTCTGACTTCTCTTTCCTGTTCTCCCCTTCTGTGTCAGTTCCCTAAATTTCATCCTTCTTTTTTTTTATCCCTTTAATTTATCCCTTCCATTTTTTGTCAGCTTTTGAAGCAAACAAAACCAATTTCCTGCTTGTCATGTCATTTAACCTTTTTCCCACTCTTCTAACGAAACACAGGATCAATACAATAAATTGCCACATCCTGGAAGGGGGAGTGTACTTTTTTTTTTTTTTTTTTTACCTTCAGAGCTGTCAAAGCTGTGGGAGGGTAGGTCAGGCCAGCCATGTTAGAAGTCCGTCTGTACATCCTGTTGTCACACACAGATAAAAATATCACACTCCAATCTCACACATATAAATACGGGCAGTGGCATGCATATAAACACCTCTCATACAGACCCCCTCCTGATGCCCTCCTCCACAGTTTGACACCAGGATGGATTGTTTGTTCCCATGGCAACCTAGTTCCAAACACATGCACGCAAACATACACAGACACCAAGCAAACGAACGCTGCCTCGTTGCAGCAGATATTTTTTGATTTCATGCGTCATTAAGCTGCAGCAGATGAAATGATACTGCGTTCTTTCACTGCGACTCATTTACAGTCTAATGATATTGGAGCTCATAAGTTTCCCTATATGCTGTCCGCCTGTAGCACACACTAACATCATTACGCTTCGTGTTTGACCTCTTAATCACATCTGCTGTCAGCCGGATGCTCTTCTGTGTTTATTTTGAGAAAAAATCTTTGGCTGTCCCTACTTCTCTCAACAGGTGCTCCGTATTTCTGATCAACATGAAAATGACTGAACAGACAGAACATTTGAAAGTATAATTTTATCTGAAAGGGAAATTTGTCAGGACTTTTCTAAAAAAGGTGCAATTTACCTTCTACATTTACATCAAATCTGTTATTTTTATAAATGCCTGTAATTCAACTTTTGACAATTAAAAGAGACATGAAAACTTTCTCAGGGTGTTTGGTGCACTGTATGGAACATGGAAACTCATGAACAGGAAAACTCATGGTAATCACAGTGCCTTCCAAAAGCTTTCATCACCCTTAAACCTTTCCACATTTTGACATATTACAAGCATGAATTTCAATGTATATTATTGGGGTGAATATATGTGATAGACCATCACAAAGTAGCACATATTTTTGAAGTAGAAAGAACAGATGCATGAATTTCACATTTTTTCAGATAAAAATCTTACAAGTGTGGCATGCACATGTATATAGCCCTTTTGAATCTGATTGCACTAAATGAAATCCACTGCAACCAGTTGTATAACATAAGAAAGTCATGCTTACAGTTTCCTACAAATCATGTAGGGGACATAGCAAAGATGTGAGAAGGTGCTTTGGTCTGATGAGCTTAAAATGTAACTTTCAGACCTACATGCAAAACTGGAAAATGCAGCAGATCACTTTGAATGGGCCATTATCACTGTGATACATGGTGACAGCAGCACTATGCTGTGGGAATGCTATTCTTCAACACAGACATGGAAGTTGGAGATGATGGGAGGATGGCTTAAGCTATATACAGAAGCAAATCTGTTCGGGGCTGCAAAAGACTTGAGACTGGAGTGGAGGCTCACCTTTCAACAGGACAGTCACACTATACATCCACCCAGTGCTACAATGGAGTGGTTTAGATCAAAGTACATCCATGTGTTAGAATGACTGAGTCAAAGTACAGTCTTAAATCCAACTGAGAATCTGTGGCAGGACATAAAAGCCACTGTTCACAGAAGCTCTCCATCCAATCTAACTGAGCTGAAAAATTAGCATAGATTTCAGTCTCTAAATGACAGAGAATACCCCAAAAGACTAGAAGCCGCAATTGCATAGCAAAGTGGTTTTACATGTTTTTGACTAAGAGGGCTGAACACAACTGTATATCACGTTTTTCAGATTTCATTTGTAAGAGACAATTGCAGACCATGTATCATTTTCTTTCCACTTAATGACAAACAACTTTGTGTTGGTCAGTCATATAAAATACCAATGAAACATATTGAACTTTGTAGCTGCACTGTGACAAAAGGTAAAAAAGTTCCTGGGGTGTGAATTCTTTTGTTGCATGTCAGTGTATGAAGAATATTTGTGACCATAAACTGTAGAAAAAAAAATAGGAAAAGCTCAACTGGCATTACCCCGTTGTTTTCTAAAGTGTTGCTTTAATGTGATAGCATCTTTATCTAGTTAATTCTTATCCAAAGATTTTTCACAGTCCTTTCACATCTCTATTTCTCACATTCAGAATTTCCCACGTTTTTGTGTCCCATATTGCAAAAAATTACAGATCTTAAGTGTCTTTGAGACCAAATATATTTTCTATTAATTATGATATTAATTAGCCAGTGACAAAGGATGTTATGTGGAGACCAAACTGTAATAAACCAACTATCATTGGAGAACTTGATATCTTAAATCGAAAATTGTTGAAGTTAGCGGCTTGGTAGTAGCAACGTACCTAAAGCTAAACAAGTGCCAAATAACCATGAAGATGAGGGTTATATAACATTTTAAATTATATAGATGTGTTGTTTCTAATTTAATGGTTGTAATAGCAAAAAATGATGACATGAATGTCTAATACATAAATGTATGAGGGATTGCTATAAAGTCAACAACACAACGCAAGCGATTGTCTACTGTCGCTGTGTGCTCCAGGAGGAGTGAATTCTGTAAGTCAATGACTCAATGCAATTTGCTGGGTTTCTTTAGACAGAAACTTTTTAACTACACTGAATAATAAATTGAGCTTAATGTACTGCATGATAACTAGGATCAATTAGAATGTATGTCCAGATGACATTTGATGTGAACTGGCACTATATAAATAAACTGAATTGAATTTTATTGATTATAAGTAAATGTTCAAAGTTGTTGATGGTCCATAACTGTTAATTAATTTCCAATCATTTGCTGACTTATAATTCCCTGCTTCGATTGAACACCACAGTTCCATACTAAAAAAGCTCCAAACAAAGTTAACAGTTGTAGACACCAGTGCATTTGTAAATATGCTGAATGGTTTACTAAACTGACGAAACAAACTGCAAATCTGTTACTAAACAGAGAAGTGGATGTTAAGATTGAACAAAACTTTCAAAGCCCTACTGTACCTCCCACCACATCTATTCCCAGCATTTTCTAAGTAATTGTCAAAACAACTGTTATTGTGTCTAGTTAGGTGTATTCTGATACGTACTGTGGCACAATGTTCAGTAGGAGTATTACATTAAAAGATTAAAAGAAGATTACACATAATCTTTCAATATGAAAACAGCATATTTCAAATGTTATGCAAGATGTTTATTTGGATTATCTTTTGAGAGAGTCTACCTTATTTCCTATTGTAAACAAGCTTCTTGAGTTAATGAAATTAATGATAATCTAAAGTTACAGGAGGTTTGACTAATTTTAGGCTTAACTGTATTTGTTTTTCAAGTTGCTCTTTCTTATGTTGTCATGTATGTTGGTGCACTAAAAAGTAATGTTTTGGAAGTCTACATGTAGGGAAATAAAGAGAATACTGAGCATACTGTCATAGTTCCAGCGCTGTGCGAGTTGCCAGCCCGCTACAGCAGCTCTGACTCGACTAAGAGTATTTTCCTTTCAAATCTCATTTAAATGTGCTGTATATTCTTTTTCTGTTGCTCTCTTTTTTTATTATTGCTGGTTCACACAATGGAACTCACCGTTTTTTGGACAATTTTGTTTTTAATTTTGGGGCGTTGCGGGAATTGGGCATCGCAACGAAGGAATAAGGTACAGACCCGTCATCCTGTCCATTATCATGGGAAATGTGAGATCTCTTCCCGACAAAGTGGACAAGCTAGTGGCTCTAGCACGTCATCAAAGGAGCTATTGGGAGGCCAGCCTTATCTGCCTAACTTACTGAGACTTGGCTAACTGCACTGACTCCGGACTCTCATATAAACATGGATGACTTTCCTTTACTCTGTGCCGAGAGAAAGAAGGACAGTGGTAAGAAGAGAGGAGG
The DNA here is from genome assembly GCA_014839685.1 of Anableps anableps. NCBI lineage: Eukaryota > Metazoa > Chordata > Actinopteri > Cyprinodontiformes > Anablepidae > Anableps > Anableps anableps. The sequence continues at coordinate 48,076 of CM026075.1, forward strand.
GGATCTGGCTTTGTTTGTGAACAATAGATGGTGTAACTCTGGACATGTAACCATCAAAGAGATGCTCTGCAGAAAGGACATTGCACTGCCAGCTGTTAGCATGAGGCTACACTATCTTCCTCGGGAGTTTTCACATGTTATTGTGATAACTCTTTATGTCCTGCCCTCTGCTAACACTGCTGCAGCCTGCAATGTGTTTGAAGTCCTTCATACTACCACCAGCGGGTGGTAGTATGAAGGACTTCAAACACAGCACCCACAGGCCATCTTTCTGCTCTCCAGGGACTTTAATCACATCTCCCTATCCTCTACCAACCTTCACCCAATATGTCACCTGCAACAGCAAAGATGACAAAATCCTGGATCTACTTTACACCAACACCAATGTTGATGGCGAGGTTCACCCTCGCTTCCCCTCTTGCACCACCGAGTTCGTTTCTCTCCAGTTCTGAGACCCGACCACTAAAACCAGCAAAGTATTTACCTTGTGAAATAATGAGAAATGGTTAAGTATAAAATCAAGATTTAATGCCAAAATGATCAGTGTACAGAGTATGCAAATGAACAGATACAGAGTGACATTCATCTTCGGTACCGGGCTCCCTCCAGCCCATCTTAAGGATGAACCGAGAGGAGCAAAAAATGGAGCGTAAGCCCTGCTTTTATCTATGCCTCACTCTTAACCCTCCTAAAGGGTGTCATCCTCTTGTATCAGTTTATCCTTGACTATGTGTTGCGTTTTATGTGATATCAGCAGTTATGTTGTGTAAGCTGTAGCAGTGAGCGGTGCAGCAGATAAGCAACTAAATAGGGCAGATATATTTAGAAAAGACCACAAAATCACACAGCCATAACACCAAGGAGGCATACAGTTCACCTCTGCCTCCCCTGGGGGCCTCAGATCACAACCTGGTTCATTTCCAGCCTGTGTATAAACCCATGGTACACAGAGAACCAGTTATGACACGCACAGTGAAGAGATGGTCAAAGGAGACTGAAGATCTCTGAGAGACTGTTTCAGCTCCACTGTGAGGGAAGAGATCTGTGGTCCTCATGGGGAGGACATTGAAAACATCACAGACTGCATCACGGACTATATCAACTTCTGTGTCGACAACACTGTAACTACCATGACGGTACAGTGTTTCTCCAATAACAAGCCCTGGATCAACCCTGAAATAAAGTCTCTGCTGAAGGAGAAGAAGAGAGCATTTAAATCAGGAAACAAGGAGGAGCTGAGAGCTGTGCAAAAAGAACTGAGAAAGAAAATTAGGGATGGAAAAACATCTACAGAAAAAATATGAAGGATCAGTTGCAGCAGAACAACATCAGTGAAGTTTGGGGAAGTTTGGAGTCAATTACAGGGCACAAACCAAACCCTCAGGTTGTAGGAGACTTAGAGTGGGTGAATGACTTGAACCAGTTCTTTAACAGGTTTGACCAGTCACTCATCCCTCCCCCAGCCCAGTCCCCCCTGCTCTTACCCCCCTCATCTGTAAAGACTGCCAGCTTTTTTTTCTCAGGACTTCACACCTCTCATCCACCCCCTTCACTTCAGAGGACCCATCCCACCGCCTCCAACCCCCACCTCCATTTTGTCCCTTTCATCACTTCAGGTGAGGAACAAGCTGTGAAAGATCAAGGTGCGAAAGGCTGCAGGTCCAGATGGCATCATCTCCAGGCTCCTGAGGTGCTGCGCAGATCAACTGTGTGTCATCATGGGATATATCTTCAACCTGAGCCTGAAGCTGGGGAAAGTACCACAACTGTGGAAGACCTGTGTGGTAATGATACCAAAGACCAAACATCCAAAGGACCTCAACAGCTACAGGCCGGTAGCCCTGACATCACATCTGATGAAGACCCTCGAGAGACTGGTCCTTAAACATCTACACCCCCTGGTGATGTCTTCATTGGATGTGCTGCAGTTCGCCTACCAGCCTGGGATTGAGGTGGATGACACCATCATCTACCTCCTGCACTGAGCTCTGACCCACCTGGAGAAGCCTGGAAACACTTTGAGGATCATGTTTTTTGATTTCTCCAGGGCTTTCAACACAATCCAGCCTGGACTTTTGAGGGATAAGCTGGAGCTGTCAGAACTTGACCACCATATGTCCCAGTGGATACTGGGCTACCTCACTAGCCACCCACAGTATGTGAACGCACAGGGCTGTGTCTCCAACAGGCTGGTCTGCAGTACAGGGGTCCCTCAGGGAACCGTGCTGGCAACGTTCCTCTTCACCCTCCTCTTCACAGTTAAGTGTGAAATTTTTGCCGTACTGTACAGTATTTTTTTTATTCTGTTGATATATATATATATATATATATATATATATATATATATATATATATATATATATATATATATATATATATATATATATATTGCAACATCAGGAAAAAGGAACACGAGAAACTGGAGAAATACCAGGGCCTCAGAGAGGAACTGGAGAAGGCCTGGAAGGTGAAGACCACAGTGGTGCCTGTGGTCATCGGGGCCCTCGGGGCAGTCACCCCCAAACTGGAGCAGTGGCTAAAACAGATCCCAGGAACAACATCAGACATCTCAGTCCAGAAATGCGCAGTTCTCGGCACAGCCAAGATACTACGCAGAACCCTCAAGCTCCCAGGCCTCTGGTAGAGGACCCGAGCTCAGAGGTTGAGACAGACCACCCGTGGAGGGTGAGAAGAGAATTTTTTTTTTTTATATATATATATATATATATATATATATATATATATATATATATATATATATATATATATATATATATATATATGATATTCTTTGTGTGAGTCTGTTTTCTGTTATTGCCTGTTGCTGCCGCTTTGCTGCTGTTGCACAGAAATTTCCCCATTGTGGGACAATAAAGGACATTTCTATTCGATTATAACATTAAGTCCATTAATATGTTTGTGAAGTATATGTGTCACTGTTGATGCTCTCCTTTTTAAATCATGCATGAATATTGGGATCAAGGCTGGCAAACTGACAGTGTTCAGCTGCGTCTGGACAGGGGATGTTACTTCTTCTGAGACATAAGCGTCTCGGGAGGAGGGGGAGTCTTTTTCAAATAGTAAGAAATTTCTTAGAAAAATCATTCAGAGACCACATCATGTTGTCAGTGTTCCTTTGAGTTTCAAGCATCTGGCATGCAGAAGTTAGTAAATCTTCATCATTAAAGTCAGGACAGGATGAAAATAATTAGTTATTTTTAGGTCATTGCTACAATATTTGAGTTGCAGTTGTGCTGATTCTGGATCAGTAGAGTAGCATACATGGCAAGTGAGAGCTTTAGCACTCATGAAGCTGAATTTTGTGACATGTCCAAAAGCCTCAGGCCATCCCAAATAATTATTATTCTTTGGCATTGCTTTGTGTTTGTGTTTGTTAGTTTTTTAGATCCATGTTTGGGATCTGTTAAATCAAAAAGCTTATTCGGAATAAGAACCAAAAAAATCTCCCAGGAACATGACACAGTCTAATATAAACTGCATTATGCAGCTACTGTGAAGAATGGTGAATACACTTAATGAGTAAAATGGCTTCATATCACATTTAAATGTAAAATGTAAATGTAATGATGCATGGTGAGAGTCATATTAAGAGTTATAGGTATATAATGGACATCAATATTCCAGTACTCCTTTAATGTCTTTGTATGATCAAAACAGAGAAGAAAAACAAGAAAAATGATTTCATTCAGATCCCAGTTGATGTTATAAAATGTATGAGAATAATACAACACATGATTAGATTAGTTTCATTAATCTATTCATTCTATTCTATTGTCTATTTTATTTAATCTTAAGGCTCAGTCTATAACAATAACTTATGACTTGAGCCCTTTTTCCACATTCCACAAGGTTTCACAGCACAAACTTAACAGACTTCCATAGAAATCTCCCCCAAAGTCAGATGTGTATGTTTACCTTTCCACAAAGATTCCAGCTTGCACTGCATGAACAATGCTCCTGAATCTCGGCTTCTCTTCAGGACGCCGCTTGGCCACACCCATCTTCCTGCTGAAAGTGCATGCCAGCCAATCACGCACTTCGCTCGGCACAGACTCCGCTTGTAAGTCACTGAGCTCATCCTCTGTGTCCAACAGGCGCCTGCAGAGAAGAAAGGCTCTATAACATATTGTGTGTGCTGTACATACATCTGACTGTCACCTTGTCGGCTTTGCCTCACCTGGTCTCGTCCGTGTAAACAGTGTCCAACATGGCTGCTGCCAGCTCCAGGTTCCTGCGGAGCTCCTGCAGGTCCACAACACCCCGGTCCATCTGCTCCAGGGCTGCCTTCAGCCTTAAGATTAAATAAAATAGACATATCATAATGCATTTAGGTTATAAAATATTCCTTATAATCCCCACGTCAGGGAATTAATGAATTTATATGAACACAAGACAAAATCATAGGGTTAGATATAAAAGAATTAAGTGAGGTGTAATTTATGATTTGTCTTTGATGTATTATAAAATATCACACTGTTAAAAACAGACACTTTTTGTTGCTGCATATTTTAAAACAACCATAGCTCTATTAATACCCTTTCTACCTAACTGCGATTTATATATACCATGCTTGCACTATTAAGTGTGAATCTTGTACAGTACTCATAACCCCAAGTACTCATAACTCCTGAAGAGTTTCAGATTTTATGTTCCAAAAGCTAATTTCAATGCTTTTACTTGGGATTTCATGTGATTAACATAAATTACATGACTAATACAATGTAATGTATACCTGTAAAGTGGAAGGAAAATGATACATTGTTTTCAAATTTTTTGACAAATCCCTTTTAGCCTGACCCCTCTAAATAAAATCCAATGTTAATGACATCAGAAGTCAACTAATTTGTACAGAGAGTGCTCCTGTGTTTAATTTAATTTAATCTCATCATAAATTATGTTCAGTAAAGGCCTCAGAGGTTTGTTAAACAAAATTAGAGAAGAAACGGCATAATAGAGACCAAGGAACATAGTAGACAGGCCAGGGAGAAGGTAGAGGAGAAGTTTAAAGCAGGGCTGGGTTATAATAAAATATCCTAAGGTTTTAATATTTCATAGAGCACTATAACCACAGCTGGTGCCATCCACAACAGAGCCCCAACATCCAAAAGCTAAAAACAGCATTTAACAACTGAAAACCTAACATGCCCAAATACTCCAAGTACTAAATGTACTCAATAAATCAGACCTTTATGAAAAAGATGCAAGAAGAAAGTCACTGTTGAAAAAAAGCCACAAGGAGTCCAATTTTCAGTTTGCCACAAACTATGCAGGGTATATAGAAAACATGTGGAAAAATCTGGTCAGACAAGACTAAAATTGAACTTTCTGGCTTATATGTAAAACTCTATGCATGTCGACTTGTGTGGCAGAAAACTACCACTGCATATAACCCTGAACACTATCACCATCATGAGACAGAATAGTGGCAGCATCATGCTGTGGAGATGCTTTTCTTCAGCAGGGACAGGTAAACTGGTCAGAGTTGAAGGGAAGATTGATGGAGCTAAATGCCTGGCAATCCTTGAAGAAAACCTGTGAGACGCTGCCAAAGACTTGAGACTGGAGTGGAGGTTCACCTTCCATCAGTAAAAAAAAAAATCATCTTAAAGACAGAGTCAGTGCAAAAATTGAGGGGTTAGATCAAAGCTTATTCCTGTGTTAGAATGGACCAAAGTTCAGACCTAAATCCATATGATAATCTTTGGTAAGACTGCTTTCTGTAGACATTCTTCATTAAATCTGACAAAGCTTAAGCTATTTTATTTAGAAAAATGGGTGAAAAAATGTAGTCTTTAGATGTACAAAGCTGGTAGAGACATACCCCTAAAGACTTGGGGTAGTAATTGCAACAGTTGGTTCTGAGTATTGACTCAGGGGGGTTGAACATAGATTTTTTTTTGTTGTAAAAACTAAAATCCATGGACCTCTTTTCCTCCACTTCACAGTTATGCCCAACTTTTTGTTAGCCCATCAAATCTAGAAATCCCCAAAAATACCACGATGGTTGATATTTAGCTATAAATCTGTTTATCTTTTGCACTACAGGCATTAGATTGTATGTTACATATGGACAGTGGGAATAAAAATATATCAAAATGTATATAAATCTAAAAATGTACCACATTATTTGATTACTCTTTTCCGTCTTCAACCACCCCACCCACACCTTCCAGTGACAATATAAGCTTGTTCCATCATTCCATCAAAGTGTTCCTGTTTCTTTAAAAGTATTTTTACTCATACGAGTCATTTATTCTTTGGGTTATTTTCAACACTTTGGAGTTATTATTGTCAGTTTGAATAATTGTTATGTACTTTTACAACATCTAATTTATCTCAGCAAGGCACATCATCAAAAATCAGACACATTCCTGATTTGCAGAATTTAGAGATGGAATGTGTCACTTAAGAATGGAGGTTTGATCTTGACTGTATTTGTCCTTGTGCTGGTGGTCTGTTTGCTTTTTTTGCTGTTTCTTCCATGAGATTATCTATCTTAGTTGGTTTATTCCAGCTCATTTCTCCTTCATGAGAAGATGTTTAGAACATTTTCTTTAAGAGAGAAATAGACAGGATCCTTTTGACAGGACAGATGTTGAGTTCAGAGGGATCCTTATTTAGCTTCTGGTTCTCTGATGTAGTATTTCTCACTAAAAATAAACCTGATTTTTTTTTTTTTTTTTTTTTTTTTTTTTTTTTTTTTTTTTTTATGGTGTTCTCATATTCAGTCTATTTAAATCTGTTTTGGATGCAATTTATTCATTTTCCAAAATGGGATTTAGAGTTCTGTGTACTTTTATACTGGTGTTTTAATGGAATGGATGCATACTATACTACATCTCCAAGATTCTTTACAAAGTTGTTATAAAACTAATTTCTAAAATTAAAAATCAGGTGAGAAAATTTACTGTTCACAAAACCCCCAAAGTTTGTGAATGCTACCACAACTTAGGGTAAACATTTCATATTTTACATATTATAATTAGGGATGTCCCAGTAAGGAATAAGCTCAGGGTCTGAATGAGAGCATATTTAAATGATCGGTATTGCTAATTGTGTCAGCTCCCAGGTTGTTTTGTGGTTTGACTGTTTGATTCTAGTTTTGATTACTGTTCTGTTTTTGCCTTAGTCTCTTATTCCTTAATTACATCAGCCTTGTTTCTGTTTTACTTTAGTTCAGTCCTTTCTTAGTTATTTTAGTTTAATTATGGTTAATTATTCCTTTTTTAGGTATTCTTTGTTTCAGTTAGAGTCATTTTCCTAGTTCCCCTGTTTGTTTACTCTCCTTCGCCCCCTGCAGCCATTCTCTCTCTCTCCTCAGTCTGCCTTCTGCTCTCTCCCCTTACACCTGCATCCCATTAGCCAAGTAGCACCAGTCTCTTGTTCCAACATTCACTCTCTCAGTATTTAACACATCTCTTGCTCTCACTTCTCACTGGTTCCTCCCGTTACTTCCCCATTATTCTCCTCCATGTACCTGGTTCATTTGTTCCTGTTTTTGTGTTCTCCTGGCTTTTTGTAAGTTTTTGTTTAATTATCATTTTTTCATTAAAAGAAACAACTCATCTACTCATCGCCTCTGCCTCTCTGCATTTGGATCCACTATCAACATTAATCAATCATGACAAATTCCTGACAAATGTTAACCCCTGATACCAATCACTGGAACTTAAAAACTCACTTTTGTTCTCATGTCTGTAATTTGGTCTCCTGCACCATGGAGCAGGCTGTGTTGCTGGGTTTTGTAAAGGTAATTTTACCAATCACCACCTATGTTCATGTCCTCCAATAACAAAACTGTGTTAAAAGCTTTGCACAATATTTTGTTCAGCAACTCTGGGGATTTTGCCTTAGAATTTAAGCATTTTTCACCCTTTATTATAATGTTCATAGTAAAAAAGAATGAGTTCATAGGAAAAAAGAAGGTTTTGTCCTGAACAGTGTGTTCTGCCCGCTGTGCTCAGATATACACAGAAAGCTCTTAGTGTGGGAAAGAAATCCGCACTAGAAAGCAGTTGAAACACTAGTCATTTAATTTTATGATGTTCCTAACAAGTTTAAGTTTATGAAGAATTCATCTGCTCGGACATAACTAGAAGCACACTGAAATATATTACCAGATGACTTATCAAGAAGTCATATCAAAACAGAGTAAATACGCTAGCATGACATATCAGCAGACAGCTCTATATGAAAATAGTCATCAAGAGCAAGACATGGTTTAGTGAAAATTTAAAATCTTTGCAGAAAATGACAAAGTCATATGTGTCTCAGGTGACTTGTAAAAAAGCTGTGTATTTCATAGTCTACAGCAGAGTTTGGGTCGCAGTTTTAATTACTTACCACCAATTGGGCGGTAAGTAATTAAACATACCTTTTAAATAATGAAATTAAATGATAAAATTTAATTTCTTTTAAAAATCAATCCAATTTTAAAAAACATATGATTATGTCACTGTATTTATTTGTTAAATAAGTAAATATATGGTAAAATAATATGTATTTATTAGGGGTCAACAGCTCACTAATAGGAGGTTAACACTCTTTGGCCATATTTTTTGGGGTGTCACAGGCTGAAAAGTTTGGGAACCCCTGGTCTACACAAAATTTATTTACAAAATAGCTCAACCTTACAACTGAATTATTCTGATGAAAAGACAAAAAAGGAATATGTAGAGTAAGGTATATATGTATAGGATAAGGGTTAGGGTTTATATATATATATATATATATATATATATATATATATATATATATATATATATATATATATATATATATATATATATATCCAGCCGCTATATATATATAGCCATATATATAGCGGCTGGATAGCTCAATGGGTAAGTCACCCGACCTTCACCCGGGAGACCGGGGTTCGAATCCAGGCCGGGTCGCTTGATTGAGATATCCAGTGTGGGTCCTTAGGCAAGATCCTTCGCGCTACTGCCTACCTCATGATGAGTGACAAAGGAATACACGCCATACCGGCTCAGACGTCGCCCGGTCAAACAAGGTCTGCGTCAGGTGCTGGGGAACCAGGGCACCTTCACGAAAAATGGGTTACTGGAACAAGACGGAATTGGGCGAGAGGTGAAAACTTGGATCTGTTGGAATGCTACTACTCAAGTAACCCTAGTCAGAGGGGTTACATGCAAAGAATGCGGGAGGAATGGTTACGTCGACATCCCCATTCAACGCTAACTGCCAAACAACTAGTAGCTCAGTGTTCCAACATCCGCAAACGGCGAATGCTGTCACAACTTGAGATAGACGAGGTACAACACAAATGCTACGGCAAGGGGGAGCCAGGACGCCAGGTCAGAGGGGAGTTAGCTTCAACTCCCCACCCGCAGATTGGGTACGCAGCCCCAATAATGAACGAACCATCACAGCTGAACGAGGCAGCAACTGACCTGAGAGGTAGGATCGTGGCCCGAATGAACACCAGGCAATCCCGATGCCAATTACAACGGCTGAGTGAAGTACCATCAGAAAGTCTCATTGAAGATGTGAATGCAGCATTGAGAACGATCCCTACCAACACCATAACGGAAACCAATGAGCTGGTGTACAACTCAGCATCAGTGATCCTTGAGATTCTCGGCTATAGGAGCAACCATGAGATTCAATACCCACCATGGAAAAGACGGTTAGAGGCTAAAATCAAGGTAACAAGGAGGGAAGTGAGCCAATTGTCAGAGCTCCAAAGAGGTGCAATCAAAAGACCGGTACCCAAGCGGTACAGCCAGATGCCCATACCTGAAGCGCTCGAAACTGCCAAACAAAGGCTCCAAGCCTTGGCCAGTCGCCTAAAGAGGTACACGAGAGAAAATGAAGCCAGGAGGATTAACCGGCTCTTCTCCACCCAACCAGCTAAAGTGTACTCTCAATGGCAGGGTAATAACAACAGAGCAGACCCACCAAGGCTGGAGACCCAACAGTACTGGAAAGGCATATGGGAAAGGGAGGCGACCCACAACAGCAATGCACAGTGGCTAATCTCTCTACGAGATGACCACAGCAACCTCCCTGAGCAAGCCCCAGTAACTATCACAGTGGCAGATGTCCAAGAAAGAGTCTCAGGTATGAAAAACTGGACAGCACCAGGTCCTGACATGATCCATGCCTACTGGCTAAAGAAACTCACTGCCCTCCATGAGCGACTGGCAGCTCAAATGAACCAGCTGCTCCAAAGTGGGACTCACCCTGAATGGTTAACTGAAGGGCGCACAATCCTGATCCAGAAGGATCCCTCAAAGGGTTCGGTCCCATCCAACTATCGGCCAATAACCTGTCTCTCTACAACATGGAAGCTCATGTCAGGCATCATAGCAGCTAAGATAAGTGGGCACATGGATAAATACATGAGTACAGCACAGAAGGGCATCGGCATAAATACCAGAGGAGCCAAACACCAACTCCTGGTAGACCAAACAGTCGCCCGAGACTGCAAAACCCGACACACCAACCTGTGCACGGCTTGGATTGATTACAAGAAAGCCTATGACTCAATGCCACACACTTGGATCATTGAATGCTTAGAGATGTACAACATCAACAGGACTCTAAGAGCCTTCATTGCAGCCTCGATGGGGATGTGGAAAACCACCCTTGAAGCCAACTACAAGCCAATTGCACAAGTGTCCATCAAATGTGGCATATACCAAGGAGACGCTCTGTCCCCACTGCTGTTCTGCATAGGTCTGAACCCCCTCAGCCAAGTCATCAACAAGACTGGCTACGGATACCGACTCAAGAACGGAGCCACCATCAGTCACCTCCTCTACATGGATGACATCAAGCTGTACGCTAAGAGCAAACGAGACATCGACTCATATCCACACCACCAGGAACTACAGCACTGACATTGGGATGTCATTCGGACTAGAGAAGTGTGGTCGGATGGTTACACATAGAGGGAAGGTCATCCACACAGAAGGGGTCTCACTCCCAGAGGGAGCAATAGCAGACATTGAGGACAATTACAAGTACCTGGGAATACCACAAGCAAATGGCAGCCTCGATGAGGTCACAAGGAAAGGAGCCACAGCCAAATACCTCCAACGAGTAAGGCAAGTCCTGAGAAGCCAGCTCAATGGCAAGAACAAGATCCGTGCGATAAACAGCTATGCCTTGCCAGTAATCAGATACCCTGCAGGAATAATAAGCTGGCCAAAGGAAGAGATAAAGACCATGGATGTTAAAACTCGGATAACTACTAACCATGCATGGAGGGTTCCACCCTAAATCCAGCATCCTGAGACTATACGCGAGCCGTAAGGACGGAGGCAGAGGACTAGCGAGTGTGAGAGCCACTGTCCAGGATGAAACATCCAAGATCCATCAATACATCAAGGTCAAAGCCTCAACTGACGATGTGCTCAGCGAATGTCTCAAACAATGGGGACCAGAGGATGAGGTGCTGGAGGAACCATCATGGGAGGATAAGCCCCTACATGGGATGTACCACCGACAAATAACTGAAGTGGCTGATATCAGGAAATCCTACCAATGGCTGGAAAAAGCTGGACTCAAGGACAGCACAGAGGCACTCATCCTGGCTGCACAGGAACAGGCCCTAAACACCAGAGCAATAGAGGCTCAGATCTACCACACCAGACAAGATCCAAGGTGTAGATTGTGCAAGGAGGCCCCTGAGACAGTCCAACACATAACAGCAGGGTGCAAGATGCTGGCAGGGAAAGCGTACATGGAACGTCATAACCAAGTGGCGGGCATAGTGTACAGAAACATCTGTGCAGGATATGGACTGGAAGCCCCGAGATCAAAGTGGGGCACACCCCCAAAGGTGGTGGAGAATGACCGAGCTTCCAGATCCAGACAGACAAAATGGTAATGGCGAACCAACCGGACATCGTGGTGGTGGATAAACAACAGAGGAAAGCCGTTGTGGTGGATGTAGCAATACCAAGCGATTGCAACATCAGGAAAAAGGAACACGAGAAACTGGAGAAATACCAGGGCCTCAGAGAGGAACTGGAGAAGGCCTGGAAGGTGAAGACCACAGTGGTGCCTGTGGTCATCGGGGCCCTCGGGGCAGTCACCCCCAAGCTGGAGCAGTGGCTAAAACAGATCCCAGGAACAACGTCAGACATCTCAGTCCAGAAATGCGCAGTTCTCGGCACAGCCAAGATACTACGCAGAACCCTCAAGCTCCCAGGCCTCTGGTAGAGGACCCGAGCTCAGAGGTTGAGACAGACCACCCGTGGAGGGTGAGAAGAGAATTTTTTTTTTTTTTTTTTATATATATATATATGATAAAATGGGTATCAAATCAGATTATCGAAGAAACTATAACAAAATGAAATCAGATACGGAAGAATTACTTTAAAACTAATTAACTAATTAAAACAAGAAAGCAAAGGAAAAATCTGATTTGTAGAACCACAAATGTAGGCAACAGGGATATAAATCAGAGTACACAAAGAATGCTTAGGAATGCGATCTGATCAGTTCGTGAATAAAAATGGAGTACCACACCCCTATTATAATTACTCCATTATATATTTAAAGTATTATAAGCTTGATGCAAATGACAAACATAGGAACTATTTAAAAAGCTACTGCTTTGGCATTTTAATGCTTTACTACACTGAAATCCAGATATATTATAATCAGTTTGATCCATGAATTTTACACTTTACAAGAGAAAACAATCATCCTGAAAAAGCCTCTCTGCAGACTTCAGACACCTGCCAACTGACTTTATCCTCGTACTTTGCACCCACACAGCTGCTGTCCCGTTTACACCATACAACCAGAATGTGAAAATCTGCTTCCTCCAGATGGACACATGATGACACCATGCCTCCTGTCAATCAGCCGGCGCCAGTGCTAAACGACTGGAGGCTCCTCCAGGGAATAAACAAAGTGTCAAATAAACATTATGCACTGTGCTTTTCCTTGTCAAGACAGCACTTCTAGTTAGTCATAAAAGTTCTTAGATCAGCCCATATTGTTACAGTCAGTCAAATTTCACTACACTTGACAAAGAACATTTTGTAGTTGTTACTGCAGCAGCATAAGTTAATTGTTCTATAGTCAAACTTCCTTTAAACTAGATATCAGACATTCTGTATGTTTATTTCCCTCTGTATCCAGAAAGTAACTTGGGGCTGATATTGAAAGTAGAAATAATAGATCAGTCAGTGGCAGGTGGTCAGTAACAGTTGTTTTTTCATTATTTACTTTCCCTACAATGCTCCAGGAAACAGCTAAATGTAAAAAGCAAAAAGTCCCTAAGGAGCTTTAAAACATTCTGACTTTTCAGCGAATGACCAGATTCAGTAAACTCAAATATAACAGAAAAAGAATATTTTAAAAAAATATTTAGCTTACTTTTCTCACATTTAGCGCACTTTCATCACATTTGAAATGGAAATGTCTGAAAAACTGTCATATATTACCATGTTTGCATTTCACAAAATTTCAGCAAATCTAAATATTAAATCTAAATCTAAATCTAAATGTTAAATCTAAATATTTAATCTAAATATAAATATGAATCTTAAATATTATAACTATATGCTAAATCTAAATCCTAAATAATAAATCTAAATGTTAAATCTAAATCCTAAATATTATGTCAATGTGTTAAATTTAAATGTAAATCTAAATCTTAAATCTTTGAGCCATGTTTAGAAGATATGCAAATTAACTATGCCTGAATACTGGCCGTATTATCTTAGTAACAGTATTTTCGCATTTGTTTTTCAGTTTCGTTATATTTGGAGAGCAAACTACTTGTTTTGATCCATACGGTCAATTGTTTACATAATGAGATCTGGTAGTAGGCAGGGCTCTGAGTGACCAGAGAAACACGGTGAAGTGCAACATGGCCACCCTTGGAGAGGTTGAACAAGCTGTTGGTGTCTGAGCTGCTCTTCAGACTGCATTTCCCCCTTAAGTCCAGTAACGGTGGTAAGTTAAATGGTTTTCCTTAAGTATTTAGTTATATATATTTGGAAGTGTTCTGAACACTATGTTCTTTCAATAACAAGGTCCTATAAGCTGAGCTGTTATCTATGCTAACAAAAATACATGGATAAAAAATACTATCTGAATTGCAGAGGTGAGTAGAGTAGCCAAAAATTGTTCTCAAGTAAGAGTACTTGTACTTAAATATATATTTTACTCAAAAAAGTATTTGGTGAAAAGGCTACATATGTACAGAGTAACTCAGCACCTGATTATATATTTATAAATGCTTATCAGACAGACAAAAAATTTAATATTTGGAGCAAATTCTGTTATTTTAAAGACTAATACAAAAAAGTATATACAAATAACTAAATACAAAATAAAAAAAATTTGGCAGAAAAAACCCTTTCAACATAAAACTTGTGAAACCAATGCTTAAAGTAGGTAGTATATGTTAAAATAAAGTGCTTCCAGTGACAGTAATGTTTACTGTATATTCACTTGATCTCCACAAAGCCCATCAGGCTCAGCAGATAGAAACTAATATTAAAATGACAGCTTGTGTTCAAACAAGTCTCACTTTAATATAAGCTGTAGGTGTGCTTCTGCTGCATTTTTGGAGAAAACATTCTTCATTCAGTAAAGTTACTTACAATGGGTCTAGTTGACAAAAATTTTATTCAAGTAAGAATAACGATACTTCATAACAATATTCCTGAAGTAAAAGTAAAAAGTATGGTGCAGTAAAACTACTCAAGGAAGTACTTTTTCTTTTGAAAAAGTTACTTAAATGTAACTAGTTACAACCGACTACTGTGCTGTGAATTCTTCATAACGTGGCAAAGAGGAAGCAGTGTACTTAAACCAAATTAAAATGGAATTTATCATTTACTCTTAAAAGTAGGTATGAACATATCCAAAACAACGTCCTATTGATAGTTTAACTTTAAAAGGTGTGGACATTTAACCTTAGTTTGCCATCTTATTTCACAGAGCATAAAGATACAAAGCAAAGGTCAGATAATTTAACACTACAATGTGGACTACTTTTCCAGGTCTCCACTCCCCAGTAGTTTCTTCTGACATGAGCTACTTCATCCCAACTGGCACCTCACTCAGACCAGTAAGTTATGTTACACTCTGTATTTGATCATTTTTTTACTTTGCTGTAAGTTATAAAGCCTGCAGGTTGTCAGACAACTGTGATGATTCATTAAAAACATACATATTTTGAATCAGCAATTTAACAGCTCAGTTTCGTTACAATAAATTTGCAATGATAATTGACCAAATTATCCCAAATATTTAAGACCAATAAAATGGGAAATAAATTCCTAACCATCTCATTACATCTTGTCTTGGTTGAAATGCAACTTTGACTATAACCCTTTTGTTTTATAGTCGTCAGATTAGTTAAAAATGGCAATATTTGTAAGTTGAATTAAAAATACCCTTAGAATTGCTTCCACAAGCATTTCATTGATCAAAACTTCAATGTTTTTAATGAACTACCATGAAAAATCAAGTGTCATTAACTGTGTAAACTGTTTTATGCATTTTCACTATGTGTTCTGATTCTGCTTAGGGTGAAAGAAACTTCATTTCAAAAAGGACATCAACAGTCTGTTGTTCCAAGGGAGAACCCTTTATGAAGTGGCTTCAGCCCTGCAAATATCTACATCTACACTGTACAAGGTCATGCAGGAATACATCAAAAGGCACTTAGAACTTTGAGACATTACTGACCAAGAACTTGATACAACTATAAATACAATTAAAGCAGAACATCCTCATGTTTGTGAATTGATGCTTAATGGATATTTGCAAACTAGAAATCTCAGTGCAAAGATTTCTCCTCAGAAGAATGTGATTTGAGCATGTATGAGCAACAGGAAGGTATTTTATTTCATGGGCAAAAATGTGTTTGACTAGGAAAGAATCCTGAAGAAGCTGGAACTTTGCTTCCGTTTGCAAAGACCAGAATGTTTCCAGGAGTCAGTGTTTGGATAAAATCATTTTCTTCCCCAGTGAGGTTTCTGGTGCCGTGATGTTCACCCATCTCTTTCTCTGTAAAGTTGAAAACAAAACATTACAAGCCAAGAAAGACAGGTGAGCTGGGTTAAGTGGTAAAAAGTGCAAGGAGAAATGGAAAACTATTCAAAGAAAACAGGAAAAACATGACATGAACAGTCCAGAAACATGAATCATGACAAAATTAGCATTGTTTGTTACATGAATGAAAGAAAAAATATTTTAGTATGTATTGTATAATTCTAATCACCAAAGATTTTTTTTCTAAACAGCATTTGCAATTTTTGGATTTCATGTACATTTGTGTTTCACATTAAATTTGGCTGTTAAATATTTAGTTTCAAAGAGCAGCACTAAGTGTACAGATTAGATGGACAAATTGTCAACAAAATGACTGGTTGGACAAACCGAATGAGGAAAAAACAATATTTCAAAAAGCTTTTAATTTTAAAAATTTACAACTTACATTTCTTTCTAACCCTAAATCTGGTCATTAACTGTTTTAAAGCATTATTCTGTATGAAAAGCTGATGTCTAGTGTAAATAATAAATGTTTTTTTATTTTTACATAATAAAAATGCTATAATTTGACTTGTAGAAGTACATGATTTCAATTGTCAAATCAAATAAAGTATGAACTCATTTAATATTCCATGTTTTTAATTATAAAAAATTAAGATGTGGTTTCATGGTTGTACATGTTTTTCTCAGAGATGTCTGTTTTTAAATGGAAGGCAAACGGTTTATTTTTCTCTGTGAAACAAAAACTGAAGTTAAAGAAGCCTACTTGCCTCCTAGCCTTTATATGTATGTATAAGAATCTGTGGTAATTTAACCAGGTTCCTCCTATAATCAAAGTATGGTACCCATAGAGCAGCCAAACAAACACATGATGCATCTCCCATCATTCATGATAGTACTAGGTTTACATTACTTTTGAATTGTTTTTAATTTTTGTAATAACTTGACTGAGTACTATTTAATAATGTGCATGTCTTTTAAGTCAGCACAAATCTATGTTGCTTCAGTCAAATAAAGAAAGATACACAAGCAGCAGTGGTGTAACTTTTACATTCAATCAAACCTAAAGAGCCACTGTAAGGATATTTCTTATCCATTTGTTGTTGTTAGCATAGATATTAGCTTAGCTTATAAGACATTTGAAAGAATACAGTGTTCAGAACAAATATATATGTGTGTGTATATATATATATATATATATATATATATATATATATATATATATATATATATATATAAAACTAAATGCTTTATTCCTTAAGTATTCCTTAACCACTTAACTTACCATCATTGCTGGGCTTGATCCTGGGGGAAATAAAGTTTGAAGAGCAGCTCGGACACCAGCAGCTTGTTCAATCTCTCCTGCCTGGAGCGACCAAGGGTGGCCATGTTGCGTTTTCACCGTGTTTCACTGGTCATTCGGAGCCCTGCCTACTACCAGATCTCATTACGGAAACAATTGACCATATGGATCAAAACAAGTAGCTTGCTCTCCAAATATAACGTAACCAAAAAACTACTGTGAAAATAGTGTTACTAACATAACCGACGAAACACGGTCAGTGTTCAGGTTGAAAGATTGTAGGCATGGATGGCCAGAAATACCAAGAGTAGTTTAAGGGGCATGGTTAATTTGCATAACTTCCAAACATTTAGATCAAAGATTTAACATTTAGATTTAACACATAGATATAATATTTAGGATTTACATTTAGATTTAACATTTAGATATAGATTTAACTGTTAGATTTAGATTTAATATTTAGATTTGCTAAAATTTTGTGAAATGCAAACATGGTAACATATGACAGTTTTTTAGACATTTAAATTTTAAATGTGATGAAAGTGCGCTAAATGTGAGAAAAGTCAGCTGAATATAAAAAAAAAAGTCTGCTAAATCTTTTGCGTTTAAATTTACTCTTACCACCCCATACCACCCCATAATTCGGAGTGATGCGGTTCAGAGAGTTACCCATACAGTTATAGTCTTCTGAAGTACAGTGTAAATGCCACTGATGCTCCCAAAAATGTTAATGTTTCTGAATTCTGAACATTTATTATGTTATTGATTGTGTTCATAAAAAGTCTGTTTAATTTGTAGAAAAAAATTATTTTTTAATCGATTGAGCCTTAGTGAAAGCTGATCTGTTAGTGTTAGCCTTAGGACAATACATACCAGCAGTGTCAAAGTTACGCCCCTGTTGTGTTTGTTTTAATAAAAAAAAAAAAAAAAAAAAACTGGCAGGGGCCTTGCCGGCAGCTGGCACTCCACAGGGCAAAGTAATCAGTGATTCTTTTTCAACTGGTTCTGTTCCAAAGTTTTTATGCTTTTGCTAAAACTATCTGCTGCTGAGATCTGCAGCAGATTGCTTTAGCTAGCTAGACAGAACAGAATCTGTTCAGTCAAAGCACAGAACAGATTCTGTGTGTGTTCCCCTTCAGTGGAAGATGATGAATGTTGAGGATTTTTCTGACTTAGTTTGGAATAAAACAATCGGGTTTTATGCTCCATCCTGTCATAGTTATATTCTAATCTGTTTTTCTTTTGTGCTTAAAATTTATTTTAAGTTTAGAAGAAAATCTAATCTTTTTGAAAATATACATTTTAAAGCTATAGTAATTTCAGAGCATTTTTTCTTCAAAGATGTTTGATAACTTCTGCAGATGGAATTTTAGCTGACAAACATTACTGGTCCTGTGGCAAAATGTAGTATTGTAAACTAATTTAATAAATGGATGCTTAGATCATTGATTTATAAGTGGTAAAGTGGTATGTTCTTATCTCAGTTTTAATACAGTGATATATAAGAAAAGATGAAAGTGAATATTATTACTGTTATTTGATGATATCAGCGTATTCTGATAACTACACTTTAAGATAAATTCAGCATTACTTCACAGATGGTAAGATTTAACGAGAAATACAATTGATGCAGGGTACAGGGTAATATCTTTATGATGTCTTCGTTTGATCCCCTTGATATTCAAGAAATAAGTGATATAAATGATAACGTTAAAGGATCTTCTTCTGGTCATGATAATATTCCTGTACTTCTGTTCAAACAGGTGAAGCAGTTCATTTTGAAATCACTTCATTATATTTTTTCCTTATCTTTGAAAACTGGGATTGTAACAGACTATTTAAAAGTTGCTAAAGTTATTCCTCTGTTCAAGGCAGATGTTCCACATTGTTTAATAACTACAGACCTATTTCCGATCTGCCATGTTTTTCAAAAATACCAGAAAAAAAATTGTGTATAAAACGATTCTCTATTATTTAGAGTTTAATTCAATTCTTTACAACTACCAATACGGTTTTAGGAAGAATCACTCTACATATATGGCTTTGCTTCATCTGGTTGACAGTGTTACCTCTGCACTTAAAAATAATGAAATCTCTTGTAGTATTTTAATTGATTTTTCAAAAGTATTTGATACTGTGAATCATCATATCCTAATGCAGAAACTTTATATGTATGGATTTCATGGTATTGTTTACAAATGGTTAAATGGTTAAATATATTTGCAATAGGCAACAATTTCCTAGTTTTAAGGGCTGCAATTCTAACAGAGCTAAGATACTTTATGGAGTTCCTCAAGGCTCCATCCTTGGACCATTGTTGAGCTGACCTTCAGGCCCCGCCCCTCTCTGGCTGAGTATAGGTCTGGGTGTGTCTCCCAGCTGCGAGGCAGCAGACTGTTTGTTATAGGTGGTGATGATCTGGTGATCAGAGTTTGGAGGTGTTCACTCACAGGGCAGCAAGAAGCAATGTGTGAGAGAAATGCTGGGGAAAAGACACTGCAGGACTAAAGCTTGGGTCAAAGAGGAGGACGAGCCAGTGAGCTTTATATTGTCTTTGAATCTGTGGAGTAATATATTAAGGCATATGTTTACGCTCAGATTGAAAGTTTAAGGTGTTATGTCATGGTATTTAAAATACATGTTGCAAGTGATATATTTATTAAAGTTCAGATAACATGTCTGTTTTAAAAGGTATTGAAGTTTAAAGTAATTTGCTAAATGTAAATGGTGTATTTATGGAAGCTAAAAACATAAGGTTAAAGTTATCACTGAACTGTACTTTAAATGTTTGCTTGATTTTGGGTGCTTAAATCTGGGTATGTTATTAATTAGTTTCAAAGATAATTTCTAGTTAATTAAAGGGTATTTAATTTTGGTCATAGTTAATTTTGGCTTATTGGATTACATTTTCTTAACCTTTTTGTTTTCTTTTTTGTATTCAAAGGTTTTTCACCTTTTTTGGCCTTGACAACTTTCAAAATAAAAGAGAGAAAATAAAGAATTGATTCTTGGTCATTGAGTGAAGTCCAGTTCAAAACCTTCTGAAGCAAGCTGCCTTTTCAAGTGGGGGAAACCTGCAGTTTAAACCCAAAAAAGTGGGAACCACTTAACAACCATTGTTATTTCTGATTTACATAAATTATTTATCAAATGTTTCCATTGTTCTTTCACCAATTATGGTTGTTGATGACACAACCCTGCTTCTTTTTCTTGCACATTTTGATTCACTTTTGAAAAATGCTAATCTTGGTTTGAGTGCCTACACTTCATAGTTTAGATTAAATAAGTTATCTTTAAATCTAAAAAAAAATTGAATTTCATGATTTTAGTGGTAAAGGGTCATATTTTGGAAAATATTTTTATTGATGGCATTACAATATGACAAGTATCAACAACATTTCTTGGAGTAATTCTTGATGAGAGCTTAAGGTGGAAAGATCATATGGATTAGATTTGCAGAAAAAATGCACAAATCTATTGGTATAATAAAGAGAGTTAGCTATTACATCAATGCAGAATGCTTGCTTACACTTTATTATAGTCTAATATACCCATATCTATCTTATTGTAATATATTTTGGGGAAGTACTTTTCCCACAACTTTGCATAAAATTTTGGGTCTTCAAAAATGGTTTGTTAGAATTCTTTCTTGATCAGAGAATCATTGTCCTTGTGCTCCTTTGTTTAACAATCTACAGATTCTTACTATCTATAATATTAACATTTTTCAAATTTGTATTTTTGTCTATAAGATTTGTGAAAGTCAAGAGGATATACTGATGTATTTCACTCATTACTTTAAATCAAATATGCAGTTTCATTCTTTTGCCAAGGGAGCTAAACTTTGGAATGAGTTTTCACACCTGGTGAAAGGCAGGCCTTCTGTAAGAGAGTTTAGATGTTATTTAAAATTATTGTTAATCAAAGAATAATTATTGTGACTTTTCTTTCATTGATATTCTATTTAAATCCCCAATGGTACATTGTAGATGGGTTTTTATATTTTTATTTTTCTATATGATTGTATTTCATAAATTTATGATCAACTGATGAAGGATTGTATTGTTGGATCATATAATATTTCTTTCTATATTATTTAAGTGAAAGAGTTATATAAGCATACTGGGCTTTTGCCTCTTCCTGCACTATTATTATTATTAATATTTCTCAATATTTTTGTTCTGTAATTTAATTGTGCAAAATACACTAAACTAAACTAAAAGGCCAGACTCATCAGAGAAGCAGAGGGCACTGTTGAGCCATACAGTGATTAATCTAAATCCTCTCGTGTTTCGCCTCTACTGAAGTTAACATCATCCCTTATGTCTGTCACTCATTCAGTTCTGACTGATTCCGGCTCAGATGCAAATTTTTTGGACTCCACCTTAACTAAGAGCCTTGGATTAAGACTTATTCACCTGGATAGACCCCATAAGGCTCATGCCCTAGATTGCAGATTGTTATGCCAAATTACTTTGAAATCTGAACCTGTTCTCCTTTCCTTCCCAGATAACAAATCTGAGTATCTGAGTTTTCACCTGTTCAGTTCATCTCAGCCAGTAGTCATGGGGTTTTCTTGGTTGGCCAAACACAACCCACTGATGAACTGCGCCTCTGAACAGATTCTTTCATGGCATGAGGATTGCAGAAATACATGTTTCCCAGCTTCAAGGCCTTCTCCCTCCTCAGTTCTAACCATTTCCTCCAAGGAAGCTGCCAAACACTTAGTGGATTACCCTGACCATTCCAGAGTACCTGAATGTTACCTCAATCTCTGTGAGGTCTTCAACAAGTCTAAAGTCACTGCTTTCCCCCCACATCGTCCTTCAGATTGCACTATCAATCTTCTGCCTGGCACTTCACCTCCAAAGGGGAAATTATATTCTCTGTCGAAGCCCCAAATGGAGGCGATTAAGAATTATGTAGATTCCTCTCTTAAGGCAAACATCATTCGTCCCTCCTCATCTCCTGACTCCTGGACTCTCCTGGACTTGTGCAATGCCTACCATATAGTGAGAATACAAGAAGATGAATGGAAGACTGCTTTTAACACTTTGAGTATTTAGTAATGCCTTTTGGATTGACCAATGCACCTGCGGTTTTTCAGGCCCTAGTAAACAATATCCTTTGACACCTGCTCAATGTCTGTGTGTATGTCTGTCTTGATGATATTCTGATTTTCTCCCCTGATGAGCAGACTCTTATTTGGCAGGTCAGGCAAGTGCTGCAATGACTCCTTGATGCAAAACTCTATGTTAAGGCTGAAAAGTGCAATTTCCATGTGCCCACAGTTTCCTTCCTGGGTTTTATCATTTTTGAGGGTGAGGTCAAGATGGATCCAGTTAAAGTTAGTGCCATGATTGAGTGGCCCACACCTTCTAGCTGTAAGCAGCTGCAAAGATTTCTTGGCTTCGCCAATTTTTACAGAAAATTCATTTGCAACTTTAGCTCCATTGCAGCTCCTTTGCATGCCTTAACATCTAGCAATGTATAGTTTAAGTGGTTCACAGCAGCTCAAGAGTCTTTTCAAAGACTAAAAGACCTGTTCACATCTGCCCCTCTCCTCACCCTACCAGATTCCCAATGTCAGTTTATTTTGGAGGTGGACAATTCTAATTTAGGAGTTGATGTGGTTCTTTCCTAGTGAACTGTGAAGGATAATAGGCTTCACTCCCTGTGCTTTTCTTTCTAGAAGGTTGTCCCGTTCAGAAAGAAACTATGATGTAGGAGACAAAGAACTTCTGGCCATGAAGGTTGTTATCAAGGAGTGGAGACACTGGCTGGAGGGGGCAGAACACCCCTTCTTGGTCTGGACTGATCACAAAAATCTTGAGTACATCAAGAAGGCAAAGAGACTCAGGAAGCATCAGGAGAAGTGGTAGACTGACCGTCACAGGGTGGCAGCACCTGGGACAAAGAGTGGCTGGCAACTCGGAATCTTGCACTCAGGACAGAGTGTCGTAAATTGGCTCTTCATTTTATCAGCCCATTCCAAATTTCAAAAGTCATTAGTCCTGTGGCTGTGAGAATTACCCTTCCCAGGTCCATGAGAATCCACATGACCTTCCACATTAGCAACATAAAGCCAGTCAAGGAGGGCCCTCTGGTAATTGCCGCCAGACCCCCACTAATTATGTTCTCTGAAGGCCTCAGAGATTTGCTAGAGAACATTAGTGATGTTAGCCATCATACAAAAAATGTGAAAAGCTAACACTCCACATAACCCTGAACATCCCTATCCAAATGATGAAACATAGTGGTGGCACCATAAAGCTCTGTGGATGCTTTTCTTCAGCAGAAAAAGGGAAGGTAGTCAGAGTTGATATGAAGATGGGTGGATATATTAGGCAGTCATAAAAAAAAAAAAAAACATTAGAGGTAACAAAATATTTAAGTCTGGGGGAGAAGGTTCATCCTCCAGAAGGATAACGACACTAAACTTACAGCCAGAGACACAAAGAGATCAAACTTATGTCTTAGAATGGACCAGATCAATCCAGAATCTGTGGCAAGACCTGAAAATTGATGGTTACAGATGCTTTCTGTTAATCTGACATAGCTTGTACCATTTATCTAAGAAGAAAGGCATAATTCTTGCTCTCCTTTTAAATTATATTGAAGTTTGGCACAAAAAGGGAAAAGTTCAAATGATAAATATGCCTGTATGTCTGCAGGGCATGGTTAATTTCTGACAACTGTCTGTTTTGAGCACAAAGATGAACAGCATTTATTTTTATGACTGAGACTGGCAAATGTCAGGAGGTTAACATCAAAGTGAAGGCAAAACACCCTTCTTTTACCATCTCCAGCTAAAAACCTGAAAGCTGTAAGAAAGCTTGATGTAATGTTTACCAGTTGCCATGGCTACTGGGCGAATTCAACTTAGAGTGGATTTTTTTTATTCCAATCTGTATTTGGATACAGCTCAGAATAATTAATGTTTTTTTCTGACAGAGAATGGCAATCTGTCATGTTGTAAGTAATTAGGTGAATGTGTGAGTTAACAGGAGGCTAGACTTCTTTTTTCTCATTGTTGACACCTACACAGATCAGATTATTTTCTGCTCTTCATCTGAATGTGGAATCATGTCACAGATCATCACTTGTCTATGATGGGGTGTGTATCTGTTCTGTAAGTGTATTCTGTAAGCCCATACTGACACACATTCACACACTATATGTACAGAAAGGGATAGACAGGCTTGTGTAGATGTACACAAGCCTCTTCAGTGCTTTACTGATTTTATTCAAACCCATTAACCATGGCTTTTTGTCCTAATTTGCCTAAATATTCCTTCTGAAGCTTGAAATACCTGGAAATTTTACAGATCCTTACATCTGAAGCTGTATTTTTATTTTCTGTATTTTATTTTACATTTACATGTCTTGGAGTTCTAATTGACTTATCTGATAGAAATAACTTTATGTTACCATAATACTGTGCTCACATGTTTTTAAATGATCTTTTTTTTTCTATGTGGAACCTGAAATATTGCATATAGTATTTATTCTCAATCAAACCAATTTTCTCTAAAAGCTGCAGATTTCAAAGCTATTAAAGAACACTATTCTGGATGACTCAATAATAAGTAATTACAAGCCCATTTCTATTTCTGTAACATTTTGGTGTTAATTATAAAGAACGTTGAAGCAAATTTACTTGTTAACAAACTGACTCAACTCTCAACTCAAACTCTCAACTCTCTCAACTCAAACTCTCAACTCAAAATCTACATGAGCCACTCAGCTCAGATCACAGTGTTACAAAATATATTATCACCTGTGCCGATGACACAACTTCAAAACAGAAACCTTCATGTACTGTTAAGCACAGACCTACATTATAACAACAGATTTTTAACTAAATCAAGCTGTTATCATTTTAAAAACATATCCAGGATTAAGTGATTCTGTTTAATATGGGACAGAAAAAGCGGTGCATACTTTAGCTCATCCAAAATGCTGTGGCCAGGATTCTGAGCAATGCCATAAAACTGGATCACATCAATCTTCAAATCACTGCACAAGCCTCCTATCTGTAAAATATTAGATTTTAAAGTCTTATTGGTCTGAATAGTTTTGAGTCTAAATACATTTTAGAATTGCTTTTTACAATCTAGAGGCCTCATTTAATCAGAAACCAGTTTACCAAATGTTCCCAGGACCAAATCTAAACAACATAGAAGGGTGAATTAAATTTCTCTGCCTCTTAATTCTGACACCAACCAAAGTGAGATGTGAAGATGTTTAGTTAAATCAGGACTAAAACTATCACCTGTAATTGTCTCTATTTGTTTTAAATCTACAATTTACTGTTTTTTATGTCATGCATACATTTAATGTAATCCCCTTAAGGCAATTGTTTTTTTGTTTTTTTTTAAGGTCATCTTTCATTTTATGTAGGTTTTTTTCCTGTAAAGCACTTTGAATTTATTTGGACATGAATGGGACTACATAATCAAACTGTCCATGCCTTAAGATGATCTTCTCAAGCAATTGTTTGTAGTTACCTTTCCATAGTGTGTGTGTGTGTGTGTGTGTGTGTGTGTGTGTGTGCGTGCGCGCGCGCGTGTCCGTGCGTGCGTCTGCACATCTTACCTCTGTGATGTACTTTTGTATTTCTGCCTGTAAGACACAAAAAACACAAGTTAATCAAATGATCAAATCCAGCATGCAGACAGTAATCATCACCGGTTGATCTGTGCTCCCTCACAGGCCAAGTTAACCCGGTTAAAAACAAACAATAAGGAAAAAGAGAAGCTAACTTGTGTTTCAGAATCATATCTCATTAATCGACCTGCAGAGCCACGAACTGCTGCACTGGGTCTGTCAGACCAAAATAGCTCTTGTTCACACAGTGATATATTGGCTTGACCTTTTGCACTGCTGTTAATGAGAAACATCTTGTGTTCAGTATTATGTCTCTGTCAGTAATGCTATCTGGCTTTAACAAACACATTTACAGTCTGGCTTCATCAACAGACCTACACAAGAGGCTGCAAAAGGACGACTGCAAAAAGCTGTGAGAAAGCACACAGGAAGCATCCAACACTTCAGAGGTGGTAAACTAATTTAGCACCATCAAGGCATAAATGCGGTATTTATTACATTGAATCAGATCTAAATCATGTTGTTGTTGGACTGACCAACTGAAGGCACGCGTGGACCTAAAAATAACCCTTTTTTGAAAAGCAAAAACTTTCTTTCAGATTTTATGTGAATTTTGACTGGAAGCTTAAACCCTAAGAACATTAGGGACATGAATGTGGGGAAAAAGGTGCTAAAGATGGCCAGATTGGAAAGGAAGAAGCATACTGCCAACTCAAAATCTGGCAATGTAGCACCTTGTTACAGGTTTCTTTTGAAGTGTTGGTATTTCTACTTGCGCCTTTCTCACAAAAAGGACTGTGAGAAAGTGGTCACAGGAAGCCAAAGAAACCCTACAGGGTTGTTTTGATGCTACCGATTGGATTTCTCTTTGCAAGCCACATGGAGAAAACATTAATGCTATGACTGAGTGTGTGACCAACTATATAAACTTATGTGTAGAAAACACAATCCCCATCAGAACAGTGAGATTCTTCCATAATAACAATCCCTGGATCACCAGTAACCTGAAGTAACTATTAAACAGGAAAAAAGAACCTTTAGGGAGCGAGACAGAGAGTTATTGAGGAGCATACAGGAGCAGCTCAAAGTCAAGATTAGAGACAGCAAGGAGGTGTATAGGAAGAAGCTGGAGAGTAAACTGCAGAGGAACAATATCAGAGATGTGTGGTCAGGGATGAAGAAGATCACAGGCTTTCAGCAGAAGAAGAATCAGATAGATGGAAGTCTGGACAGAGCAAATGAGCTGAACACATTCTTTAACAGGTTCAGTTCAGTTCAGAAACAAGCTCACCATCCTCCTCTCCTGCCCCCAGCCAAACAGACATCTCATCCTCCTTTGACCCACAGCTTTCCTGTCACACCTCAGATGTTTTATTCTCTACCTCAGTCATGGACTCTTCTGCTTCCATTAGTTTCAACCAAATCAGGGATGCTGCTGCTCCCTTTGCCTCCCCCTCCCACTTTTCTGTTTCTAGAAGTCAGGTGAAGAGAGACTGAACCGGAACAAGGCTGCTGGTCCAGATGGTGTCAGCCCCACAGTCCTGAATGCAGAGCAGCTCTGTGGGATTCTGCAACACCTCTTCAACCTGAACTTGACCCAAGAGAAGGTACCACTGTTCTGGAAAACATGCTGTCTGGTTCCGGTACCAAAGAAAACACACCCATCAGTCATCAGTGACTACAGACCCATTGCCTTGACATCCCACATCATGAAGGTCCTGAAGAGACTCCTGTTGGCCCACCTGAGTAAGGAAAACAGCACATATCAGGACCCCTTGCAGTTTGCTTATCGCCATGGAGTTGGAGTTGAAGATGCCATCATACACCTGCTTCAACAAACCCACTGTCATCCGGACAAAGCAGGAAGCACTGTGAGGATCATGTTCTTTGATTTCTCCAGTGTGTTTAACATAATTCAGCCTGATCTGCTTCGTCTGAAACTCCAGAAAACTCAGGTGGAGGCCTTAACAATCACCTGGATCAGTGACTACCTGACAAACAGACCACAGTTTGTGAGACTAAAGAACTGTGTGTCTAACCAGGTGGTCAGCAGCACAGGAGCACCACAGGGGACTGTACTCTCACCATTCCTTTTCACTCTGTACACTTCAGACTTCCAGCACAAGTCAGACTCCTGTCATCTTCAGAAATACTCAGATGACTCTGCAGTGGTCGGGTGTATCAGAGATGGACAAGAAGCTGAGTACAGAGAGCTGGTGGACCACTTTGTGTCATGGTGTGGAAACAATCATCTCATCTTGAATGTGAACAAAACAAAATGATATGATTGTAGATTTTAGGAGAAATAGGGTTAGATTAAACCCTATTTCCATCATGGGAGAATAAGTGGAGGTGGTTGAGGAATGCTACATTGTTTTACTGATGATTACTGAATTTAACAGAGTCAGTAGGTTATATAACAGGCACCTAAACACTTCAGGAAGGCATACAACAAGGTGGTTCTTTTTTCATTTCAGTAGTAAGAAGTTTGGACTCAATTTTTTCATTTGTAGCTCAACAACTGAAATAATATGACAGATAAAACCCAAACTGAATGAATGTATCCTAATCCAGTTTCTTATCATACTTTGAGAATAATGTAACCTTTATTCTACAGGTCAAAATAAAAAATACAATTCATCAGTATTTTTGTTGTTTTTAATGTTCAAACCACTTTACATTGCAACAAGCATTAATATTACAAAATATGGATTTCTCAAACATTACTGAACTGAACTGAATTATTCTAGATTGATTTCAGATTCATTAAATGAAACCTTTACAGAAAAAGGTGATTCTTCAACAAAACGTTGACTTTGGTTTTCAAGTGCTAACAGCACACAGACCTTAAGTATAAATTGATAAACCTGAGAGGAAATAAAATACAAGATAAAATGAGTGGTATGTACATGTTTATGTATGTACAGCCTCTTTTAAGGATGATTCAGTAGATTGCATTTGTCACAAAAAGACAGGTACAGGGTTTACAGAGCCAGGAGAATCATACACATTCAATATGTTTTTCTTTGACATGCTAAACTGTGGTGAAAAGGCTTAGACCAGAGATATAATCCTGTTTGGAAGACGCTTTTGAAATAAACAGCAGGAAAGGAGTTTGAAGGTGAAAAGAGGTAAAAGGCAAAAATAGCAGGTGGGTCCTGGTTGAAAGCCTCTGGGAATTATTTAGTGGAGTTTGCCCACCTGGGTAGCAACTTGGTCAGAGGTTGCAGCGGCAGCAGAGGCTCATGGTGGCAATTTGGGGTACTTTAAACCTTTTAGTGGCTGATTGCTTTGATTTGCATCTAAATGCTTTCCCCTCTGAGTCATAACTCAGCCAAACATGGATGGACACAAACACAGAAATGATACCTTTTTACATTTTGTGAATGATTCAAAACCACTGAACACTATTACTTCCAAGACGGATGGTACATAATCATAAATTTGTGGGGAACAACACAAATAAATAAGAACTGAATTCCTCAGTGACATGTCTGTTCATCTGTCTCTTCATTACAAACAGAACACATCCATTTCTTTGGCTTCATCACAGCTTGCATCAACTTTTAGGAGCTGTAAGCAAGAGAAGGAGCTAAATTGGACATCCGGGCTGCTGGAGGACCATCTTGTCTTGCACCAATCAGTCTTTAATCTGCACCCACATTTCACTTTTTTTTTTCTCTCCGAATGCATCTATGTTGTCACACTTCATTTTAATATTCTCTTTTTTAAATTTATTTACTTTTTTCATTCATTCCTCCAGGCATGATGGTCTATGCACAACTCAGCAACTCAGGCTTCATGTTGAATTTGGGAAGACTGATTATTCCTGTCTTACGCTGGTGGGGACATAGATGTTTGCACAACAAAGGTGCATTGATAAAAAGGTTCAGAAGCAGGAAAAATAGAAGTCTGTTGAAACCATGTGATTCTGATTCTGGAAACAAGTATTTTCTTTTCCTTAAATTTTCTATCACAGCCGCCTGTGTTTTAAATGACTTTTTCCTCATTTCATGACAAACTGTTTCACATAATAATCTTTCATGATGTTCTCCCACTGATGTGTGTGTAGCAGAGCGGAGTTAGTGTCGTGCACACACATATCACCGCCGGTGACTGAGAGCTGCTGCTGTGTTGAGATGAAGATGGAACAGTAATTAATGAGTCTTTCTAAATAAGATTCTGTGGCAACAAATCATTTGGTGGCTTCAGCCTCAGCTGCAGTGTGGCCTAAAAGTTGAAGGAACTTCAACACTTTGATCTTGGACCTGGAGGGGAAACATGGACCAGCTGGGAATCAGCTTTGTGATGGCACCTAGGTGGAATTAACTCCAAGAGGAGTGCCCCTCAACAAATAAAACAAAGTCAAACAAAAATATAATTGCCCAGACCATGGTTGGTTTGTGTCATTTCATGTTATTTAACATCTTTATTTTGCACCTATGAAGTCACATAAAATGCTCACTGGCTTTGTTGTATGGAATTGTATGGAAAACATGTTTGTGTGGCCTTTAATAAGCTTCTGACATGATACTTGACCACTCTTCTCATTGGAAATGGTAGAGCTCATTTATTTTGATTCGTTTCTGTAGTGGCAATAGTACAGTTTGGACCCAGAACGACAACCATAACCCAGGAAAGGTTAAACGAGTTTTGTTTTGCTTTTTTTTTTTTTTTTTTTTTTTTTTTTTTTTTTGAAAAATAGAAGGTGCAAGGTGAACAGCAGCTGCATCATAGGCATAGCTTTCTGGTCAGACTTTCCAAGTTGATCCTCTTCAGAGATACAAATCTCGACTGACTTTAATCCTCTGTGATGTAACAATAGAGGAATGGAGAGCATCCTTTTACCAGGGGGTGTTTCACCCACAGGACCTTATAGAGGGAAATCCTGTATATCCAGGACACTGGGAACATTGATGTCATGGACAGCGGAAACTCCAGTAACAGGGTGTGTTGGATTACACACACTAATCAAATAATCAGAGGATACAAAGGGAAAGACAGGGGTTTCAATATTTATGATCCAATAATCAAAGGTCAAGAAATCAGTCCAGGTCAGCAAGAGGGCAGGCAGATCAGGCAGAACAGATCCAGCGTCAGTGAGGTAGTATTCAGGGTCCAGGTACGTGAAGCAAGGTTCAGAGCCAGAATCAATGCACAGAGCAGTCAGGAATCAGGCAGAGGCATTTCTCAGGAGGCTGAAAACAAGTCAGGTACACGATCAGGAAAATGGACATAAAAACTCTTGAAGGCTGTAACATGGATGATGACAGAGGATTGCGTAGTGAGCGCAGGATAGGAGTTAATAAATCCAGTGGCATAGGTGGCATAGTCAGAAAACAGCAGAGGCAGGAGGGGCATAGCAGACTTGACAAAAACAGTGATGATCATGGCAGTTTATTAATTTTCCACAAGGTTGAGGTCAATCTGGAAGAAATATAACAGAAAGACAAGACAAAGATTGAGCTGTTTGTCCACAGTGACCAGAAGTATGTTTAGAGGAGTCAGCCCAAGAACACTGCATCAAGTGTCAAGGACAGTGGTGGTACTGTCCTTGGGTCTGTTTCACTGCCAGTGAGGCTGGTGCATTGCATGAAGTGGAAGCAGTAATGAAGAATGAGGACAACCTTGAAATTACTTAACTTCCTTTCAGATCAGCAGCTAGAGAGTTGAAACTTTGATTCAGTTGGGTGTTTCAACATGACATGGAACTCAAACACACATCAAAAATGGTTCCGGTGGGTTTGACGATATTACAGGGGTAAAAGCACGCGACCCATGTATGGAGGCCTCAGTCTTCGACATTATTTATGATCCAATAATCATCTCAACACAGCAGCAGCTCTCAGTCACCGTCACAGGTTCAAGTCCCGGCCCATTGACCACAACCCACTTTCCTGTTGACTAACTGTCAAATAAAGCCCAGGACAGCAAAAAAAAAAAAAAAAAAAAAAAAAAAAAAAAAAAAATCCTTTAAAAAAGGGTTCTGGAATCTACAAATCAGGCTAACATTAAGCTTCTGGAATGGCCCTGACCTGAACCCTATTAAGCATTTGGTGACTATGCTAAAAAGATGGTGATGTACCCAGAAAAAAAAATAAAAGTTTAAATTAGCTCTACCTGTTCTGTTAAGAGTAGCCACAAATCAAGTCAGAATGATGGCAAAACTTTAAGCCTCTATGTATAAAAATTACCATGTGTGGGTTAGGAAAAAAAAAATCCATAATATGTAAATTCAAATCTGTGTATTATTAAAAATCATTATAGATTTAGGTTTTATAAGCAATCCACTCTGAAAAAAAGATCGATTCAAATTTGTCTTTAAAAGCAGCAAAATTAAAGTGATGCCCACAGTGATGTTTATATGCAAATCTATTTCATTCTGTCATTTCTCTTTTCATTTAGCTTTCTTTTCTTGTTTGTCCTGAAGTCATTACACTACTCCTTCCATTTCCTTTAGTCACCTTGTGACCATTCTGTGCCTTTCAATGTCTATTTATGCTCATAAGGAGTAACATTGCTTTCATGAGGTTTCTCTTTTGAGATGATTTCATCTTTAGTGCCTTTTTGTAATTTTTCCCCCCCCTTCTGTAGACATTTTGTGTCTTTTTGTAATTAAAAATTATTTCTATTGTGGTTTTGGGGTTGTGGTTTAGTTAGCGTAATACTTGGTTTTAGTGTCACTTTGTTGGTTTGTGTCACTGTAACTAACATGGCAGTTTTTACCATCACCATTTTTAACTTTTGGTGTAATGTCCTTTTTCTGAATTCCTGTGTCAGTGTTTTAGTACAAAAATGTTTCAAAACATTCCCCTTTGGCCTCATCAGTCCGCACCTTTTTTTTCAAAACATCATCAAGATGTTTTAAAGGGGAAATGTGAGGCAGGTCTGTTCTTTTAGCTCAGCAGTTTTGGCTTTAGAACTCTCTCATTTTTGCCCAGTCTCTCTTTCATATTGTTGAATAATAAACTTTGACTTTAACAGAGGCAATTGAGACCAGCAGAGCTTTAGATGTTGTTCTGGATTTTTTCTTCAACCATTTTGTTTCTCATCTATGGATGTCTCATGATTGTGAAAAGATGTGTTAACTTTTGAGGTTTTTTAACCTACTTCATGTTGTCAGGCAGGTTCAACTTAAGTTTATTCTTGATTTTACAGAACAGGCAATAAATAGACCTGGGCGTTGCTAGTGAGAAGGAACTTATTGTCAGGATCCCGGGTTCGTGTTTTGATTATTTGTTCTTGTTCTCCTCTGTGGTCTCGTCCTTCCCTTGTAAATTGATTCCAGCTGTCCGTCATTTCCCTGATTGCCCCTGTGTGTATTTATGCTCCTACCTGCGCCTTAGTTCCCCGCTGGAGTCTTGTCATGTTATGCCTTGTCACTGGCCTGGCTTGCAAATGGTGTGTTATTGGCCTGTGTGCACCTGTGTTTTCTGTGGAGATTTTGGACATTAAAGTTCTTGTTGCAATCCTGAGGTCATCCTGCTGGACGTGGGTCTGCACACTCACCTTTGAAATCATGACACTTAGCTTCCAAAATATGTAGTTAACCACAGCAAATTAAAGATTTAACAAGGGTGAATAACTTTTTTTTGTTGTTGTTTTTCAGATAAGATCAGGCTGGTTTGGAAAGCTTCTTGCTTTTAAAGCTGCATTCAGTAACTTGTAAAAATGTATATTTTACATATTTGTTAAAAATTTCTCTATGTCCTGAGAATAGAATATGAGAAAGATGATCTGTGGAAAAAAAAAAAATCAAGCTCCTCTGACTCCTCCTTGTGGTCCTACTTCCATTTGCACAAATACAGTGCTCATGGTCAGAAACAACCAATCAGCAACAGGAGGAAAGTGTTAACAGTGTCAATTATGCTTGTGTACATGCTGCTCACACCCTTCCCTGGTTCAGCACATACAGTTGTTCAAGCTCAAAATAGCCGGTGTGCTGCAACTGTGCTAATGATGAAGAAACAACCTAACGTTACGGGAAAACTGCCGGTTTCCTGAGTTCTCGGCAGGCTCCATTGTGTGGGAGGAGCTGTGGAGGGAGGAATGTACCACAGCAGAGTACAAGGAGGAGGGAGCTGTACAGTGTGCTTGTTCAAATCTTCCGGTTATGTCTATGGTTTTCTCATAACGCACTACTACAGCTTTAAGTCACTGAAAACTACCTTTTGTATTTTACTCTGGTTGTTTTTATTTAAGTCTGTTTGTCTGAAACATTTAAGTTTGACAAAAGACAAAAAAAATCTTTTGAGAGGGCTGCAAATACTTTTTAACTGCACTGTTTTTCATCAGGTTATTTCTCTGTATCTGTAGTCATTATGATGCTAATTTGCCAAAAGACATGCTAGGTATGAGCAAAATATAATTTCTAAAATGGAGAAAAATCGTCCTACAGTGTTTCATTAAAAAAAATTTTTCATACTCACTCCATTGCCCCACATATTTAAAATCTAGCATCTCGGGAATGAGACTTCTTCAACAAACATTGGTGAAAGGATACGGTTGCTCTCGGGAGCTCAGTAAGTTCAAATGTGGTACAGTGGATCCCAGCCTACTCGTATATTTTGCTGTGGAATATAACTCCAAATTATCCGTTGAAAACCCATTTGCTGATTTATTTATTTATTTATAGGGGTTTTTTTAAATAGAGCATATCTAACATACTCTACTGGTTTCTGTTTACAAAGCATTCAATTGAGGAGCACCATTTATTTTCGTTGGTGCTGATTGGCTATAGACCCTAGAACAGGGGAGGCGTGTTCTCTGGAGTGAAAAATCACAGTTATCTGTCTGGCAATCCAATGGATGGTCTGGGTTTGCTTTTTGTCAGGAGAACAACAATGTCCTGTGTGCATTGTGTGTCAAGTAAAAAGTCAGGTTCAGAGGGGATTATGGTGCGGAGCGGCTTTTAAGGAGTTGAGCTTGGCTCCATGGTTCTTTTGAAAGGACCTCTTGATGCTTTAAGAAAATATGACATTTTGGACAATTTCAGGGTCTTAACTTGGTGGGAAGAGTTTGGGGAATGGTCTTTTCCTGTTATAACATTATTGTATATTCGTGCATAAAGCAAGGTCTATAAAGGCATAGATGAGTGAGGTGGTGTGCAAGAACTGGACTCAACTTGATAAAACACCTTTGGTATATGTATATTGGACTGGAGATTATGAGCCATGCCTTGACATCCAACATCAGTGTCTGACCTCACAAATGCGCTTCTAGAGGAATGGGGGGGGGGAAATCCCATAAACACCTCCTCAGATAACAAATTAAACAATGTATTGAGAATGGCATGTCACTCAAGTTAAATATAGATTATAGACACTATTTTCACACCCAGTGGCTCTTATTGCCATCACAAGTGTTTAATAATTAAACTGTTGTTTCATATTATAAGCTATGATGAGAACAAACCTATACTTTTTAATTTAGTTTTAATTTTCTTGGTGGAGTTGTAAACTCTGTGTATGATGATACTCTGGCATGGGGATCCTGATGCCTTTAAATGAATTTGAATTGAAAATTTTCTAAAAAAATAAAAAACAAAAACAAAACTCCTATGCATCAAGATAATCTTAAACAGCAATCTTAAATCTATCACAAAGCAGTTTGAAAACGATTTTAAACTGACATCTTTCTCTTTATGTTTGGGTCCTCCCATGCAGCAGAAAAACAGTTAAACACTCGATTTGGCTAAGCCCTTAATCTATTGTCGACAGTTATTTTTACACAACACAGCTTCTCCCAAATGAGACCCAAGGGTTTGTGAACCATGGGTTGGTAAAAATGGGAAATCCACTGGTGCAGTAACAATGCTAATGGCTATTTTCATATTTTCTATCACCTCCATTAAATGTGCAAAACCATTTGCAGCAAAGTGAGCCAATACAATTTTATTATGTCTATTGTTGTATGGTCACAGTAAAACCTGGAGGATTTTGTCCCAATCACCAATGTCAAGTGGAGCTCTTCTCAATATAATGAAAGCATAAACACATTCCAGAGAACGCTCCCTGCTGTGATGTCGATTTGCACCGCAGATATAAACACGACAAGTTGATGACGGTCACCAGAAAGCTGGGTTTGGTCTGAAATTAGCCTGTCACAGTTCTGAAACCTGACCACTGCAGCTAATCACAGCTCTGGCACGCCTCTGCTCTGAAATGTGACAGCAGCAACCTGTTATTTCAGGGTCTGATGGTAATTGTGCGCTGGCCTGCGTGGGAAGATCAGAGCTGAATTAAAAAGGAGATGGGAGGGTAACAGTGGGATGAGCAGGACCAGATTACCGCATTGTTTTCCTGTGTGTGTATGTGTGTGTGTTGGGGGGTGGAAAGGAGTCCAAACACTGACAGGTGAGAATGGAGAGAGTTTCTGGAAAATGACTCATCACTCTGCTGTGACTTTTCCAGGCTGACGCCCCCAGTATGAGAAATTTTCTTCTTCCTGCTGTGATTTAGGTTTCTTTGCCTTCCTGTTTCCTGTTTAATTTTGACATATTTCACGTCCAAACTATTTTTCCTCACCATAACAATCAAGCATGTCAGATGTACTTTATTCTTCTCTGAACAGCTTGATTTTTGATGAACAGCTGCAGAGTGTGTTTTTGATCTTTTCTAATGATTACCCCATCTAAGCCGCCTATGTCAATACCAGGCATTCTGACCTGCAGATAAAGTGAAACCTCCCTTAAAATAAAGCACTTGAACAGAAAACAAAATCCCCAAACTGTGCGCGCACACACACACACACACACACACACACACACACACACACACACACACACACACACACACACACACACATGTACGTACATACGTGTTTCCATCACACTACCTGGATAAAAATTCATCATCTGATTGGTCACAGGTTCATGAGTCCATACTGTGTTTTCCTACTGCCTGAAATACCCAGTCTGGTTTCATCTCAACGGCTCCTTGTTCTCATTTCATTTTCAGGTCAAAGCAACTTTGGTTTTACTTGTCTTTTTTTTTTTTTTTTTTTTTTTTTTGTATTATGCTGGTTTATAGTCCATTTTACACTTCAAAAAAACTCTGATTAGCTATTGTGTCCAAAATGTTCCTTTAACTTTCTCATTTTCCCTCCCTGCACCTTTTTTTTGCTCTTTATCCAAACCAGTCTCTAAGGTACAGTCAGAAAATAAGCACAAAGTAGAGTCACAATGAGGGTAAAATCTGAGTCACTATTTTTTTTAAAAAGATGAAATTAAAGATGTTCTGTTTGTGGCTGTTCTTTGCAAAGACTTTGCCGCATCAAAATCCTCTGCTGTTACCATGGTAACAATGATGAAAAAAAAAAAAAAAAACCCAGAACCTCTACACTTATTTGTTTTCTTTGCAAACAGCTCATACATATGTTTAACCATCATCTAAGGAAAATAGCTGTCAGGAAGAATTGTTGTCATGATGAAAAAGAGATGTAAGAAGGCACTTTACAGTTCAAACAAAATACAACACGGATACTCACACAACATGTTAGGCAGAGAATTTCATGAATGAGGAGCCAAATGGGTCGAGCTGTCTAGTGTCTCTATGATTTGAAGTTCTGGTCTGCAAAGAGCTGGTCTGTTGTTGAAGTTGTGGGTGCTGTTACCAAGATTCACACAATCCACAGGAGGTCAGGTTGCTGGACTCTCGGGTATAATTCTGTATTTTGTGGAGACTGTGTGTGTTGGACCAACACAAAGCTGTTCTAGCTGTGTGTGACTGGATTTTAGTATATTTAGAGTTGTTCTATGAAGACTTCAGAGGTTTGTTAGAGAACATTAGTGAACAAACAGCATGATGCAGACCAGGGGACACAGCAGATAGGTCAGAGAGAAAGTTGTGGAAAAGAAGGATTAGATTATAAATAAAAAAAACCAAAAACATTTACAATGACATCTTGCAGGTGACCATTAATCAGAGAAGTCAAAGGACCCGTGGTAACTAGATGGAGTTATAGAGATCAACAGATGGGGTAAACTGTTGATAGGACAATTATTAAAAGTACACTTCACAAATCTGGTCTTGCAAGAAGAAAACCCTTGATGAAAGGTATCTCCAGCTAGCAAGCGAATGTTCAGACGACGTTCACTGAACATTGTCTGAAAGTCGAATGTTCCAACCTGACATTCACCAAACGTTGTCTGAATATTCACTGAACATTTACTCACAATGGAAAAAAATATTTTTGCTGTGATTTTATTGCATTGGTTTTTATAGCTTTTAAATCTTTATGGTGGTTCCTATTTTTCACTAAATTTCAATTTTTGTCTTGTTAGGAAAAAGTTTGCACCTCTGACATTGAACGTCTGCAGGACATTTTTATAAAATGCTGTTATAAAACTTCCATACCACGCTTAGACACTAGAGGGCTCCTCATCCAGGCAAATCTTATTCTCTCCATTCAAATAATGGTTATGTCCAATTTTCTAATTTCCTTTTCTGCATAATGTGCGTTGCACTCATTCTAGAAAAACATATCTTGAAAGATTACTGTAACAAAAGTCCAAGAAGTTCTTTAATTTAGAGTTAAAAAAAAAAAAAAAAAAAAAAAAAACAAACATAAAAACTTTTATTCTCCACTCCCCAAGTGGTGTCCCTCCCCAACTTCCATTTTTAGCTTCTCTTCGGACTTCTGCAGCCAGACTACTGGCACAAGGCTTATGTATTTCATTTGAAACTGACTGTACCTTGTTCGGTAAGCTATTGGTTCCCATATTTATTTATATTATACTCAGACCAAGCATATGGTTAAAGCATTAAAAAGCCATGTAGTTTGTTACCGGGGCTTTTTTGTGTGTATCATTATTTGCTTTATGCTTCGTAAAGACAGCATGGCGGAGGTGGTGCCAGTCTTCCAGACTTCTCAGCTTTGATTATGAGTTTTGTGGGAAAGTTTTTCTGTGGAAAATGTCCTGCTCTTTTTTTTTTTTTTTAAAATCAATTTTTCCCAGTGGTATACTGTGACCATAGTTACTGCTAACATAGTGCTCCACATAATTAGCTAAACGTAGCACCAATCACGGTCAGGGCAATGTGGAAGGGTTAATCAGGTGAGTTGGACTGTTTCATTCATAGGCTGTTCGACACAGTGGGGGAAAAAAAAGCATCACTCCAGTCCTGCGTATCTAACAAAAGACTAGGTGGAGAGAAGTAGGTAAAGCTGCTGCCTAACGAGTAATTTTTCCCAGTGGTATAAATGGTGTTTTTTATAATTGTTTTTGCGCTTCTGGGTTCTTTGCAAATGACAATTATGGCACTGTTCTTTTTGACCAACATCGTACTAATCATCCTTATAAATTATTCTTTGAATTGAATGTTCACATTGCCCATAGTTCAGAACCACATTGCTCTACAGGTTCTTCTTCCTTGTATACTGATGGTGAAGAAGCAGCTTGCCTGGCTGATAATCTTGCAGAGAGGGCAGTTAGATTTCAATCAAAATATGTTGCTCTCTCCAGTCTTTTTAAAATTCCTTAAAATTTTGGACATCCTGATCTTCCAAAGAAAGCAAGAACCTTGCTGAAGACAGATTCCACCTATGCTTAAAAAATAATTAAATTCATATTCAAAAATACTTGATTGAACCTGAAGGGAAATTAAATGTTTTTGTAACTCATATTAACTGAAGATTCTTCAGAGTTGTAGATGCTGATGGCTGTGGGCAGGAAGGATCTGCTGTAGCAGTCTGTATTACAGCAAGTTTGAAAAAGTTTCCGACTGAAGACATTGTTTTACTATGACAGTTTCATGAAAAGGATGCTCAGGGTTGTCCATAATTTTCCTTAATGAACATGACTGGTGGTTCATACTATTTATATTCCACATATTATTTGAATGTTTGCTTTAATAGATTTGAATAACGTAATGAGTACTTTTTCTTACAGTATGTATTTTTAGATTTTATTCGTTGATAACATGACACCATAAATAAAACAGATTAATATGCAAATGAGGGTTAAGGTTTTGTGGGGGGTTGTTGTTTCATCTGTTTTAGGTGATTTTCCTGCATTTATTTCAGGTGTGTTAGAGCAGAGATGCATCTAAAACAAGCAGGACAGTGTGTCCTGAGGACCAGAATTGAAGACCCCCAGTCTACATTGTTTATCCACCAGGTGATAAATGCTTACTAGGGTTATTTTTAAATTACTGAATTTTTTTTATCATCTTTTGCAGATTATAACTTTCAGTGTGACATCTTCAAAGACTTAGAGGAGGTCAAGGAGACAGCCTTGGAAAACCATAGGATGCTGCAAGCCATTCTGACCCAACTGACAGCCACTAATTCTACTGAAGAAGTCGATGGACTGACTCATTGGATGAGCTCATCCTTCCAGCCTCCACACCAGAGGAGTTGGAAGACCTGAACCAAAAACTGGAGTCAGGAGCTGTTCAGAAAATCGTAGTATCTATAATTCTTTGAAAACTTAATTCGCTTTCTTTACACATTAATTTTCCTTTTTATTAGGGGCAGTACTGTGTTAACAGTAATTTTTAAATTCTTTGTTACTTTTTTAGGTAGATCTCTGAGGGACCTGAGAGCTCTGTGTTCAATGTTTTGCTCAAAATCCTGCCAAACCACCTAGTAGAGCAGTAGAGCTACCAGGGGAGGAAAGGGAAGAGAAGACTTTCTGGTCACAAGCACTTGCTGTAATCTTTAGTAAGTATAAGCTTATGTACCTTTCAACCTGAAATTGTGTAAATTGTTGTATAGTATCCTATAGCTGGACTTTTTCATTGTGCAATTTCTCCATAGCCAATGAAACACTTTGTTTCTGTTAGGTTCCTCAGATTGTGTTCGTGTAAGTCCTCTTTTCTTTTTAGGACTTTTGGTGGAGAGCTAGGCAGGCTGACACACCGGTGGGTGATTTTCTAATCCAACTGGCTGGTGATGTAAGGAGCAGAGGAGCAGTCATTCTTTGCTTGATGGTCTCACATAGTTGGTATAGGCAAGCCTTACTTCCTGTCATGCCTATATTCTCATGTTTTGTGTTTTTGCCCATGAAAGGATATTTGTCTGGACTCATTTTTCTTTACCTCTCTCTTGGATAAGGTTGAATGACCACACCAGACTCCTAACTCCCCTCCATGATCAATCCTCTCCACAGACAGAAGTATGAACAACTCATTCTTACTTTTTCAGTATTACTATGTTCTCTCATCTTGGATCAAATAACAACTTTGTCCATCTCTCTGCTGAACCTGATAGTGGTCCCTCCAGAGACTCTTCGGACTTCCCTTTTTAGGGTGGTCACTCTGCCGACTTCTGAACATTATGCCAGAGAGATTGGGAAATGTGGGGGTTTCATTTTGCAATGTTTCCTGGTGTTATGGTTAGATGACCCCACCAATGTGTCTTATATGATCAGTCTACTAAAAGGTAAAGCTTTAAAGTGGGCAGAAGTGAAATACAACTTTTTATCCCTGCCCAATTTGTCTCTTTCCAATTTTTTTGGAAAGATCTTAAACTTAATTTTGGCTATTCTGAATCCAACTCTGAGATTACCCATAAACTATAGAATAGGAGACAAGGTTCTAAGACTATGGTGGTTTTTCTATAGATTTTCAAACTCTAGCTGTCATGTCTGGGTGGAATAGTCAGGCTCTTAAAGAAGCTTTTGTTCAGGCTCTCAACGAAACTTTAAAGGATTAGCTGGCCTGTAGGGATGAATTTATCTCTCTGGTTAAGATTGATAACTGCTTATGTGAAGGCTCTAGAGAAGAGAGCTCCTAAACTGTTTCATTTTCTTGTTAAACATGAAGTGTCTTCTGAATCCTCTCTGGAGAATCTTCCTCCAGAGGAGCCCATGCAGATTGGGAGAGCAAGACTTTCCGCTGTGGAGAGACAAAAACAGCTATTGGGTAGAGCTTGCTACTACTGCATTTTTAATTTCATTTTAATGTTTAAAATAAAGACAAGTTTCATATTTCTTGATGCACCATCAAGGACCTTCTGACAGAACTGGAAATTATGGTCTGAACTCCAGGCAGCAGGGGATTTTTTATCTCCACTGAGCATTAGCACTTCAGAAATGACCGGAAAAATGCAGCATCACAGATCAGTCACTGATTTTCATTATAGAAGGTTGTCAAACGAAAAGGAACAGGTAGTTTGACATACACTGGTTTGTGACTGGACTGGAATAGCGGCTCAGGTAGAATATGATATGGATTTCAATGATTGGACTCAGGTTGTTGGTGGGAGAGGAAGAGGCAGAATCAGACATGAAAATGAAAGTTTGGTTGGGACACAGCTCAGTAAGAGAACTTTGAAAGAAATCAGTTCAGATGAAAGGATCCCTGTTGTCTGTAAGAAGACTGTTAGAGGGGAATTTAAATTCTTGAATTTAAAGTTTACAACATTCAGCTTGGTCCGATAGCACTATCAAGAGAACTCAAGAAAATTGGAGATATTTCTTTAGCAAAAACTCGTCAAAATGGGAGTGTAATGATTTGTAAAACAAGAACAGAAAAACAAAGCTTTGAATATTTAAAGTATCTGTAGGAAAAACAGAGAGAAAAGAATTTTAGGAGAGAAGAAAGTAAAGAGGAGAGTGATAACAGGAACACCTGTAAATGATGTAGGAAAGCTTAAAAAAGAGGATTCAGGATGTGGAGGTGAATCCAATTACAAAGATTGTTGAAAATGATAAATGGTGAAAGAGTTGAAAGTCTGTCAATAATGATAGAACTTCAAGAAACTGTACTTCCAGAGAGGGTTAAGATAGAGTTCATAAGCTTTCCAGTTGGGCCCTATATCCCTTCCCCACTCTGGTGTTACAAATGTCAAAGATGTGGACACATTGCAGCAGTGTGTAAAGGACAGTAAAGGTGTCCAAGATGTGGGGGTGGTGACAATGTTCAAGATAAATGTAATTATGGGGGACAGCATAGAGTGACCTATGGGGGATGTGGAGTTAGAAAGGCCATTGAAGTGGAGCAAGTGAAGACAGTTAATATCAGCTATGCTGAAGCTGTGAAGAGAGTTCAAGAACAGACTAGAAGAAGGGAGATAAATGTTCAACAAAACTTAACATCCCATTTAGAACCAAAAGAGAGAACTGAACCTATAATTACAGTGGAGAAGATCATGTTGTTCATTCCTAATGTGATTAACTGTGCAGATCAAGTGAGGTATAAAACTAAGAAAATTAAAATAAAAGGAGCAGGGAAATTCTTTGGTATAAAAGATATTTCATGGGAACATATAAACAAAGGATTGGGGGGAGATGGGAAGACAGGTACATCAGGAGAGAGGACACTGATTATTTTACAAAGGAGCACTCAAAGTTTAATCGCAAATGGACAAGGATTTAAAGGATTAATTAAAAATCTTAAGAAACCAGATATATGTATTCAGGAAACTTGGCTCAAACCAACTTTATACTTTATTAGAGGACATACTGGTGTACACAAAGATAGAAGTGAGGTTCAGGTAGGGGGATATGTAACATGTTTAAAAACAGGAATTCAGTTTAGGTTGTTAGCAAAAGGAATTCATTTAGAATGTATAGTTGTTGAAGTTTGGAATAGGAAAGAAAGCATAAAAGTAGTTACTTTTTATAATCCTTGTAAAAGACAACCTGAGTCGATGGATGAACTTTATAGT
Organism: Anableps anableps; assembly: GCA_014839685.1. Taxonomy (NCBI): domain Eukaryota; kingdom Metazoa; phylum Chordata; class Actinopteri; order Cyprinodontiformes; family Anablepidae; genus Anableps; species Anableps anableps. The sequence goes on from CM026075.1 coordinate 91,619, forward strand.
TATTTAAATGGGAACATTTTTTGGTGTGGTGATTTTAATACACATAGCTCTTTATGGGGTACTAAGAATGATTGAAATGGAACAGTTATTGAAGAATTAATGGAGAATAAAAATCTTTTCTGTTTAAATGATGGAAGGGGCACAAGAATTAATATGAAAACAGGTATGGAATCAGCAACTGACCTCACAATAATTTCAAATTCGCTGACAGGAGTTAGTTCATGGCAGGTAGTTAAAGATACAACAATAGGAAGTGACCACTATCCCATAATAACAGAAATAAATATGGATATTGAAAAGTATAAGACAGGAGGTTTACAGAAATGGTGTTTCAGTAGTGTTGATTGCTTACAAGCTTACATGTTTCCCAATCAGGAATTGGAAAAAAATAATTGGAATATGGAAGGTGATCATTTAAATTTATCTGTTTGTCATGCTATTTTACAGGCTGCTAATCAATCTATAAAGAAGAAAGGAGGTATAAGAAGATTGTTCCATGGTGGACAAAGGAATGTGACAAAGTAATCAAAAATTGAAATAAAGCTTTTAAAATGTTGAAAAGGAATCACACCTCCCAGAATCTTACTGAATACAAGAGATGTCAAGCCACTGTGAGAAGAACTATAAAAAGTGCAAAAAGGGATTGTTGGAGATATTTTTGTAATTCAGTAGAAAGAGAAAAATAGATTAATAAAGTATGGACAATGATAAGAAGAAGAAATGGGATTAAAAGAGAATATGGCTATCCAATCTTAAGTGATGGTCAAATTATAGCAGTGGAAGAAAAGGCAGATCTGATGGCAACAATCTTTAAAATACATAGTTCAGATAATATTACTTTGGAAGGGAAAAGGGGAAGAGAAATAATAGTGTCAGAAAATAGAGAGATATTAGAAGGAGTAGATAATGTAAATGATTTATTGAATATTCCTTTTACAAAATCAGATTAACAGAATCCAGTAATGGTTAAATGTTTTGGACACATTTTCTCACTTTTACACTGAAGATTCTCCAAGAAGACGGCTCAACAGTCAGTGGATAGAATTATGTAGTACAAAGCAGAAATTGATAAACATGGCTTGTGATTTGGGTTCTTATTAATAGCAACCCTAATTTTAAAATGTTTGGTGTGCATGTGTTCACTTTTAGATGCCTTCAGTGTAAATCCACAGTGTGAAAGTGTCAATAAAATTCTTTAAACCATTAAGTTACAGTATCCTTTGTAATATAGAGAAAACCTAATAAAAACAGACAACTAGTAAAAGTTTGCATCAAATTGTTATTTTCACTCTGTGAAAATAAGTTTGTCACATTTTCAGATGTTCTGTGTTTCACTGCTTCAGTGCAGTAACTTGGTGGTAAAGGATTTTATTAGGACCATGACACCATGGAAACTACAACATATGTACACAATTATGTGGAGTAGGTATAAAAGGAGATTGCTTAGTTTGAGAGCACAACAGCATTTATTTTTCTGATGTTTGCCTCAACTCTTCTCTGTGGAGCTCTGCCATATGTCTTCTGAAGGAGAGCCATCCAGGAGTTGTGGTGCTGCTCACGATGTCAACTGTTCTCCTCCTCCTCATTCACCATCATGTCAGCCATGTCCCTCCTTCTTCTGGGAAGAATAATCAAATGAATGTTGTAGCACATGTAGACCGAAAACAGAAATACTAATGTGGACTGTTAATATACACACAAAGAATTACTTAAAATAGCAGACATATTACTCTATATGCAGACAACTGATTTTTTTTTTATTTTTTTTATCATTGATAGACATACACAATTATAAATAACTGAAATATTTATGTGTAAATTAAAAACAAACACAATTACTTGTAAGTATTAGATGTACACAGTCATACAGTTGTGGAAAAAAAATCTAACCCCCTCAGTTTCTTGTTCATTTTAATGTCTGGTACAACTAATACAATGTTAGTAAAAATAGCTCATAACAGTTTAATTAAAGAGCTGATACCTAGCCATTTTAGAAGAATAGAATGGAATAGAAAAGAAACAAAATATCATTTACTGTCCTACAGTGAGGAAACTCCGGTGCAACAGCAACAAATTGACTTGAAGCATGTCGATTCAGGCAAAAATATAATATATAAAAACTGAATTAAGAATAACATCATGTATAATAAAGGGGAAGTTACAACATAAAAATACTGTGGAGTAATTTATAAATAATGTACTCCGATCATGAAAATTGAGTAGGATAAATTAAAACGTTCAAAAAATCGGATTGTGTATTTCAGCATTAAAAAAAACAGCACGCTCCATATTTTCCATGAATGTATGGAGCCAACCATAAAATGTAGTCTAAAGCAGACAGATATACCGGCACACTGCTTACCTGAAAGGTGGCTAGCCGGCAGCAGTGTTCATGTGCATCTGTGTTGGGGTGCTGGAATCACTGGACTCCAACGCAGTGTTCCAAGGCTAGCCATTCTCTCCACTACGTCAACAAAAACTTATCATTCCTCATTACTCCATCGAGCTGCTGCTAAATATTGCAGTCCGGTGCACAGAGCAGCCTGCAGCCTGCACCTCATTGTTGCACTGCTTGTTTGTTGCTTGGGAGGACCCTGTCACTTTCATGTTGTAGTGAATTTGGAAAATGGCAGCGGTTGGTTGTTTTTTTTTTTTTTATTTTTTATTTTTTACTCTCTCTTTGCTTCTGCGTCTGACCATGCCCACAGCCAATCAGTGAACAGCAACATGTTCACGTCACATAAAGTACCTACTCAGACCCAACTCCAGAGCAGGGACCAAGAAAAGCAGGTACCAGGCTGTAAAAAACAGTAGTGGAAACACTCGCAAAGCAGGCCGGGTAGAGTAGATCCAGGTCTAATGGAGCCCGTGGTAAAGGGGAATTATGCATCTAAGTTGGTGTTTTGTTTACCCATAGGAATGTCTTTGTAGCAGAGGTAATAGATGGGGCCCTCAAGACGAAAAAAAAAAAATCCCTGTTAAATTTTCTGATTTTGAGTCATCAAGGCCAGCATCAAAGCCAAAGTGGTTGACACTCTTGGACAGGATGAGCCAATTGTCCTCATTGATAGTCACCACAATTAAACTGTGGACTGTGAGGGAACAAGAGGTTACTACATTGAACCTACATTTTATTTAAAACCAAAAATGGATATCATTCTTTTCCAAACTTTTATGGTTCTGACTGAACTGAATGTTCATTAAACAATATAAGTCCAGCTTTCTAGAAGCAGCACACAAGAAAGATATATGCTGTGCCAGAGTGACAACTACAGAGGCTAAAAGGGAATAAAAGAAGGGGAGAAAGTTCATTGCTTAAGCTGAAGTGGATTGATTCAGTTATTTGTTTTTGTTGCTTTAGAGAAACAATACTTTTTATATTTTCAGTCGGCAAGAGGACACTGGATTGCCAAGTGTACTGAAAAAGAATTGAGGAGGTTGTTCTTGCATCTCAAGGTCTGCAGGATATCTCAAAAACCCTGAAAAACCTTGTTCAGTTTGTGCAGGCCAATCAGCACACAGCACTGTGCCTTTGTGAGAGTCAGGCTGAAGCTGTGAAATCTGCTTTTGCTTACATCATATGTAAAGGTAATTATATGGATTTAAGGTTGCTATGCAGAATATTATATAAATGACAGAGATAAATATTGTGTATATACCCAGCAAATTAAATGTAACAATTTTTGGAAAATATTGTGTAATATTACATTTAGACTAATATGTTGCCCAATAATTATGTCAAATACAGATCCTGTGAAGGAGCCAAGGTTTGCAGAATGCTGCAGGAGTCTTCTTGGTTACCAACCTTGCTTGAAGTAGTGGCAGGAAAGCCATATTCACCGTCCATCGTGGTGATGACTTTGAATATCACATGCAATCAGTTGAGGCTGGATGATGCAGTGGCTGCCCTGCACAACATAATCTGTTGAACAGATTATCGTTGTTGGCAATGTTCTGGTTTGTTAAGAAATGTTAATACAGTATTTCTTGTACTTGTAAATCTCCCCATTTTATACATATACTATAAACTGAAAGTTTTATTGTTGGGTCTAGCCCAAACAAAACCTAAACAAGTTTTCTTTTTCAATTTATTTATTTTTCATTCCAGCATTGTTACATTGGGGGAAAAGTTGTCTTGCTCTTAAATGTTCCAAAGTTTTAATAATTGTTTTGCAATAAACATTAATTTTGATATCTTTGTTGATATGTATGATATATGTACATGAGCATTTTGAATCAATTCTCAATCACATCATTCAAATGTGACTTCACTAATTTGTCACACAGTCTTAGCATTTCATACATGTCTCTCTGTTACACTGAGAAGGCAGAAAAGTGCTTCACTGAAAGCACTGTAGTCATGGTTGACAGCTTAGTCAAAAACTGTAATCATATCAGGGTAAGGACTCCCAGACTCCTCTTCTGCCAGACTTATGCTCTCTTTATTATGAAATGGGTCCTCACCAAAGGTTGACTCTGTTCGCAGAGAACGTCTTAAATCCTGCTGATACAGGTTAGCTGCATCAGAGGCACAGGGGAACAGGCTTTCTGCAATTCTGGCAACAATTAACTTTACCACTAGGAGGCCTCTAATAGAATAATGTTTGTGTTTTGTTTAGAGGTGGTCCAACAATCATCACATGACATCAGATCAAGCTAATTTAGCATATCCTTAAATATTTGGCACTGATTGCTACATTACACAGTGGTATGATAATTTCTGTTTCTATAGCGCTTACATGACCTTTTGACAGTTATAAGGCAATTATTTTGCTTACCTAGAATCTTGTGTGCATTCCTTGCATTGACAGCCCAGTTTAATCCAATTTGGCTGAGAAGGCACCCGAGATTAGAAACTGTATTTTATTGTGTTGCCCTGCATGTCGAGGGTCTCCTAGTCTACCAGGTGCATCAAAGCTGCCTTCAGTGGGTAATTAACCCGATTGTTCACTTCTGGCCAATTGAGAACGTTTTTTTTTTGTTTTGTTTTGTTTTTGTTTTGTAAGTTTGTCATTACACATCTAAAGAGTACAAGGTAACAAAATATAGGTTAGTATCAGGGGTGGAAAGTAACTAGCTACATGTATTCAGATTACTACAATTAATTACAATTTGTCTGTACTTTGTACTTTAACCAGTTTACAAAACCTAAACTACTTTTACTTGAGTTTGTTTTGAGTGAAGTATTTTACTCAGTTACATTTAAAATCATATCCGTTAATGAGTAAAAACAAAACGCCAGAAAAAAACAGCATTGTTCATTCAGCTGGATTTATAATCAGATGTCACAGTGCTGTATCAATTGGAGGACAGGATCTAGAAAAACCCATTGAGTATAGTTTAAGTTAACCTGTCAGAAAAAGAAAACCTATGGCTGTAGTTAAGAGATCAGTTTAACTGTAAGTGTGAGAAAGGCAACATCTTTTTCATACAGCATAAACTTTATTTGGTTTATTTTTAACATCATGACCATGTAAAGATTCTGAATAATATTTTAACAACAAATGTAAATGTCAGTTTAATCTGATACTTGAGATTATAATTTGAATTAGCTAAATCTTAAAACAGGATCACGTGCTTAGTTTGGAGTCAGTAATTTAAAACTATTGGATAGGAGGGACTGTGAACATACTGGAGAAAGGATGGGATGTAGATCAGAACTGCCAGGTTCTGAGGAAGAGGAGAACCACAGAGAAGCTTCATACATGGATGCAGAGAGTTTGATGTAACAAAAAAGGATGCTGAGATGATCAGCTGTAGAGAACCCTTAAAACAGCAGCTGACAGAAGATACTGGGAATTTATGTCTCATTAAATTCACAGATAACACCTCCAAAACATTCATGATGTCATAGGTTAACATATTATATTTTGTGTTGCTTTTGTACATATAAAGGCACTTGTTTAATTAAAAATGCTTTGAGACCAATATGATCTCTTTTCCTTTGAAATCCATGAGCAGAAATTTCTTCGGCACATAAAAAAGATATCTTAGTAACTTGTATTTAGGTAAATTTTTATCAAAGTAACTGTACTTTTACCTGAGTACATTATTTTGTACTCTTTCCACCTCTAATTAGCATTTAACCAAGTGAATAAGCATCAAATACCTTATAAAGATTGATAAATGACCTCGTAACCTTTAAGATCTCACTTGTGCAATGGGTTATGCAAGTATAACACAAGTGACTTGCCTGCTTATGTTGTATTATGTGCAATAGGCAGGCTAAATTGTAAAATAATATGCAGTAAACCAAGAGTGTAATAACAAAACACCAATTTTTTTCCTAGTTAAGAGATATAATCTTACTCTGGAAGATGTAGACTGAATATAAGGTGGCCTATTGACATTAAATCTATATCTGGAAAGGATTTCCTGCATGTACAGGCCTAAGTAAAATGCCTTCCCATAGTCTACCCTCGTTTGGTTCCACGTTCCATAGGTGGCAACTGCAGATCTGTAGTGAAAGAAAAATGTTTATTTCTGTCAATTATGATGATTTTCAACCTACAGTTATTGAAAACACTACATTTAAGATTAAAATATTACATCAAACCAATTAAAAAACACATTTTTAATACAGAAATGTGGGCTTCATGGAAAGTATGTATACCTGCTTAAAGGTTGATATTTTCAAAAGCTACTTTTCATCTTACAAACGAGCCTCATCTGAACGCATATTCTAATTTATTGAATAATATGTCTGTATAACCTATTTGACACATACATTTGTACTGTATGAGATGTCACATACAACACCACAGCAAAACATCCGTAGAGTGCAACTATAGAGCTGGCCAGCCTTACATTTTGAGATCAATTTGAGATCTTTGCAAATACATGGTGCATTACGGTAACAGAGCAGTAGCTGCCTTTGCAGGCTAACAATAAATTAAATGAAGGGGAAATGGGAGGCATAACTGTCAGAAATGTATACTTATTACATACCTATGACTTTCACATACATATACTGTATCCAGAATAAATATCTTATAAATTTACTGTACAGTTTTGGAGATAGATTCAGTCAAAATTACCTCACAATGCATAAAACAAAAGACCTCACAATGCCAATCCAGGGAATGCTTTTGTCTCACTTTCTATAATTTATTTCTCCAAAATCTTAAAATATAACAACAAACTCTCTTTGGATTTTAACTAACGGTGGCTGGTTTGACCCCATATTTCCAAGTGTTGGCTCCCATGACCGCAGTTAAAATTTCCTATGTAACTCGCATTGGCACAATTGATGGTAAGGCTGGTGAAACTCTAAGACCCATCCCACCCTGGTTTCTCCAGCATGAATACCAATAGATGAACATAAACATTGACCCTGATACATACCTGGTAAACTGAAGAAATTACAGATGCTTCCAAATCGCCGTCCGACATAATGTTGCGTCTTTGTAAACTGTGCTCCATACAAAACCTCCTCACAGACATAATAGAGTGATCTGGAGCTCCTTGATGACTAATAGCACTGCTGATTTCAGAGTGTGTTTTGCCATTATCAAAAAGATCTGTTAAAAATGCAGAATAAAGTTTGAGCGCAGCCATCCTTTGGAATGTTTCGGTTTTTCAGTCTTCCACAACTCTAAACTCTTCTTCTTTGGCGACTTATGGCTTTTCTGGTATCTCTACGTATTAAAAAAAAACAAATCTATATTTTACGTTTGATTTAAATAGCTGAAGCTAAAATCAAATACTGTGGTTTTTTAATTATTTCAATTTTATGTTTTTTGATTTAGGCTTTAAAAACAGAAAAACCAAAAAACAACAAGTTATTTTCTTTTTGCGATTTTGTTTTGAAACGAATAACCAAAGAACGAATCATACACGGATTTCCTTGGATGGATACTTATTATTTATGTAAAAATATACTGAAGTAGTGTTACTCTTGAGTACAGTTTTTGGGTACTCTACACTTCTGATCTTAAGGTATTTTTCTAAGCATTGCATTTTTTTTTAAATGCTGACGTTTTCCTTGATTTTTTTTTATTTTTATTTAGAATTTCTCCAAATCCCATTGCATTACAACTGATCTTATATTTTTCTATTGAAAGTTTTACTGATAATGCCTTTTATGTACAAATAAATAAAGTAGAAAAAAGTGGTTTTTATTATTACTTTTCCCTTGGTCACCTTTACTGTCATTAATACAAGTCATTTTGACATTTGGCGAACGTCAAAATGAAACACCATTAAACGTCTGGAGAACGTTCCCTGTAGACGTTCAGCAAATGTTTGCTAACAGCTAACATTCGCTGAACGTCAGCCAGATGTATAATAGTGTTTCATTTTGACGTTCAGTGAACATTTGCAGACAACGTTCACCAGATGTTCATTGCAACATTCACAGGACCTTGTCTGAATGTTTATGCTAGCTGGGGCCATATTTGCCTCAAGTCATGTAGAGGAGTATCCACCAACACTGATTCTAAAGGCCTACTGTAAAGCATGTTTGCATGTCTCCCTGTTCAATCACACCTGATTCAAATGATTAAATCACATTCATAACTGTAGAAACATGTTAAAGACCTAATGATTTATCCAAAGTGTGCTGGGGCTGGGAAACTAAAAGTGAGAATGAAAGTGCCCCATTTTGTAGGGGACACACAAAAACAGAGGAAGGTCAGATGAGAGCTTGTTTGATTGTTTTGGCTTTCATACAAAGTACTATGTGTGGTAGCATGGCACATCACCCTGAATACATCAACCCCATTGTGAAACATGGTGGTGGGAGTATTATACTGTGGGGTGCTTTGTTCAGAAGGGACAGCAAGCTGGGGTTGGAGCTGGAAACATACAAGGCAAGCCCGGAAGAAAACCTGTTAGAGGCTGCAAAAGAGTTGAGACTGGGGCCTGGGGTGCTTCTACAAAATCTGGACCCGTATTACACAGGATATGAGCTTCTCTAACTTTGTCTCTAAACTGCTCACACTAAACTGTTCCTTTGATGTAGTATAACCCTGTCTTTCAGCTCTGCTACATGTATAGCTGTCAACATTTCAGTTCAACTCCAAAAATACTTTATGTATCCCAAAGGGAACTTAAATGTTTTTGTAACTCTTATCATCCAAGTATCTTCAAAGAGTCCTTGTTGATGGTGATGCTGAGGGCAGGAAGGATCTCCAGTTACGGTCAGTCTTGCAACAAATCTGAAGAGGCTTCAGACTGAAGAAACTCTTGCTTGTTGTCTTAGCTGTCATGACATGCTAATAGATCAATTTCCAGGCAGCAGATATGATATTCCACAGTAACATGTCCTGGATGACATCAGTTGTTGACTAGCACTGCTAATCCGCCTCATTTGCTTTTGCCACTCCTCTTTAGATTTCTGTATGGTTCAAAAGTCAGGCAGAAAAACATTGGTGTCAGGGATATGATCCTTGCATGTTATGATACATAGAAAACATGGTTTGAACTTCCTCATTCTCTCTCTGCCCTCTGCAAAAGAACAAATCAGAACTAACATAGCAGAGTTACTCCAACATGCTTCCACCATGAGATCCAACACTCTTTAAACCATATAACAGTGTAAAGTCTCTGTGTTTTTAAGAACTCTCCCTTTTGCTCTTGCAGCCTCTTCTGTCATAAATCATCCCAGACACTTGACTTATTCCACCAACCACGCATCCTTTTTTACTCCACCTGTCCACCACCAGTTGTTTTGGATGGTTGACCCCAAATACTTAAACTCATGCACTTTAACTACCTCCACTCCTTGCAGTTTTACTCTTTAACCTGTCATTCACTTACATACACATGTATTCTGTGTTGCTTTGGCTGACTTTCATTACACTTCTCCCTTGAGATTACCTCCATTTACAGGCTCTCCTCCACCTTCTCATTATTTTCACTGCAGATAACAATGCAGTCTCTGAACACCACAGTCCATAGGGACTATGGATAATAAAAGTAGGTGATTCAACAACTTGATAGTTCAAGGTTGGGCACACCTTTGCAACCAGGTTATTGAATCTATTTTGTTTTTTTGCATTGTCTCATCTAACAGGTTTATTTGGGTTTTTTTCAGGTCAACTGTACTTGATTGTACTGTTTTACAATGAAGGCTGGGAAACCTGACATTTTACATTTTGAGATTCCCTGTGTCCCTCACTCTCAACCAGAAGATTAACAAATCCATGTGAATGACTTTGTGTACTGAGTGAATCAATTTTTATGACCTCTATTTTTATTTCACCCCCCAGCACCCTGCAGGCTCTGTTGCAAAACATCATGTCTTATGTTTGAGGTTGTGAGAGAATTTATTTCAATCTATGTTATAAATCTCCCTTCTTTGGCTTTTGTGGCTTGTTGAACCCTGAGCCATTTGGAGAATACACAATATGCTTTCTTAACACACAGCTTTAATAATCAAAAGCTGCCCATGGACAAGCAGTGTTTTTGTTGAGCCTGAACTTCACTGAGGATTATTACCAGCTGAATCCCAAAACAGACCTTCGCCAGGTAACTTCAGCCAACACAGCAGTGGGATCCTTCCACCCTGATGTGCAGCCTTGTCAGGACAGGAGACAAGGTTCTATGTTGAACTCCATTTTTATTTTTACACCTCCAGTGTGTCTTTGTGATTCACTGCAGACAGAGGATTCAGTCACTTGCCAATGTTTATATCAGGATTTGTCAACAAAAAAAACTAAATACTTATCTTCGCATCAGAGGCTACAACCAACACACAATTGTGCAGGTAACATTGTGTTATCTTTTAACTTTTTCTCTGTTGCCAACTAGCAAGATGCTGTTTACTATAAGTACAGAAGAAGAAATACCAAGAGGTACAATTTGTGTGTATTTCATAGAAATAAATCAGTCACAGAGCAAATATTTTAATTATTTCTTAAGATTTTTTTAACATTCATAGATGCAACCTATTAGTTTATGAAAATTTAACATGTAAACAGCTGCAACCATCCATTTATTGTCTTCCACTTATCCGGAGTCGGGTCATGGGGCCAGCAGTCTAAGCCGGGAGACCCAGACTTCCCTCTCTCCAGCCACTTGGGCACCTCCTCCAGGGGAATCCCAAGGTGTTCCCAGGCCAGCCAAGAAACATAGTCCCTCCAGTGTGTCTTGGGTCTTCCTTTGGGTCTCCTCCCACTAGGACGTGCCCAGAACACCTCACCAGGGTGTGGGAGGTGTCCACGAGGAATCCTAACCAGATGCCTGAGCCACCTCAACTGGCTCCTCTTGATGTGGAGAATCAGCAGCTCTACTCTGAGTCCCTCCCACCCTATTTCTAAGGAAGAGCCCAGACACCCTGAGGAGGAAACTCATTTCGGCCACTTGTATCCGCGATCTCGTTCTTTCAGTCACGACTCAAAGGCTGTGACCATATATGAAAGTAGGAATGTAGATCGACAGGCAAACCGAGAGCTTCACCTTTTGACTCAGCTCTCTCTTCACCATGACAGACCAGTATAGCGCCTGCATCACTGCAGACGCAGCACCAATCCGTCTATCGATCTCCCGCTTCATTTTTCTTCCCTGACCCAGAGAAGGCACTCCAGAAAAAAAGACTTGGAGTCTTGGATAGGCTCCAACCAGAAGAGCTGTAGTCATATTGTACATAACGGAGTAACTGAAGATGTTGAAATAATGTCTCTTATGTCCAAATGTCCTTTATGTACATATTTCTGCTACTCTTTTCATGCACGTTAGTCACATCCTCCACCTCATGCAGCCACAACATAAAAACCAAGACTCGCTTACACATTGACAGTGGGTGCCTGTCCTGTCTATCTCTGCCTTGTCTGGTGGTCTTTGGGCTCGCTTTGGCCACTTGAAGAATTCAGAATCATTGACGTCTGGAGAGAATTATACTCCAATATAAAGGATTATACCCATTACAATTAAAATTAAAAAATACTTTATTTATCCCAAAGGGAAATTAAATGTTGGTGTAACTCATTTAATTAAGGAGTTATTATAGATTGTGATGGCTGTGGGTAGGAAAGATCTCCTGTAGCGGTTCGTTTTACAACCAATTGAAAGAAGCCTCTGACTGAAGAGACTGTTTTCCAATGACAGTCTCATGAAGAGGATGTCCAGGGTTGTCCATAATTTTCTTGATTTTATGTAAAATCCTTCTTTGCATCATCATCTCCAGAGGTTCCACAGTCGTCCCCAGAACAGAACCAGCCTTCTTTATCAGGTTATTGATAAAGGTCCCTGGCTCTGATGCTGCTGTCCCAACAGATGATGGCAGAGAAGATGATGCTCTCAACAGACTTTTTAGAAAATGCAACACAGTATGGCGATTAACTGTAGGCCTGCTGAACTATAAAACAATCAAAGTGGAAAATACCCAAAATATATAAACAAGGGGTTTTTCGGTTTCAGATTTTATTTTTTCAGTTTCAAACTTCTGGCCCTGTTTTGGCATGGGGATGAGGCTTCAGATGATGGGGATGTGGAATCATGACTGACCACTCAACACAGCGGGCTGAACTACATATTCCCAGCTGTTGCGTTCAGGGACCGTGGGAACTGGAAATGTCTTTAAAACATCAGCGATATTCTATGTGCATGAGATTGGTTTTGAAAAATAACATGTTTCACTGATATACCCTGCTTATTTCAAGACACCACACAAATATCAGTGGAAAATATATGATACTGACAAATTTGTGTATCATTTTCAGTTCAAGTTTAATATTTCCCATGCTCTTGTAATGGAAACATTCTGGTATGCACATTCTTTGGTTCTACCAAAGAGCTCTGACCTTTTATTACCCCACTCACTCTGCGACACCTGTTTTTTAGTTATTTAAGGGGAACTCATCCTAGACTCATCTTGAAGGGGTTTTATGACCAACGCTTCCTGGAGGATTGTTGCGTGACTGAAGTGACGTTTTATAGCAGGATACTCATAAATACCTTTTGAGACCTCTCACCCTATTTAGGGTGGAAGGCTTTTCCTTCTTCTCCTGTGAAGACAACGCTCATATACCAGTATAAATATCTGTCTGTGATTCTGTTTGGGGCTCTGCTCTTCTGACTTGCTCAGTGTCAGAGACTTCAAACGCTGTATGGCTTTGAATAAACTTATAAAGACAAAGTCTGGTCTTTCTCTTATTTAATGAGTAGTCTTCTCTCCCTCTTTGATAAAGAAAATCACACTCTCAAAGTAAAGCGGAAGAACCGCCAGACTGCCGCTGCTCCCATCTGACTACAGCTCTTCTCAGCATGGCATCCTTTTTTTCAGTTTCAATTTTTTTTTTTTTAGTTTCAAAATTTGTTTTTCAGTTTGAAAACATTTTTTTTTTAGTTTTAATGTTTTTTTTGTTTGTTTCAAAATAATTTTTTAGTTTCAGATCTCTTGTTTTCAGTTTAATTTTTTTTATTTTGAACAAACTTTATGGCCCCAATTTAGCTCCATGGTAAAAAAAACTGTGGCCTTTAAAAAATCCAAAGTGGATGCATATGAAAAGGAGAAAGCACAACTAACAGAACTAGAAAAACAACACAAATTAACCCAAAACCCCAATTTGTTTCAAATCATAAAAGAACTAAGAAGCAACACTGATAAAATACTAACATATGAAATTAAAAAGAAATCAACATTTATAAGACAAACATACCATGAAGTGGTACCTGCAGCAATAAAACTGTTTGCTAAAAATCTTAAAAGGCAATGGGCTGATAGAAATATTTATAAATTAAAAGATGATTAGACAAACCAGATGATACATGATCCAGTAATTATTGAGGACATGTTTAGGACATACTATGAGCGATAGTACAATCAACCTCCTTCCACTGACAGTGAACAAATAGAAGCTTTCCAAGAGACATTAAATCTGCCCTCAATTGGAGATATCCGAAATAAACATCTTACCTCCCACATAACAAAAATAAAAACACAAAGGTAATCAATAGGTTAAAAAATGGTAAAGCACCAGAAAGTAATGGACTACCATCCAGGTGGCAGAAATCTTTCAGTGAAGACCTTTTATTGTTATTAGAAAGGTCATTTAACTATATACTGGAACACACTGTGCTTTCACCATCTTGGAGTGAAGCGATTATAACAATTATTCCAAAAAAGAAAAGAAGCAAGATATGCTCGGATTTTAGACCTATATCAATTCTTAATATGGACTATAAAACATATATACCTCCATATTAACAAAACGATTTGAGCAATTTATTGATGACATTATTGATGAAGTGATGAAGACCAAACAGGATTTATTAGGGGTCGCCAAACCCAAGATAACATCAGGAGGGCTCTTCACAATACAGATCATATTCAAAACAATAAAACTAAAGCAATTTTAGTTAATCTCAATGCAGAGAAAGCGTTTGACAGCGTAGGTCAAACTTTCTGTATAAAGCTCTTAAAAATTTGGCTTTAATGAAAAAGCTGTACAGTGTGTGAGGACCTTGTACCAATTGCCCCTGGCCAGAATCAAGATTAATGGAAGTCTAAATGATAATATAAAACTGGAATGTTCTACACATCAGGGCTGTTGTTTATCACCAACATTATTCGCAATTCATATAGAACCACCGGTACAACTTATAAGGGAAAATAAGGCTCTCAAGGGTATAAGTATAAATGATGAATCTCATATAATAGGTTTATTTGCAGATTATGTAATTTTCTATTTAACAGATCCAGAAAACTCCCTTCCTTGTCTGATCAATGAATTAGAGATCTTTGGCGTCTACTCAGGATATAAATTAAATCCGGGAAAAATACAAACCTTGATGTTCAGTTATACACCATTGGAAACATTACACAGAAATTACTGTTTGAATTGGAACTCTAGTATGATGTCATATCTAGGGATAAAATTAACAAAAAACATAGACCATCTATATAAAGCTACTTTTATCAAGGTGGACCAAGAAATTAGGAGGGATACTGGAAGGTGGGATGTCCTGACTCTGGACTTTAGCTCCAGAATTGAAGTCATAAAATGAACATGTTACCAAGGCTACTCTTCCTCTTTCTTGCGCTACCTATAGAAATTCCAGACAAACAGTTTAAAACATGGAATCAGATTACATCTAGATTCATATGGAACGATAAAAAACCCAGAATAAAATTAGAAAAATTACAATTAGGAAAAGAGAAAAAAGGAAAAAGCGCCAAAGAACTTTTACTTATTCATGTTAAGTAAAACTTTCTAATTGCTACTTTCTCTCCAAGTTGAAATACAAATTAGAATAAGAATTATGCCTAATACAGTGGCCAGCCTACAATAAATATTTTGAAGGTTTAAGAAAGGTTTAACAGCCTTGTGTGTAGCCTTACAGATGGCCACTTCAAAAGTTTCCAGGAATTATAACAAGAGTTTGCTCTAAAGCCCAAGATCATTTTAAATACTTACAATTAAGGGGTTTTTATAACAAAGAAATTAAATTTAAAATAGACCTCAATAAAAATGGAATTGTCATGATGGTGGTTGATACTTACAAGGGTAAACAACACAGAACTGTATCCTATCTGTTAGAAAACAGAGGCACTACCACACTAGATATTAAAACAAAATGAGAAAATGAACTGGGAATTATACTATCAAAAGATGATTGGCTGAATATTTGGAAGACCCAAATTACAACATCCTCCTCTAGAATTTGGAGAGAGCATTGCTGGGAGAATATAATTAGATTTTTTGCACACCCAAAATTATCAGTGAATTCAAATCTGGAGTTCAACCGTGTTGGAGAGATTGAGGAGCATTTAATGCTAATCATACACATATTTTTGGGCTTTGTCGTAAAATTACACAATTCTGGGACGAAGCACACAAAGAGATTGTTATAATATTGGGATATGCAATACCTAAGACCTGTTTAGTTTTATACCTTGGTCTTTTGGGAAATGCTGTATTTAAAAATGACTGATAATTGTTTAAAATTCTGCTGGTGGCTGGTAATTACCTTTTTATCAGGAAATGGTGCTAATCTGAACTTTCTACGGCTAACGAATGGATACAGACTGTTAACTCAATATATGAGCCTGAGATTTTAACACAGACTAAGGACACAGGAAGAACAATGCCAGGACAAATGAGAAAAATGGACAAACCTCACATCAACAATACAGGGTTAAAAAAATATGTTTTGAAAAAATATAATTGGCAAATTAAACACACATAATCTGGAAGTATCTTAACTTTTTTTTTTTTTTTTTTTTTTTTTTTAACTAAACTGTAGCTAATTACCAGCTAGTAAAATATGTAATGAACAATAACATCTACCAGCTGGGTTAGACAGTGGATCAGAACAGCAAGACAAAAAAGAGGAAAACAAACTAGGCAACATACAGAACAAAATGCACATGGCTTGATTCACTAATTAGTTGTGAGGCTTTTGCTTCAGTTGTACAAGGGGAAACCAAGGGAAGCACATCAGTCTAATTCATAAAACCTTGGAAAAAGAGGCTGTGTGTCTCAAAAACCAACCAAATGATGTTTCTCTGCATATGACTGACATTGAAATGAGGCATTATGCCTGCAATCAGAGGTGAAATTTAATTGTTATAGATAATATGGCAAACAGAATAACATGAAAAAAACATATTCTTACAAATATTCCTCTTGAAGAAAGAATCCAAAGACGCAAGATTGCCGGTGGTGAGGAAAACAACTCCCATCCTCCGTCTCGATCATTCACCTTAACCTCTTAACTGACCACGCCCCGTCAAGTCCCATCCACAGGGCATACAATGCTTATATTGTGTGTGTGTGTGTGTGCGCGCTTGTGTCTACAAGGTTTCTCCATAACAATGTTCAATAGTGGGTATGAGGACTCACAGACCAGCCCCCCAGGACATGAGAAAGACATGAGCAAGACTGGAGCTACAGACATCCAGTGGCCCCCTAATCATGAAGCCCCAGGAGCCCCCACATAGGGACAACTACCCCCCCAGAGAAAAGCAGAGGAGGGCCCTGGGTGATCACACCCCAGCAGCCACAATGAAGAAGCCCAAGGTGGCTCCTGCAATGAGTCTACAAGCTCCGCTGGCAACCCCCTATGCCAGAGCAGATCCAGCCATGGACACAGACACAGAAACCCAAGCCCAGAAGACACATCGCCCCCCAGCAGAGGCCCAACCTGGAGCCAGGGCACCCAGGTGAGCCGGCACATACCTCGGCACCCAGCCCCAGAAATCGAGAACCACCAACACACCAGTGGCCAGAGGTACCGGCCACCAGAGGGGAATTTGTTGGGGGGAAGTAAGCCCCACATTTAGTGAGGCGGCCCAACACACAAATATTAG
Organism: Anableps anableps; assembly: GCA_014839685.1. Taxonomy (NCBI): domain Eukaryota; kingdom Metazoa; phylum Chordata; class Actinopteri; order Cyprinodontiformes; family Anablepidae; genus Anableps; species Anableps anableps. The sequence continues at coordinate 108,873 of CM026075.1, forward strand.
AACCCCCTAACACAATCTAAACACACAGAGAAATGGACATCATACATCCACTTGCACTCCCCATACACACTCTATACTCCCAGGTCCAGGTAATGTCCCCCCAAGAGCGGCAACCCATCCCCGGACCTAGGAGATAGTTCCCTTCTTTCTGGAGTGGAGAGGAGCAGACTGCCCAAATCTCCGCAGCAGCAGAGCAGCCCATCAGCTATGACGACCCAGGCCCAGACATCCGCCTCAGCCCCATCTGGAGACAGAGCCAGAAGGAGTCCACACAGCCAGCCAAACAGTCAAAACAGTCCCAATCCCCCAGTGAGCCATAATATCAACTCCCCCACAAGCCCTGACACAGGTTCCCCCTCAGGGTCACTCCCAAGCAGCACAAAAGCATTGAACAAGTGCCCCCTAACAGAGACGTCATAAATATCTCATCCACAGAGGGCACCCCTGCAGGAGAGCTTCAACCCCGAATAACCAATGAGAACACATCCCCACACTGCAAGCTTCGCATATAGCCCCCAGTCCAAGCACTCCCCACCGCAACCCGCCCCCTATTACACAGCATGCCGCAATGGCAAGGCAATGGAAATAACCCAATATAAACTCTAACGTAAATCTCCTCCTCCTCACCCTTCCCTGCAGGACCAAGCTCTGAACCTGGGGTGACAGAGCATTTTCTGTCGGTGCCCCCACCCACTGGAACTCCCACAACCCATCTGTGACTGTTTAGACCTCCTAATTTTTAAATCCCTATTCAAGACCCTCATTTTCAAAATTACCTTTAATGCCTAACTTTTCCCTGATTGCTTCTTGTTGCTAATGTTATTTTTAATCTCTATTACTATACGTCTTTCAGTATCTTGAAAAGCACTTTATAAAATACATAAAATATATTATTATTAATATTACATCAGTGCTCTTTACAATATATAGGTAGTGTGAAATATTTAATCTACTGAAAGAGAAGCAACCGGCTGCATGGCTGCAGCCACAAAATAAAGAAACCTGTAAGAGATAAATCATGAAATGCCTTATCAAAAAGTGCATGAAATAGATCAGCTAGCAACTGGATCAGTCTGAAGCTTAAAAATTCCAGCTTTTTTCTGCTAAGTAAACACACCATACCAAATTCCTACCAGGCTGAGCTGACAGCTGTGTCAGTGAGTGTGGATGCTGTTGAGTGAAGACAAAACATTCACAGCTGTGTTAGTGCTATCATTAGTGCTAATTTGCTTTGTGAATGAGAAGGTAATAAGGAGCAATTTGAAGGAGAAAATGATGTTATATTTTTCATCCGGCAACATCACCAAAACCATTCAACTGTTGAGTAATCTTAGGACAAACCAGGTAAGTGACATGCTTAAATTAACTTCCATGTTCACTTGCCTGACAAAATGACTCAGAAAGAGGCAGCTAATCCTCAATTTGTGTTTTTATTAAAATGGTCCAAAAACTTTAAAGGGTTGGTGACATCACTGTCAAGACAATTTCGTGTAAAATTTATTTAATTTCCCTTTGGGATAAATAAAGTATTTTTGAATTTGAATTGAATTTGAATGTAGTTGATATTGCTGCATATGTCAGTTCTCCAAAGAATTTCATTAAAAAAATAACGTCACCTTTTTGTAGGAGGTTGTTTTGTCAGGCCTGATTTACCTCCTCTGTAAAAGGGTTGGGTATGGTATTGATATGTGGCTCTACCTTGTTGACTTCACTCTGAGTGGTTACAACCATATCTCGGAAACTCTTCAGTAAAATGCGCTGAACATCGTCTCAAATTGAGGTTATCACTGCGTGGTACTTCCCCATTAATGAACTTCAGCCTCTCTTCTCTGGTTCTCTCATCCTTCGGGAGTAAAGTGGAAACTTCCAGCCGTTTTTGACCCTCGGACATAACAGCTCTGCTTTTTAATAGCCATCCTCTTCTCAAGTGGAGTAGCCAGACATGCTAGCGCGACTTAGCCTGTAAATTAGCCAGTGTATCACCTGGGGGGAAGAGGGAAGGGGAGTGCTGTCTGCTTGATGGTGTGCTCTAATTGGAGAATATGAATTACGTAGGAAGATAACCTTGGACTGTTCTCTGATTCATTCGTTTAACAGTGAGCAAAGAAACAAAGCTGAACATCTATGAGCAAAGAAACAAAGCTGAACATCTATGAGCAGGGCTTTTGATACCAACTCTTGACATTCACACAGCCTCATCAGTGTACATATCATATTATACCCCCAAAACCACAAAAAATAAAATCTGTTGTCATGACCTCTTTAAATCAGCTTGGTGCAAGGCCAGATTCTAAAACACTCATTCCACATTCTTGGTACTATAAAACATGGTCAGCTGAAACAACAAACCTGGAATAGTAGGTGACGCAAAAAAGGGTTTTCTTAAATATTAATTTACATGTTGCTGAAAGACAATTACATTTAATTTAGCTTTAGAATAGTATAAACCTTGGAATTATCTGAAATTATGGACCCTAAGGGTTCCCATGAAATCATTGCTAACTGGTTCATGTGTTCGAATTGGTCAGCTCCTGGGGCCTGATTAAAACACTCTCAGCAATTCTGAATCAGTTTTGTTGAAATTTAAAGACAAAAAATACATATATTTCACTAGATTTTAAAATAGCACAGCGATGGTTAATTTCATACTTCTGAGAAAATATAATCAATTTTAAGTATCTTTTGCTATAGTTGGGCTAGAAATGCTGCACTTCTTCAATCATTAAAAAAAACTTTAATTTTAAATCTTTGAAGAAGTGCAAGAAAGATCTGCCACCTGGTCAGGTTTCCCATTGTTGTGCAGAGACAAAGCTACACTACAAGAAATATCTTTTCATGCTGAGACTGACTGTTCACTTGGCAGCATCGTTAACATTTAAAAAGCAGCCACTGAGCCATTAACTCCTTAGGGTTTAGCCTCATTCAGTCATCATGCTGCCTGAGGCCACTATTACCGTGTTTGTGTCCCATATTATCCTGTTTTTATTGTCATATAATGAAGACAATTTAATTGCAGCCCATTGGCACTATTTTTTTTCTCCAAATTACTCTTGACCAATTAAGTTGTCATTTCATAATCATAACAGGCTGATATATTTTTTCTTCTCTGCTTATTTGACGACACTATTTTACTTCCTTTTTTTTGGACTTGGAGCAAAAAACAGAAGGAATTATATGCTTTCAAATGCAGCCGGCCTCATGTGGACATAACAAACAACATACTCTGGGGTGTCCATAGTGTTATTCCCAACAGAAACACTCTTCCATCCGCCACATGAAGGATTGCTGTGTAGTCAAAGAGCCACAGAGAAGCCACATTACAGAAACAGTAAGTGTCTGAGGTGTATTCCTATTCAAGCAGCTGCTGGCCTGTGTTCACATATTTGCTTTTGAGGTTTGGGGATTAGAGTTGAGCTGATTCAACGCACAGTGTCTTTGTGTAATTTAAAAGCAAAAACACATCTGATCCCGTATCCGCATGCTTTGCTGTTGATACGGCAAAATTCACTCACAGAAATGATGCTTGACAAAAGTGTTTCAGATCCAAGAACCAAGGAGATAGTTCCCTAGCAACATGACAGCCCTTGAGCCTGGGATGTCATGAGATTTGAATAGTAAGATAACTTCTCTAGAAATACAGTGCATTCAGTGTAATTATACAACACTCTTAAAACAGTTGTGTAACCTTTTAACTCCTTTTATTTAAACTAGAATCGTAAGTTATTCCTTTTTTCACTAAAATAACCCAACATATTATAATATTTATAAACATGTTATTTTGATTTCGACTTAAATATACATGGATATATTCAATAAATTCTACATGCAGACTGATGTTTTTAAGCCTTTGCCTTTTTTAGTTGTAAATTTCTGCTTACATTTAATGAAAACATTACATTTTAAATTAGAATATTACATCAAGCAAATAAAAACATTTACAGAAATGTGAGCTCAATGAAAAGTATGTTTAATACCTGCTTTGAGGTTTTTTTTTTTTTTTCAAAAGATACTTTTAACCTGACAATGAGCCTCATTGGAACACTAATTTATTGACTATGACTGTATATACCTCACAAGGAAAGAGAAATTTGTTCTTTCCATGCAGGACTTGTACAGGTCCCAGATCAGGAAGGGCAGCTAACAACTCTACAGACCCCACCCCGCACAAACTGTTGAAACTTTTACATTCAGGTCAGTGCTATGGAGAGGTATTATTAAACCAGCCACCACAAAGACAGTTTATCCCCCTTCTTCTTGATGAACACAATGAAGACCTTACAACCTAAGTAGTCAGCTACTCTACTGTGAAACAATGATGCAGAGGTGGAGTGGTTGCCCCATATATGGAGGCCACCACTCACAAAGCAGTTGTCTGGGGTTCAATTAATGACTCTAGGACCTTTACTGCCTTCTCTCTACCCATTTCCTGACTGATCTGTTACAAATAAAGGAGACTAGTGCCAGAAAAATCTTTCCAAAAAAAGTATGAAGTGTCCTTGCTTGAAAGAAATTGCTTAAAATAACAAATTTATCCTTTCTTGCAGAACATGCATGAGCATTAAACACCCAATTAGTGGATTTTTTTTTGGTGCTTATTGCACATAATTTTTCACCAAGTGTCAGTGCTTTATGGAGCAACATAAGTAAAGGTGTGCAATATGTAACATACACAAAACTGACATTATTTGACCTCAAGAGGAACAGTGATGGACACAGTATGTCATCTATGTAGGAAAATAGTTACAGTAATAGACTGCTACATTCAAACTGCTTCACCTTCTCTAAACTAACCAATTCTAATTGTATGAAGTGATAAATTCACAGCAAAAAAGGGATATGTGTTAATTTCTATACTTTCTGTTCTCAATTTAGGTTTCAGTGCAAAAAATACCACAAAATGTCATGATGAAATTTTAAGTTCATATTGCCCATTCTTACTTGAGAACACACCTGAATCAAATAGCTGAATTCCCTCAGCATTCATTTACCTCTGCAGAGGCCTGGCAATGTGCCATTTATTTAATTCAGGTGTGTTGGAGGAGGGATGAGCTAAACATTAAATAGTAGCTCTGAAGGACTGAATTTGGGCACCCATGCTCTACAGTCACTTCAGTTCTCCTCCTCCAAGACAGAAAGTAAGTGGGGTCAGCAGATGTTGAGGTACATAGTATGCAGTGGTTGCTAAGTTCTCACAGAGTCCATAGCTACAGACCTCCAAGCTTCATGTGGCCTTACATCACAAAGTTAAATGCAAAGTGCTGGAAGCAATGTTGTTAAGGACGTCACCACTGGCTTCTTAAGTTGTAGAAGTGTGTTCTCTGTAGTGATGAATCATGCTTTTCTCTCTGGCAATCCAATGGATGAGTCTTGGTTTGGCAGTCACCAGGAGAACAGCATTTTCCTGATTCTGTATCAGGTTAGGTGGAGAGCAGGATAATGGTGTGGAGCTGTTTTTCAGAAGATGGGCTCTGCCTTTTAGTACTAGTGAAAAGAAGTCCAAATGCTGCAGCAAACCAAGAGATTTTATCTTAGTCTGACCAAATAGAGTGGTTGAGACAGAACAGAACACCTAATAGAACACCTTTAGGAAGAAATAAATTAATCAAACTAGGCCTTCTCTTCCAACATCAGTATCTGAACTCTCAAATGCTCTTTTAGAAGAATTGTCAAAAATTCTTATAAATACTTTTCTAAGCCTTGTGAAAAGTCTTTCCAGAAGGTTAGAGGCTGCCGTAGCTCCACAGAGTGGGGTAGCATCAGATCACACCCAATATTTCCTGCCTTGCAAAAACACAAAGGTAACAAAAACTGTTAAGACCACGATAAACTAAACAGGCTCCAATTTGCCAGGTGCTCCAATTATAAAGTATAAATTCACTAAAACCTTTATTGAGGTAGTTAATCTTCTGTTTGTTGGTTGTTTTTACTAAACAAGGCTGCTGGTTATTTCGTCCCTTGGCCATTTGAAAAAAATGCAGTGGTTCAAGCATACAGGTACTTAATGATTCATAGTGATTTATGAAAGTTGTAAGGGATACAATGGAGCTACTACACGAATGTTGAAAAACCACGATAGGGATGTATGATAAACAACAGAAATTCCATAAAAATTGTGATAGTTCAGCATGGAGTAACCATGTTTACAGCTTTACACAGTAAGTAAACTGTAAGTAATCCTCAGGATTGAAGCAGCAGGAAGACTCAAACATTTTGTGTTTTGTGTCCTGCCCTCATTTGCATATCTTTCTCTTCCATCTTGCTGCTGATCTGTCAATCTTTGCAGAGACTTTGCTGCATCGCAACGCTCTGCCATTGCCATAGCAACAATAGAGAAAAAAAAAAGGTTTGTTTTTTTTTCTCTTCAACATCTGCTGCTGTAGCCTCAGACTCAGGCAGATGTGTGTCTGTGCTGCGATGTTAAGAATCCATGACGGAATGAAATGAAAAAAATCTACCACAAAAACCTTTGCTGAAACCCACACACACTCACACTCAAGCACACATACACACCCACCACACAGACAAACAGACACGCTTCCCCTCTCTCTTCCCTTTTCGGGGATGTTGCACACCCACAATTCCACACTAATTTTCTATCATTTGCCCCCCGTCCATCCTCACTTAATGCCAACATCACCACGGCAACTAGGCAACCACACTGAAGGCGTCCCGGTGGCTGCATTTCACTATCTTCAACCAACCAATAGCACCAACCTGACATCATCATTATCAGTCAGCTTAATATGTTTACTCACATTCCTCTGAGTCGGATCAGGACCTGGTTGTTGTGGTTCTGCTCCAGAGTGTCAACAAAGTCTTGCAGCTCTTCAGTTTGCTTCCCCTCTACTTCCTGCAGCTGCTGCTCTTCAAACTGCTGTTGCTCAGTCTGTAACATCTCCTCATGCTGCACCACCTCCTCCTGCAGCTCCTGCTCCTCCTCCTCAGCTTGCTCCATCTCCTCAACCTGCTGTCTCACCTCATATGGTTGCACCTCCTGCATCTGCTCGTGATCACTCGGCTGTTCCTCGCTGAGTGACATCTCCTCACCCTGCACTTCATCCACCTCCTGCTGCAACTCTTTTCCCTCCTGCACCTCCTCCATCTCTTGCTGTTCCTGCTCCTCTTTTTTCTCAAACAACTCTTCAAAAACTCCACCCTCCTGTTGCTTCTCCTCAGTTTCTATCACCCCCTGAGGGAGCTGTGCCTCCTCCGCTTCATCGCTCATCTCAGCGAGTCTTTGCAGAAGTGTTCAGAGAGCAGAGTTTGGTCCCTGTGAAGGTGTCTCAAAACAACGGAGTGGAGAAAACATCAACGCAAATTGTAGATGAGAGTACTAGAGTTCTTCCAACTTCATCCAACTTCCTGTGATGTCACTTGATGAGCTCAACCAATCCAACTAGATGCCCTCTGCCCAGTAAAGAGGTTGGATGAGAGGTTGCAAAAATTTAAAAAGAGGAAGCGCAAACACAACAGCAAAAGAAGGCAATCAGCTGACGACTTCCATCAGAGGCATACAGTTCAACTCTGGGCTCAAACACTGCAGCAGATTCAGAGCATCGTTGTGACAACACAAAGGGGGAGGTCGACCAGCTATAAAGATGGGATGGTGTGAGGGAGTGAGAGAGAGGAAGCGAGAGCAGAGTGATGAAGGAGGACAAAAGAGAAGCAGAGAACATTGCTTAGCGTTTCCGTGGAAACTCAACTACGGTTGCCATGAGTGATGGAATCCTGCAGCCGACAGACCAGCCTCTTCCTCCTCCTCCACATATCCCCACCTCCCGAATTAAAATGAACAGAACTTTACGCTAGGTATAGATACAAACAAAACATCTCAATCTGTCTTACCCTACCTGCTGTCACAGAGATGCAGTGTGCATGCAGTGTTGTTGTATGTGTGTATGTGTAAGGCTTTAGACAATGATGATGTAATGTTCCTGAAAATCATAGTCACACATCCTCAGTCAAGTGGAACAATCATACAGTGAATATTGTTATTGGCGCCCTCAAGAGGCTCCATTGGTCAATGCAGTTTCAATATAAAAGAAATCTGCTGTACAGTCACCATCTAAAACCCAGCCTGGAAACAAAATCTATTTTATCCAAGACGTTCTTTGCTTTATGAGATCAGCGGTAGATTTCTGGCTTGTCTTGACAGTCGTAGCTTCTGGCAAAATTTCCAGAGGAACCTGTTTAAGAGAATTAGCCGCTCAGATCAACTGCAGTTCAAATAGAACTTACACATATATAGGCTAACATTGGTGTTTAAGCATTCACAGACATGTATAATCAGCGACCTGTAAAATATTCACACCAGTTAAACATGTTCAGACTTTGTCACATCACATCCACAAACTTGGATTTATTTTCTTGGGATTTAATGTAACAGAAAACAGAAATTGGAAAGTGAAAGGAAAATGAGTCATTGTTCTCAAAATTTGACAAATAAAAATCTGAAATGTGTGGTGTGATTTCTATCCATCCCCCTGAAAAAAATACTCTGCAGAATCACCTTTCTCTGCAATTACAGCTGCAGGTGTCTTTGGAGTTTGACACTTTTGCCAAGTCTTCTTTGCTCCTCAAGCTCAGTCAGATTGGATGGATAGAGTGTGTAAACAACTCCTTTCAAGACAGATTCCAAATTTGATCTTGATCTTAATTTTAACTGAGCCATTCTAACACATGAATCCTTTTATCATCACCAAGGATAAATTGTCAAATTGCCAGTGGAAACATACAAAAAAGGTATTCAGCAATGTTATTGCCGTAATGCAAGTAAATTCTTATTATCATTATTTTAAAGTAGTGTTTTGCAATAGAAAGACTTTTTTGTGAAGGTCTCTTTGCTTTGACCAAGCATACCAATAAAATGACCAATAAAAATCTTTTTAGGACATCAGTTATTACATTTTATGTCAAAGGTAATATTAAAGTGATTGATATTGCACATTTTCATAAAGCAACAGGGATAGTTTCTGAATACTGACAGATTTCTGTTAGTTTCTTGGCTTGCTTTTGAAGATCCCTTTCTTGGTGTGTTCAATACTATCCCTGTACCATTCCATTTATTTACACGACTTCATTTATGGAGTAATTTGTTTTGATTTATCTGTATTTCATGATAACTTGGGTTCTCACCAAGAACTGGTGTGAACTATATTTAAAAAGATAAATGAGAAATGAATTTACTGAGAAAAATATTGACATGTTCAATAACTATTCTGCTCCCTGTAAGAAAAAATGTAACCAAATAAAATTCAAAGAAAACTCATTACTTGTGGTTATAATGAACAAAATGTAAAACGTTCAAGTTGGATTTCGCAAGAGACTACGTTTTGCTTCAGGCACTGGGCCAATGCTTAGATTCTCAAGGATTCTGTCATGTTCTGTCTGTTTCTGTTGGACTTCTGCTTCTGTTGTTCTCTGTATTGATATCGTGTATTTTTTGTTTGTCCAGTCCTTAGTTGAGTATTCAGTTAGTTTTAGATTGTTATTCCATGTTGTTTTGTTTATTTTCAGTCTTTTCTTAGTTATTCTAGTTATTTCCTTATGTCTCAGTTATCTTTAGATTCTTTTCCTTGTTGCTCTCCCTCGCCACCTGTTGCCATTCTTTCTCTCTCCTCAGCTCCTCTCCAGTTAATTTCCCACACCTATCATTTAGTCATCAGCCCCAGCCTTTGTTCCAGCATTCACTTCCCCAGTATTTAAGCTCCTCTCATTCTCCCACTCCTTGATGGTTCCTTCTGTTTGCTTCTTGCCATTCTTCCTGTTATGCCTTCTGGCTCTGCCTGTTTTCTCCCTGTTGTGCTCCTCTTTGTTCCCTGGATTTATGTTTTTGGTAAAACTCTGGCTCCCTGTGTCCGTCAGTGTTTTTGTAAGTTGTTGGTCATTGTTTTCATTAAATCTTCAACAACTACTCTCTGCCTCTCTGTATTTGGGTCCTCTACAACCACCACAAAACATTCAAGGGATTTTCACAGGCGATTCTAACATGAGATGCATAATTTAATGCTTTGTTCCCAGTTCAGTTCTGATTTTATACACAAAGATAACATTTTCTTTTTTTACTTTCAATTCAATTCAAATATATTTTATTGAGCCCAAAGGCAAATTAAGTAGTGTTGTAACTCATTTAATTAAGGAGTTATTATAGATGGTGATGGCTGTGGGCTAGAAAGTTCTCTTGTAGCAGTTTGTTTTATGTCTAATTTGAAAAGCCTCTGACTGAAGACATTTCAGTTTTTCAATTACAGTGTCATGAAGAGGATGGACAAGGTTTTCCATAATTTTCTTAATTTTATGCAAAATCCTTGCTTGCATCATCATTTCCAGTGGTTCCACAGTCGTCCCCAGAACAGAACCAGCCTTCTTTATCAGGTTGTTGAGCCTTTTTAGGTCCCTGGCTCTGATGCTGCTGCCCCAACAGATGATGGCAGAGGAGATGACGCTCTCAACAGACTTATAGAAGATCTGCAACATCTTGCTGCAAACCTTGAAAGATATTAGCTTCTTCCAGAAGTCCAGTCTGCTCTGTCCCTTTTTGTAGACGGCTTAACTGTTGAGTCTCCAGTCCAATCTATTGTCTAGATGAACACTGAGGTATTTATATTCCTCAACCACCTCCACTTCTTCTCCCATGATGGAAATAGGGTTTGATCTGACCTTATTTCTCCTGAAATCTACAATCATATCCTTTTGTTTTGATCACATTCAAGATAAGACAATTGTTTCCACACCATGACAGAAAGCAGTCCACCAGCTCTCTGTACTCAGCTTCTTGTCCATCTCTTATCCACCCAACCACTGCAGAGTCATCTGAGCATTTCTGTAGATGACAGGAGTCTGACTTCAGCTGGAAGTTTGAAATGTACAGAGTGAAAAGGAATGATGAGAATACAGTCCCCTGTGGTGCTCCTGTGCTGCTGACCACCTGGTTAGACACACAGTCCTTCAGTCTCACAAACTGTGGTCTGTTTGTCAGGTAGTCATGGATCCAGGGGATTGTTGAGGCCTCCACCTGAGTCTTCTGGAGTTTCAGACGAAGCAGATCAGGCTGAATTGTGTTAAATGCACTGGAGAAATCAAAGAACATGATCCTCACAGTTCTTCCTGATTTGTCCGGATGACAGTTGAAGGAGGTGTATGATGGCGTCTCCAACTCCATCTCCACTGTGATAAGCAAACTGCAAGGGGTCCTGATATGTGCTGTTTTCCTTACTCCGGTGGGCCAACAGGAGTCTCTTCAGGACCTTCATGACGAGGGATGTCAGGGCAATGGGTCTGTAGTCGTTGATGACTGATTGGTGAGTTTTCTTTGGAACTAGAACCAGACAGGATGTCTTCCACAACAGTGGAACCTTCTCTTGGGTCAAGATAAGGTTGAAGAGGTGTTGCAGAATCCCACAGAGCTGCTCTGCACAGGCATTCAGGACTCTGGGGCTGACACCATCTGAACCTGCAGCCTTGTTCCGGTTCAGTCTCTCCAGCTGCCTCTTCACCTGACTTCTAGAAATAGCAAAGTGGGAGGGGGAGGCAAAGGGAGCAGCAGCATCTCCTGATTTGGTTAAAGACAAACTAGTGGAAGCAGAAGAGTCCATGACTGAGGTAGAGAATAAAACATCTGAGGTTTGATAGGAAAGCTGTGGGTCAAAGGAAGGTGGGATGTCTGTTTGGCTGGGAGCAGGAGGGAGGGATGATTGAGCTTGTTCCTGAACTGAACCTGTTGAAGAATGTGTTCAGTTCATTTGCTCTGTCCAGACTTCCATCTGTCCAGTCCTCCTTTTGCTTGAAGCCTGTGATCTTCTTCATCCCAGACCACACATCTTTGAAACTGTTCCTCTGCAGTTTACTCTCCAGCTTTTTCCTATACACCTCCTTGCTGTCTCTAATCTTGACTTTGAGCTGCTCTTGTATACATCTCAATAACTCCCTGCCTTGCTCCCTAAAGGCTCTTTTTTCTTGTTTCACAATTAACTTACTGAATATCTGATATCCAACATTTGCCTATAGTAGAAAAACATACAACTTTTAAATGATAAACACATTTTTATACATGAATGATCAACTTTTATGTTGGCTGTTGTTTTTATTGAAAATATCCCCACATCTGGCATCAATACCAAACTTAAAACATCAGCAATGGAATCACTACAGTAGAAAATCCCTTATTAGCAATGTCAGGGCACATCAGTCATTTAAAGAACACCTGAAAAAATTACCTAAGCAGCTGTATTTGCTATTTTAAAAGTGCAAGCAAGAAGTATTCACATGTGTTTGTGTTTTGGTTTTCATTAGAGTTTTTGTGTTTATTTCTGTGTTTATCATTGTCATTGGGGTTTTGCCATATCAGTTCATTCCTTTGTGTTTCTTTCTTATTCCTTGTGTTTTGTTCTGTCATTTTGCTTTATTTACTTAGATTAGTCTTTTTAGTCCCCTTGGTTTGTCTATCTTTGTGTGTCTTACTTCAACTCCCCTTCTGTTACTTAGCCTCCCTCTCTAAGTTTTCCTCCTGTCTGCCTCAGCTCTTCCAGATCACTCTAAGCTCACCTGGTTCCTTCGTCATTTTCCACCCCTGGCTCAGTATTTAGTCTTGTCTTTCATTACTCCTACCAGAACTTTTCAGTTATACTCACATCGGTTCCATGTCCCACTCTCTCCTTGTCAGTTTTATAAGTCCTCATTTTTAAAGCATTAAAACTCTTAATTCCATCTCTCTGCCCCTGTTTCTGCCTGCCTTTTGGTCCAACTACAACATTTTCATTAACTTTGACAATGATGGATGAGTTGGTTCATGGAGCACCAATCCTGTTTCATATCCTGCTAGAGGTCATAATGCAACAGATGACCTATGATGAGGATTAAAAATCAAATTACTGTAGACAGTCCTGTAATTTTGTTAATTAAATGATTCCATTAATTTTCAGAGAGGGCTAGCAGCACAGTGTCTCACAGCAAAACATTTAAATGACCAATCCAACCTGCAGTGGATTGTCATCTCGAGCAGCTTTACCTTCCTGATGAGCAGTTTTTAGGCATTCAGAGAAATAGGATTTTGTTTCTGTAATCTGCAGAGGAAGTCATCTCTTGCCTGTAAATTTTTACCTCAGTTGAAGCTAGCCTGGAAATGATCAGCAATATTTTCACAAAACAATTGTATTACTTTGCTTCCATCCAGGACTTTGTTCTTTGGTCATGATTCATATCCTATGTTTTTCAGTCTGGTTTCTGTGCTTGGCACAGCACTGAGACTGCCCTTGTCAAAGTGTTCAATGATATCCACACAAATACAGACTGTGGAAGAACCACAGTGTTAGTTCTGTTGGACCTCAGCACAACATTTGATACTGTTGACCATGAGATATTATTGAAGCGACTGGAGAGCTGGGTTGGACTCTGGCACAGTACTCAGTTGGTTCGAATCCTACCTAAAGAACAGGGATTTCTTTGTGTCAATAGGCAACTTCTCATTGGAGCAGACAAAAGTCACATGTGGAGTACCCCAAGGTTCAATCCTGGGACCCCTCCTATTTAACAGCTACATGCTCCCACTAGCTCAGACTAAAACAAGTAATAAGATCCGCTACCATAATTACTCAGATGATACACAGCTCTTCATTACAATATCACCAAGTGACTTTGAACCCATCCAAGCACTGAACAGATGCTTAGAACAAATCAATGCATCGATGTGCCAAAACTTTCTCCATCTGAAAATAAACAAAACTGAAGTTATCTTTGGACCCAAAGAGGAATGATCTAGAGTCAGTATACAGCTTCAGTTATTACAACTAGAAACTAGTGGCCTGAACCTTGAGAAACATAAAGACAGTTACAAAGTCAGCCTTCTATCACCTGAAGAACATTTCCAGGATTAAATGACTGTCTCAACAAGACCTAGAAAAACTCATCCATCCGTTTATCTGTAGTAGTATTGATTACTCCAACAGTGTCTTCACAGGTCTGCCTAAAAAATTCAATTAGACAGCTGCAGCTGATCCAGAACACTGCTGCTCGTGTTCTCACTAAGACCAGGAAGATAGACCACATCACCCCAGTTCTAAAGTCCTTACACTTGCTCCCTGGAGCTCAGAGAATAGACTTTAAAATACTTCTGTTAGTTTATAAATAGCTGAATGGCTTTGCACCACAATACATTGTAGACCTGTTGTCATTGTATCAACCTTCCAGACCACTCTGGTCTTCTGGTTCTAATCTGCTCTGCATCCCCAGAACCAAACATGGAGAAGCAGCATTCAGCTCCTATGCTCCTCTGATCTGGAACAAACTCAAAGAAAACTGCAAAACAGCCGAAACACTAAGTTCCACCTGTTTAGAGCTGCCTTTGATTAGTAGTAAGTGGAACATTGATCAATATTTTTGAATATTTATTTGATATTTGCTTGATGATCCTCATGATTGATGATTTTGCTGTATAATTGCTTGATGATTTTATGATGTGAAGCACTTTGAACTGCCTTGCTGCTGAAATGTGCTATAAAAATAAATTTGACTTGACTAGTTTGTAGTTTTTGTACACAAAACAATTGGTGATGGGACCAGATTTCAAAAGATTTCAAAAGTTTTAGAAGAAAATCTCTTTTTTATTAGAAGCCAGATGGATTCATTAAACCAAGAAAGTTTGTATTCTGATCTTTTTCCTGGAAACTGTTTTTGTATATTATCTACTAGCACTATTGTTTATGTTAGAGTTCTGAGGATAATGATCAACTTAGTCTGATGTGATAGAAATGTGATAGAAAGGGGAACAATAGCTTAAATGACCACTTGATTCATTGCAATGGACTGGCGATCTGTCCGCCTCTCGCCCGATGCCCGCTGGAGAAAGGCATCAGCCCACCTCGCGACCCTGCAAGTGTAAGCGTGTTAGATAATGGATGGAATCACTTAATTCATAAAAATCTCATAAGGATAAATGACTAACTGAATAGAAAAATAAAACAATTAAATGTGGTTTATTTAACATAAGATCTTGCTAGTTAATGACTTGATATGTGATAATCAGATTGATTTGTTCTGTCTCACAGAAACCTGGCTGCAGCAAGAGGATTATGTTAGTATAAATAAGTCAACCCCTTTTAACTTATTTATTAAATTTTCTCATTCCTTGAAGTACAAGGCTCCCTGTTAAATCCAGAATAGAATTTAAGAATTTATTGAATTTATTCTCCTTCTCAAATATAAAGCCCTTAATAACCAGTTCCATCCTCCATCTGCGATCTAATTGTTCCAGATATTCCAAACAGAACACTTCACACTCAGACTGCAAGTTTACTGGTGGTTCCTAGAATTTCTAAAAGTAGAATGGGAGGCAGATCCTGTAGTTGTCAAGTCAAATTTATTTGTCTAGCACATTTCAGCAACAAGGCAGTTCAAAGTGCTTGAAATCATGAAAACATAAAAACATCATAAATACATCAAATGGTCACTGGTTGTGAAACAAGTAAACATTACATTTTATCAAGTGCCATCATTAAAAATATCAATACTCATCAAATATGTTGGTCAAAGTTCCTATTAGTATGGGTCTAAAGCAGTCACATGTGGTGAGGTTCATGACTGGTGAGGCACTGACTGCCCCACAGTTGGACATACAAATCCAACATCCAATAGCTAAAGAAGCTTACGTTTCAATTTTGACCTTAACTGTTTAAAGCTTTTAATTATGCTTTAATCAATTCCATACAATTGAACAATATCATTATAAGAAAAATAAAAGAATATTTAATAATAAGGTCAAATTAGATTTTTTTAAAAATATGAATGTTGTCTTGGGCTGACCTCTCTGTTTTTTGATTAAAATTGAAAATTGTGTATGATCTTACCTTTATTTTTATAAGTCCATGCAGCAATCCTTCTCCAAAACACTCTTTCACTTCTTTTGCTTTCATTTTTAAAAATCTTGCAGCTTTAATAGGAATGATCAAGGAGGAGAGTGGCTGTGAACAAATTTATTCCGACTGTTTTTTGTTTTTTTTTGTTTGGTTAGTTGGTTTGTTTTTGTTTTGTTTTTTGCACTTTTCGAATGTTTTCAGTCTTTTCAATGCAAAGAAGAATACCTGGGGCCTGTTATGTCTATGGGGCTCAGCACTGCCATCTATCAGTGAATATGAGGCACGGTACTTTCTGCCTTCCTGTGCATTTTTAGTGTACATTTATGGCCAATCATAAGACTAAATATGTCACTCACATTCATTAAATATATTAGACACACTGTGCAACATCAGCATATGTAAAATATGTGTAATTAAACAAGTATATTGGTGATATAAAGAGAGACCGTTGATGCAATGGGCATGTACCAACTGCCTGCTTCATTCGCTATGTATGACACATCGCCCCCAAAAGTGAGACACAGCAATGTGCTGCCTCTCCCCGGACTTCTTCCTTGTATTTAAACAGAGAATGTGTATATTCAGCGATTTTTACCATTATTATTACCATTATTGTTATTACCAACAAAAAACCTAATTTGTAGGAAAGTCCAGAGGACAATTTGATTTTCCCTCATCATTGTTAGCATTTGTTTTACTTCTAAGGTGCCAATTTTACTTGTCAGGATTACAGGTGAGGCAGTGCGCATGTCATCGGTCAAAAGTAATTCTAAACAGGTGGATTTTTAGCCTTAATTTAAAGGAACTCAATATTTCAGCTTTTTGCAGTTTTCTGGAAATTTGTTCCAGATTTGTGCAGCATAGAACCCGAATGTTGCTTCTCCATGTTTGGTTTAAAGTCTATTGTCTGAGCTACAGGCTGTGATCAGTCTGTTATTTTTCTCTCCACAGAAGGTACACCTGGTCTGGCGTTCTGTTTGGCTGTGATGCTTTCCTGGAGGGAGGAGGGCATCAGCTAATATAATGCTGCCATCAACTAATCGTTCCCTCTCCTGCTATTAACTTTTTACTTCAATGAACATAGAAAATAATCCTACATCAGTTCATCTGTTTTGCTTGTGTCTCTGCTCTGTCTTCTCAAACCCCGAGTCTGTCATGGCAGATGGCCAGTTGTACTGAGCCTGGTTCTGCTGGAGGTTTCTTCCTGTTAAAGGGGAGTTTTTCCTCTCTACTGTCTCTACATGCATGCTCGGTATGAGTGATTGCTGTAAAGTCAATGACATAATGCGAGCAATTGTCTACGGTCGCTACATGCACAACCAGGAATATTGGATGCTGCAAGTCACTGAGTCGATCCAGTCTGCTGAGTTTCCTTAGACAGAAGCTTTTTAAATTACTTTGAATAATTAATTGAGCTTACTATACTGTTTGATAACTAGGATCAACTGGAATGTATGTATGATTGAACTGAAATTATTTTTGTAAACTGCCTTGAGACATTTGTTGTGAATTGGCACTTTATAAATAAAACTGAATTCAATTGAACTGAACTTGTTACAACCACAGTATGCACAATATGATCTCTGAATGCACTGCAGATTGAACCTTAAAGTAGATGGATTACAGCACCACACAACCACATTTAGTGCCACTCGTGGCTGAGAACAAGAAACTGAGGCCACAATTACAATTGAGTTTATCTGCTTTATACAGATGGTCCAGTCAGAATTTGACGTTAACATAAAAGTATGGATCCATCCTGGTTTGTATTAATGATTTCAGGCTGCTGGACGTGGTATAGTGGTATCGGGGATATTTTCTTGGCACACCTTGGGCCCCTTAGTTCTAACTAAGCATAGTTTATATGCCACATCCTACCCAAGTATTGTTGCTCACCATGTCCATCACTTTATAACACACAGTGTAAACATGTTCTGATGGCTACTTCTAACAAGATAATGGACCACATTACAAAGCTCACATCATCTCCAAAAGAGTTCACTGTACTCCAGTGGCCTCCACAGTCTCCAGATCTCATTCCAATATGGCAGAGTGATTGATGTTGTGGAAGGCAGCTCAGAAGGCAAAAGAGAGTCCTGCCTGGCACTAGAAAGGTATAACTAACAAAGCATCCAGTGAGCGAGAGCCACTAAACAAATATTTTCTGAAACACTACAAGCTTTGTCTGTTTCTCAAATAATTTTTTCGTATATTAACAATTACATTCTTAAAACACAGTCATGCCAACATACCTGTTTTGGAGTTGCTGAATTTGTCGTTTTATAGCCATTCTTCTAGGAATACGACAAAATCTCAGAGCTGCCAAAATGAAACATCCAGTAACAGCGCATATCTTTATGACACCCAACAGCATCTTGACAGCAGGAAAGGTCTCACTCAAAGCACTGACTGGTTTCAGTCTAGAGCTCTGAGATCCCTATCTAACCAGCTCTATTTCAACCCTACCCAATTTTCAACCCAAGTTGATTCAGAGATTTGTGAAGAAGTCCAAATATCTTGACCCATGCACAACACATCCAGCTTCCATGTACAGATAATCACACTGAAGCTGAATTTTGATGGGATTTCTGAGAGATGGGTTGGGAGTTTTTATCATTAATGGATTCACAGGTCACTGGTTTTAATCCTGTCTGGATCATCCTATTTGAGTACTTTTTTAAAACTTCCTCTTTAGCTATAATTTATTAATTGTCTCAGTGAGAGCTTTGATATTATAAAACATTCAAATAATCTCAGCCTGCTTTGTCTAGTAGCTGTTATTAGTTCACCTCATCCTTCATGTGTAGTAAAATTAACATAAGTCACTTCCTCTCTCTCTGAAACTTCTCCATTGTTGACCATGTTAGGGTCTCTCTCGCTTTTCTTCATTTGTCTTTTCACTCAAGTCTTGTTTTTGTCCCATTCTTACATGCAGTCATGAAGCTGCCAGTGGCTGATTTCATTTCAGTGGAATATAAATTTTTGGTGTGTGAAATAAATCACTAAAATCTGTTTCTTTTATCTGTTTTTGGTCCTGTTAAATTGTTAATGTAGACTGAGTACAAACACTTTATAAACAATTATCTTTTACTGTGACTTCTTTTAGGTTGTTATGTGGAATTACAGGGTAAATACCAAACCAAAAAAACCCTAAATATAAAAAAGTGATTTTCTTAATCCACTTCCATAGTTATTCTCTTCAACACCAACTATTACAATGCAGATGAAAAATTATACAGATTAGGTAGTGACAGCATTTAGCAACTTCGACCGAATTTTAGGCTTTTCTTTCTCAAGACTTGCTCTGCCTGCTGCTCTCAGTGACCCACAGATAGCTCTCACTGTGGGAGAAACACTTTTTCAAAACAGATTTTTCTGACATTTAAAAGAAAACATTAAATTTATGAAGCAGCACAGTTTTTCTTATGCATTTTGTCCACACAGGATAGGCTTAAACTACATTAAAATATGTTACAAGCTGAACTCGCAATGAGTTATATCAAAAATGAGAGAAAACATGCTACTGTTAGCCTAGCACTTAAGCAAACTGTGCTTGCTTGAACAACAGGAGTAAGATGTGAGCTCATTAAAGCCTATTTCTATGTTTAGGATCAGAAACATATTAAAGGAGGGGAGGGAAGGTATTATGTATTTTCCAGGCACACAGTGCCATCTTATACTACAACCAGGTAACTGTTAAATTCAGTTGTTATGAAAATGCTGTATATATGTACTGCTTTGAGCCAATTGAGCTCTCTGAGTTATCAAAAATATTAGCTTCTTCCAAACCTTCAACTTGCATGTTGGACCCCATCCCAACCAAATTATTTAGAGGTGTTCCTTTTGATTACTGCCTCCATTTTAAATATAATTAACCTATACTTAGTAAATGGATATGTTCCACACACTGCAAGAAGTGATTTTTTTGGACCTGTAAATATTACCTTTAGCTATTATATATATTTTATAAGAAATTATCATGTTAGTGCTTTTACTTTAAAACGACACATTTTATTTATTGTGTTACTTAGAATTAGTTCGTAAATCTGTATCCTTCAAAAGAAAAGTACATTTAATCTATCATGCCAAGTAGTATAAACTAGACTATTTTAACAAATTCCCAACTTAACAAATGCATGTAAAATGTAATTGGGTAGTAGGAGTGAACCTAACAACTTTCTAATTTCTTGACTGACGTCTCTATGTCACTTGAGCATGATGACATCTAATTTTGAACAGGCACGAACAGATGGAGCTGTTGGTTGAAGAGTGGTCGCAAGTTGCTGGCTTAAGTTTTCCATCTTTTACATGCATAGGGATAAACTGTAGTAAGTTATAGTCTTTGTTCGTTTGTCATTAATCGTCTTCCGCTGGTTACTTCAACTTTAGCAGTTTAGCTTGCACAATAGGTATGTCAATTAGCACTGTGTTTTACACTATCAGGGAAGGCACAGCTTCTTTTTGAGGATGTTTGATGTTAGATAGCATCCCATAGTTGCTCATGCTGCCTTGTCTGGTTGCTTTTTAAAGAGAACTGTTTTACACATATCACCAGCTGCAGAAGGGTTGTTAAATGTTTTTGTATGTATTTATATTGTTAGCCAAAACGCATCGCTTATTATCGACTGTGCTTATTCTACTTATCAGAAACTTCACGTAGGTAGATAAATAAAAACCAGTCTTGCATTTTAGAGAAGATGTGATTGTACACCATCCACCTAAGCTACTCCCTGAAATGCCCAGGCATGTTGATGCTTGTTGCTTTTGGTCATTAACTGTCACCTCTTCTTTTCTCCTTCACTTGTCTTCAGCACCATTACCTTGAATTTCAGAATTTAGGCAGCTATTTCTGCTCTGACTTTTATGCTGGGCATGTATGTTGTCAGATATATTTCTTATTGGTAAATAATTTTCTTTTTCCTTGTATGTTTTCTTAGATCAAACAGTCACTCACACAGGTAAAACAAAATCCATAATATTGGACAGTCTTTTAGTTTTTAAGACTGTCCAATATGAGTTAATACGCCGGCTGACTCTCTTTGAATTATAACTCCCCAGTTATGAAGCTTGAACATGGTCATCTGATGCTTGATGGAGTTTCTTGGACAGTCTGAAAACGAACTCAAAGTCTACCAGGTGAATAAAAAATGTTGACAAGTCTATTTTGTAAAAACTTTTAAACTCTGTATTTAATTAAAAATCGCAAAGATAAATTATGCTTAAACTGCTAGGTGACTGGTCCTTGAATTGGTGAGGAGGCTAAAGTGGTCAAGTGACTGGTCATGAAACTAAATTACAGACTGGAAGGCTTTAATTTGACCCTTAGGGTTAAAAAAAAAAAAAAAAAAAAAAAAAAAAAAAAACAGGCTGCTAAACGTTTGTTCCTATTAATTTTTTTCTTTTTTTTTTATGTTTTCCTTTACATTATTTCAGGCCACAAAATTTAATGAATAAAATATTCTATACCTTGAAATAAATCCATGTACAAAATTATTTTACATGTTGGAACTTTTTTTTCCATGAACAGTTCCACCTTAGTTTTGCAACTCAAAGCACATTGGCTGATTCTATAAATTTGGAAAGCTTTAGTGATTTAGCAACTATTATCCAAACAATGCCAGTTTGTTAGCTTTGAGGAAGAAATTATGGTGAGACAAATGCACATTAATGTATTAAATTGTATTAAGTGATAACTCCTAACCATATGGACAAGAAAAGAAATAAAGTACATAGTGACATGCCTTTTATTCGTTTTACATCAATTTAGATGAAATAGTTACTTATATAGTCACCAAGCATTTAAGCAGTCTTTTGCTTTAAGTATCTTGCTTCTGTTCTGTTGCAGTTGTTCTTTATCAAATATCTGTCTTAACCCACTAAAAGGTAATTTACATGTACTTATTTTTTTTGTCCATCAGGGTTTCATCAAAGAGATCATAAGAGAAGACTTTGCTCATCACATCTTAAAATGTAACTAAGCCCTAATTCAACTTTTTTTTTGCTGATAAACTATCTAAATAGGTTATTTTGGGTTCTATCTTTTAAATTTTTTTCTAAATTTGCTTAGATCAGCAATATTTTGCCTAAAACCGTCTCAGTACTGGCCTCCTTCGGTCAACATTTCTTAGGAAGTTGAATTTACCTATTGGTTGCAGCAGTACAGCCAGTACACCACATCACAGCCCACGTTTGGGTATAAAACCATATCACTGAGACACACAACCCTGCCCGCCTGGTGGCGAGTCAGAAGTTGGAATAGCAAGCCGGGTGTGACCACGGTGAGCACTGATTGATAGCGTTACTCAGCTTTGCAAATGTGTGATTTATTTACAATGTGAACATGGAGTGGAATGGGTCTCCTCTGCTCTGGCTATTGGTGATGGTAAAGGGCAAGACAGACAACTGCCAGACTGACTGCAGTGCTTGGGAAGCAGAAGGTGCTCACCACAGTTCTCTGCCTATTCATGACACAGCAGGGCTGCAGCTGAGCTGCAAAGCATTGTCACCATAAAAGTCTCCAACAACACAGAAAAAGTCAATAGATTTGTCACTTTTTAAATTTTTTTTAGACTGTCAGGGGTGCTCACACTTTTTCAGCATGTGAGCTACTTATAAAACAACCAAGTCAAAATGATCTACCTACCCACTACAAAAATGCAAAACATATAACTGTTTTCAAATTTATTAAAGATTATTTGTATGTACAATGTATGTTAATGTACCTTGCATAACTGAATAAGCCAATATTGCACAACACACATAATAAATAATTATTTACATTTTTTGTAGTTGCCTGAGTTTACTTTGATGACTTGCACTGAATTGAATCAGCCAGGGATGCATAGTCCGGACAGTAGCTGCTGACAGCCAGCCTCAAGCACATTTCCAAATGTTCATCAGTCATGGTGGAATGGTATTTGGACTTAATGATCTTCTTTCTGTAAGAAAAGGCTGACTCACATAAATAAGTGGAGCCGAATAATGCAGTCAAGGAGGTAGCACATTTCCTCATGTTGGGGTACTTAACCTCTGTGAGTCAGTTCCAGAACTGTCCATGAGCTCTCGACTTCAGCTCAGTGTCAGTTTGTAGAGTCAAAATCTCATCTTCCACTCCAGAAGAGTTCAAGTGAAACAGTGTTGCAATGTTTGATGTGAGTGAATCAACATCAGCATCTTCCTGAAAAGGATAGCACATGAATGTAGCGACTGGTTTGAGCAAAGAAAAGTCTTGAAAGCGTTTGTCAAACTCTGACAGACAAACGTTCATTTGCTCCATGTAGCGTGCACTGTCAAGTTGCTCACGGGCCTTCCCTTGCGTCTCCAGCTCTGACTCCAGGTTCTGGAAATTTGCCAAATCATGGCGCTACAGCTTTGAGGCTAAATGTTGCATCTTTCGTTTGAAAGCGTTAACTGAGCTGATCATATTGGTCACTGTTTTGTCTTTTCCTTGCAGCTCAAGGTTAAGGTCATTCAACAGGTTTGTCACATCAGTTAAAAATGCCAAGTCCAACAGCCATTGACCGTCATTTAGTTGCTTGTATTCTGCATGTCCAGATACACAGAAAAACTCTTTAATCTCCGGACAGAGTTCTCGAAATCTTTGGAGGAATTTCCCACGACTAAGCCATCTCACGTCAGTATGTAGCAACAACTCAGTGGTCGCAGTCAGCCTTCTCCAGATGTGCATGGAATAACCGTCTTTGAAGAGATCTGGCTCGAATAGAACAGGCAATCTTCGTCGCCACATCCATGATCTCTTTCATGTTGAGCATTTTAGCGCATAACACTTGTTGGTGGATTATGCAACGGTAATTCAAGAAGTCTGGGAATGCATCGTCCTGCTTGCACTTTGCAATAAATCCATTCACACGTCCAACCATTGCAGGTGCTCCATCTGTGGTGATAGACACCAATTTGTACACCAGGAGCTGGGTTTTCTCGATAAAGTTTTTAAACGTCTGAAATATGTCCTCTCCTTGCGTCTGTTCTTTCATGGGAAGTGCTGTCAATAGCTCCTCTTTTGCAGTGAGATCACTAAACACCATACGAATGAAAATGCACATCTGGGCTGTGTCTCATCTGTAGATTCGTCCAACTGCAGGGAGAAACACTCACAATCTGCGATGTCCTTCCACATTTGCTGGGTTAAATCCTCAGCAATGGCTTCACAGCGCCGTGTAACTGTATGTCTTGACAGCTGCAGAGCTTTGATTGAAGATAATATCTCTGCCTTATTTTTAGAGTCTCGGAACAATGAGTCAGCTGCTTCAACGAATGCTTCTTTTACCGTCTCTCCGTCTTGGAAGGACTTATTGTTTTTAACAATGACGTGACTCACCCGGAACGACGCTTCGGTGGCGGCTTTTGGTTTTCAAGTTTGTTGAGTGAAAAATGACTGCTGTCCGGACAACTGGGATTTTAGTTCCTCCACCTTTCTCTTTCTCAGCTGGCTTTTCGGTGGGAAGTCGATGTCGTATTTTCCATGAACAGTCCGAAAATGCCGCTCCAAATTTCCCTCCTTTGTTATTGCGACGGTAGACTGGCAGATGAGGCAAACGCACTTCGAA
This sequence comes from Anableps anableps, assembly GCA_014839685.1. Taxonomy (NCBI): domain Eukaryota; kingdom Metazoa; phylum Chordata; class Actinopteri; order Cyprinodontiformes; family Anablepidae; genus Anableps; species Anableps anableps. The sequence continues at coordinate 133,288 of CM026075.1, forward strand.
AATGACATCGTGAAAAAAAAGTCCACCTCCCATTCCGTATGAAAGTGATATGTTTTTGCCTTCTTACTTGGTCCAGCTTTCTCACTCATTTTGATCACCATATGTTTTAGCAAGGGCTTAAAATCTGAGCTAATTTGCTAACTAGCTTGTAAGTTTTGCTGCGCTAGCACCGTCGTTTACGCATGAGCGGTGACCTAAAGGTCAAAATTCAGTTGTCATCTGATTGGTTGCCCTGTATGTCAATTAAGTAACGGGATGTTTGATAGGCTGACAAATATTTTTTTTTAATGTCACGCTGCGATCGACCAGTAGATCGCGAATGACGTAATGAGCACCCCTGCTCTAGACTTTGTTTTTTAAAAAGTCACTAAATGTAGCGAAAAAGTTTATAAGTAAGCAACATATCTTCGTTCTTCCTGACGCCAGCCACGCTTACCCCTTCCTCTCACCCCCAGACTCCACCATGCCTCTCAATATCTCTCGGCCCCACCCACTTTACTGGAATTTTTCAAAATGTGTGAGGGGCGGGGTTATACTTTCACAGAGGGGATTACTTACACTTTAAAGCAGCACACCTGGCTCAAATATTAGCTCATTAGGAGAGCTTTGTAGAGCTTGACTGCATGCTAGTGAGACAATTTCACCATTTAACTCAAGTGTGTATGACAAGGGACACATCTAAAAGCTGCAGGAATCTGGCCCTTGAGGATTGCAGTTTGAGACCACTGCTTTAAAGATCATTGTCATTTGTGACAACGAGATGCAGGAATGCCCTCCCCATGTGGTAATTGTCACTGAGGGGAAAGAAGTCCTTGATGACTGCAAAAGTGTGACAAAGGCTTGCATTCTGGTGATGGGTTTCATTTATACCCAATTAAATTGACATACACATTTGAAGTATTTCAGAAGCTCTTTAGTATCTGAACCAAGTCCAGATGAATTAATTTGGCAGATATACTACAAAGTCATTAATTTGACATTGTTTGTTCTAAAAAAAAAAAAAACTGTTTTGCTGTTGTTCAAATAATATTCAATTCATGGTCTTGTTTATATTTTGAGCATAGTCTTATTATCTTGTGACCCCATTATGTTAGCTCAATGCTTATGTCTTTTAGGTTTTTTGGAATATTTTTTTTGAGATGCAAAACTACAAAAACAGTTCTTGAGCAACTATTTTTCATTCAGATTTATAAATTAATCCTATGCCTATTAATAGGTACTGCTCTTCTGAACATCTAACCCTTAGTTTTCCTCATCTTAGTTGCAAAGCAGTAAAACCACTTTTATTTGTTGTTTTATATCGTCCACCAGGCCCTTACACTCAATTTTTAGATCATTTCTCAGATTTTTCATCCGATTTAGTGTTAAATACTGATACGATCATTATAGTGGTAGAGTTTAACATTCATGTTGACACTGTGGGTGATAGCCAAAATGTAGCCTTCATTGCTAAATTAGACTCAATTGGCTTTACTCAAAGAATTCACAGTCCAACCTACTTGTGTCGTCATACTTTAGACCTTGTGCTGACATATGGTATTGAGTGTGAAGGAATAACAGTAATTCCCCATAATACTGTGCTGTCTGACCATTTTTGATACCCTTTGATTTATTGTAACTGAGTATTCCAAACCTGAGAGAAAATTTCATTATAGAAGAGCTTTATCAGACAATGCTGTAAAAATGTTAAAGAATCTGTTCCATGTTTAATTACCTCAGAATAAACACTCACATAAACACAGTAGAAGGCAGCAGTTTAATCTGCAGTCCTTCTCAAATTGATGTTCTTGTTCATAGAGTTACTTCCTCATGGCATGTGACATTAGACAATGTACCCCCCTTAAAAAAGAAGGTAATTATCCATAGGAGGTTGGCTCCTTGGTTTAATTCAGACCTCTATACTTTGAAGCAGAACACTAGGAAATATGAGAGAAAATGGCGCTCTACACATCCAGAGTAGTCCTAATTAACCTGGAAAAATAGTCCACTGCTGTACAAAAAGACCCTTCACCAAGCTAGAACATTATATCTTTTCATCATCAATAGAGGAGAATAGGAATAATCCTAGGTTTCTTTTTAGTACAATTGCCAAACTTCCACAAAGTCATAGCTCTGTTGAGCCATCAATTCCTCCAGCTCTCAGCTGTAATGACTTTATGGAATTCTTCTTAAATGAAATTGAGTCTATTGGAAATAAAATTGTTGTCCTACCGAACGTGATTATTTCATCCTCAGTAAGTGAGGCAGCTCCGAATGTAACTCTAGAACCTGATATGTGTTCAGACTGTTTTGAGTCAGATGAGCTTTCTAAGTTATCAAAAATATTAGCTTCATCCAAACCTTTGACTTGCATGTTGGACCCCATCCCAACCAAATTATTTAAAGAGGTGTTTCCTTTGATTACTGCCTCCATTTTAGAGATGATTAATCTGTCCCTAGTAAATGGACACGTTCCACCGGCTTTTAAGGTAGCTGGAATTAAACCTTTACTTAAGAAATCTTCTCTCAATCAAGATGACTTAATGAATTACAGACCTATAGCTAATCCTCCTTTCTGATCTAAAATCCTTGAGAAAATAGTTGCTGATCAAGTCTGTGAGCATCTAAAAAGTAATGACCTGTTTGAAGAGTTTCAGTGCTCATCATAGCACTGAATCCACAATATTCTCTTAAGAAGGCTTGAACATGTCGGGATCAAAGGAACAGCACTAAACTGGTTTAAATCTTATCTGTCAGACATATTCCAGTTTGTTCATGTGAATGATAAATCTTCTCTCTCTAGGGTTACTTGTGGAGTAGCACATGGCTCTGTGCTTGGAGCAATTCTTTTACTATATGTATGCTTCCAATTGGAAAAATCATCAGACAGCATGGGATAAATTTCCACTGTTAGGCTGATGATACTCGGCTATATCTATCCATAAATCTTGTTGAATCCAATATGTTAAGTAGATTACAGGCATGTCTTTAGGACATTAAAACCTGGATGACACTAAATTTTCTTCTTTTAAATTCTGACAAGACAGAAGTGGTTGTTTCTGGACCAGAACCTCTGAAAGAAACATTGCTTGGTCAATCACTTGATCTGGATGGCATTAAATTGGCCTCAGATAATAAAGCAAAGAACCTCTGTGTTATTTTTGAGAAGGGTATGTCATTTAAGTCCCATATTACACATGTTTCTAGAATTTCCTTCTTTCATCTCTGGAATATTGCCAAAATTAGAAATATTCTGTCCAAGAGTGGTGCTGAAAAACTAGTTCATGCATTTGTTACTTCAAGTCTGGATGACTGCAATTCTTTACTATCAGGAAGTCCACAGAATGTAGTTAAAATCCTTCAGCTCATCCAAAACGCTGCAGTAAGAGTTCTGATGAAAATTAAAAAGCGAGATCATATTTCTCCTATTTTAGCTTCCCTTCATTAGCTCCCTGTTAAATCCAGATTATAATCTCAGATTCTCTTTCTCACATTTAAAGCCCTTAATAATCAGCTCCATCATCCATCAGAGACCTGGTTGGTCCAGATGTTCCTACCAGAGCACTTCGCTCTCAGATTACAGGTTTACTGATGGTTCCTAGAATTTCTAAAAGTAGAATAGGAGGCAGATCCTGTAGTTATTAGGCTCCCCTCCTGTGGAACCAGCTCCCAGTTTTAGTCTGTGAGGCAGACACCCTGTCTACTTTTAAGACTACACTTAAAACTTTCCTTTTTGATAAAGCTTATACTTAAACTGGCTTAGTTTATCCAGAGCTATTTCTGTAGCTATGTTGCCATAGGCTTAGGCTACTGGAGGACAAACTGACCACTTTTTCTCACTTTCTTCTTCTACTACTCTCTAATTTGCATTATTTGCTGTAATTTCAACTGTTAACATTTCGTTTTCTCTAAGTTATTTTTTCTCCATGGAAGCTACACCTGATCTGGCGTTTTGTTTGGCTGAGATGCCTTCCTGGAGGAGGGCTTCAGCTGGGATAATACTGCCATCAACTAAATGTTCTCCTTTTCCTGCTATGAACTTTTTACTTTCATGAACATCGAAAATAATCTTACATTAGTTCATCTGTTTTTCTTGTGCACTCTGCTCTGTCTTCTCAAACCCTCAGTTGGTTGTGGCAGATGGCCGATTGTACTGAGCCAGGTTCTGGTTCTGCTGGAGGTTTCTTCCTGTTAAAGGGGAGTTTTTCCTCTCCACTGTCGCGACATGCATGCTCAGTATGAGGGATTGCTGTAAAGTCAATGACACAATGCCATGCAGTCGCTACATGCTCAGCCGGGAGGAGTGAATGCTGCAAGTCAATGGCTCGATGCTCTGCTGGGTTTCCTTAGAAGCTTTTTAAATCACTTTCAATAATTAATTGAGCTACTGTCCTGTTTGATAACTAGGATCAATTGCAATGTATGTGTGGCTGAATTGAAATGATTTTTTTTGTTTATTGCTTAAAGATGACATTTGTTGTGAATTTGTTCTAAATAAATAAACTGAATTGAATTGAATATAACAAAAATCACTTAAAAAAATTTGACTTGGCATCTGATGCCTTGAAATTAGCCTCTGTCTCTTTAAGAACTTCCTAACCTTTCTGACACTCCCCCTTCTTCACGTCATCACAACAGTGCTTCTCCATTAAGCTGTTTACAACTGCTCTTAAGAGCATTGAACTGAGAAGAAGTATGTATGATGAACTCAGCAGACTTGCAGTTCCACCAGATGTTTGCTAATTGCTGCTGTGCCTTGTCTGGTGGAGCTGAGTGGGGAAGGTATGGTGGAGGGGTGCTCTGTGGGGCGGGAGCTTGGCTGGTGACTTGAGCTCTAATGATGAGCTTTGTGGAAATGGCGGCGTTTTGTGAGAGCAAGCATTTAGGCACCCCTGAATAGCTGCCACAGAAGATTCAAGGATTCATCAAATATACATGACGAAATCAAAGCAGCACTCTAGGTGCTAGGTGTTTTTGATGATTACATTATAACATGATATTAAGCTCAAAAAAGTCGCTTTTGCATGATGAAGCTGTCTTTTGTTTAAGGTGACATGCCAGAACCTTATATCTTTCATGACGTAGCTACTTCCTGTTGAGGCTGATGTGCACAAATCGTGGCTGGGAGAAAACATCTGTTGGTTCAAAATAAAACAAAAAAGAGAGACTCCAGCATTCTGAATATCATTGGTGAGTTATACACTATATTGGCAAAAATATAAAACCCTCCAAATCACTGACTTCATTCCTTTAAGTGTATGAAAAAATACGCAGAGGCATGCCTACTGCTTCTACAAACATTTGTAAAAGGTTGCTGTCATGAAGTCAATCAATTCCAGTGTGGTACCATGATAGGATGTACCTGGTAAATAACTACTTTCCTGACGTTTCCTCACCACTAAACATTGCATGGTCATTGTTAAAGTGCTGTTTTGTTCAGAAGTCACCACCTGACTGCAGAGTCAAGGTCAAGGGTCAAGGTATCGGTAATATACCCAGGCTGCAATTATGTAGTATTGCAGCCAGCAGAAAAAGCATTCACCAGCAATAAATACAGTAAATACGATAGAATCCATCACAATATAGACATAAAAACATAGTTACTGACAGACACACATAACTCTTTACAAGAAACATTTAAAAGGACAATAATAGCATGTAAAATTATTTCTTAAATCTGTTGGTTCTCCAGCTTTTTAAAGCAAATATGTGTCCTGATAGCAAAAAAGAAAATTCTGTGCACAGTGGGTGATTAGGTTTAGTTAAAATTGTCTGAGCATTCTTGAGGGATCTGCTTTTGTGGAGAATGGAGATATCATTTGGCACTGACAATTTTTCTGTAAAGACTGACAATGTGATGAATGCTATTTTTGTTTTTCTTTTATTTGCTGGGTTCTTGACTCAGAAAAAGTAAAAACAGATTCAATAAAACAAATATAAAACAGTCTCATAAAACTACTGTCCACATTAAAATTCCTTAATTTATTATATAAGTTTATACATTGGTCAAAAGATAAAGACCTCCAAACATAATGTGGTTTTCAAATTATCACGGAAAAAGAACATATAGAGAGGTTTCTATAGATTTCTGCAAGTCTGAATTTGGCAGTTACCAGGGGTCTCATTTATAAAACTTGCGTACACCACTTTCTACGCGAAGGTTCAGATTTATAAAACACAAACTTGATGGGAAAATATGCAGTCCCTCATGCAAACTCTGACATGTGCGTACTGTATTCGATGATTTTGGAGACAGGGTGAAATGCAGATGGACACGGAGGTAAAGACGTAGATGGTGAAGTGGGGAACTGAAGCCACACTGCATCCCAATTCCCTAAGATCTTTAATTACATAGCGAACTTTAACCATAGCTCGACGTTACCATAACCATTCAAAAGTGCAGTGTGACATATGCTTGTGCTGGTGAGCCATAACTACACATGGAGATCTGTCAAATAAACAAAAAAGGTCTATTAGGCAGCCTCAATCCTAAACTATCCTAAACAATATTTAAACATTTTCTCATCATCACATTTGTTTCCCCAGTGATCACCAGGGTGAGACGTACCACAGCTTTATTTTATTATTTATTTATTTATTTATTTATTTATTTATTTATTTATACCACAGATTAAGCATAAATTATGACAGGATGTGAAACATTCACAGTGATTCCTGTAAACATGTAAATACCGTGCGCAATGGATGCATTGGTGCTGATAGAAGACGTTCTAAATGGGAGAATCAGGAGAACATGTTTTCAGAGATCACCAAGATCTTCTAGTCCATGATGATGACTGGCTTTAAAGCCGATTTAGACTTTCAGGAGAATTGCTCTGGGATCTATTGCCCCTTTTCCATGGGCTCTACTAGATCCGGCTCTACTATACCTGGCCTGCTTTGCGAGTGTTTCCACTACTGTTTTTTCCAGCCTGGTACCTGCTTTTCTGGTCCCTACGGAGTAGGGTCAGTCAGGGCTGAGTAGGTAAGTACTTTATGCGACGTAAACATGCTGCTGTTCACTGATTGGCTGTGGGCGTGGTCATGCCATTTTCCAAACTCACTACAACATGTAAGTGATAGGTTCCTCCCAAGCAACAAGAAAGCGGTGCTACAATGAGGTGCAGGCTGCTCTGTATACTGGAATGCATTATTTAGCAGCAGCTTGATGGAGTAACAAGGAATGATAAGTTTTTGTCGACGTAACAGAGAGAATGGCAAGCCTTGGAACACCACGTTGGAGTCCAGTCATTCCAGCACCCCAACACAGATGCACATGAACACTGCTGCCGTCCAGCCACCATTCAGGTAAGCAGTGTGCCTGTATATCTGTCTGGTTTAGACTATAAGGTTGGCTCCATACATTCATGGAAAATATGGACTGTGCTGTTTTTTTAAATGCTCAAATACACAATCCAATTTTTTTCTACATGTATTAATTTATCCTTCTCAGATGCACAACCATCATGATCAGAGTACATTATTTATAAATTACTCTACAGTATTTTTATGTTGTAACTTCACCTTTATTATACATGATGTTATTCTTAATTCAGTTTTTATATATTATATGTTTGCCTGAATCGACATGAGTCACTTTGCTGCTGTTGCACCGGAGTTTCCTCACTGTAGGACAATAAATTATATTTTGTTTCTTTTCTATTCTATTCTATTCTTCTAAAATGGCTAGGTATCAGCTCTTTAATTAAACTGTTATGAACTATTTTTACTATCATTGTATTAGCTGTACCGGACATTAAAATGAACAAGAAACTTGGTGGTATAATTTTTTCCATGATTGTATGTCTGTGTATGTCTAATACTTACAAGTAATTATTTTTGTTTTTGTTTTTAATTTACACAGAACTATTCCAATTATTTATAATTGTGTATGTCTGTCAGTGATTTAAAAAAAGTAATTTGTGTTTGTGTGCATATAAAGTAATCTGTTATTTTAAGTAATTCTTTGTGTGTATACAACTAGTCCAGATTAGTATTTCAGTGTTTGGTCTACATGTGCTAGAACATACATTTGATTATTCTTCCCAGAAGAAGGAGGGACATGGCTGACATGATGGTGAACAATGAGGAGGAGAACCGTTGGCTTTGTGAGTGGCACCACAGATCCTGGATGGCTCTCCTTCAGGAGGAAGCAGCCACCAGCAGAGAGATGGCAGAGCTCCGCAGAGAAGAGTTGAGACATACGTCAGAGGAAAAATAAACACTGTTGTGCTCTCAAACTAAGCAATCTCTTTTCTTATTCCCACTCTACATAATTTTGTACATATGTTGTAGTTTCCATGGTGTCATGGTCCTATTAAAATCATCTATTGCCAAGTTACTGCACTAAAGCATTGAAACACAGAACATTCGAAAATGTAAGAAACTTCAGACACAGAGTGAAAATAACAATTTGATGCAAAATTTAAATGAAAACATGGGAGATCTGATCAAAACTAGAACTACACAGATTAGAAGGAACACAGCTTTATTAATTTTTGATAAAACCTGAACATCTGGTGAATCATAATCAAATATATTTAGTAATTCCAAACAAATAAATGAGTCAATGAAGGCGGACACTGTGGCATCCCACCACTTGGAGGCCTGCAGGAATTCCCACACTGATGGTCTGCGGCAACAGTTTACCAACATCTGAAAACACATGCAATAGTAATATCTATTAATAAATGTGCAGTGATAATTCTGACACTAACAAGTTATTCACAACACAATGGCTGAAACTGGCACCTCTTTGGCACTGTATTACGAGTAGTTGGAATACAAAAATTAGCATTAGCTTACCCACCTGCTTTTCTCCAGCTGCAAGGCCAGAAATCTCCTGCAGAAATCTGCTGTCCTGCTCACCACATTAACTACATCCATGGCATTCCTCACACTGCCTCTTTCTTCTTGGAATATCAGAAAAATCCCAGTCAGGCTAAAAAAAAAAAAAAAAAAACAGCAACAGCCCAGCTCTATTTTCTTCTGTTGTCAGTAAAAATGACAACTCATGTTTCAGTTGCATGTTATGAAACAATACATGGCGTATGACGTCTGGAGGTGTGGCTCAATACTCCCAGCAAAAGGAGGTGTTCCCCTTGAACCAGGTCTTGCAGGGTCCGTAGAAACGCGATAACTTTGAAGTAGAGCGGAGCCAGGCCGAGAAGAGTAGAATGGAGCCACCAAAGTAGAGCCAGTGGAAAAGGGGCATATGTGCTGAACTGGGTCCAGTATTGGAGAGACTGACCCACCAGAACCATGCCATCCCTGTCCAATTACGGGTATTAACCACTCAGGGGCTCCTGGCAACCGGCTTCGACCAGTGTGAATAGATAAGTATATGTTTGAATTCATCAAAAATGAATTAACCTTCTGCCTGAAGCCACTTAAAAGAACAGCATAATTCTGTAAAGTTAGCTATAGCTCAGGTATATTATAACAAGCACTGAGCGCAGTAATCCCTGCCTTTTGGATGGCATTGTTAACATGGCCAGTCGAAAATCAGATTTCCCTACACTATGGGAGAACATGATTCCTTAAAAGTAATTTCTGGAATTCTAACTATTAGGGCCTGATGTAGTGATGCATTATTCTGCTATAATCCACAGGGGACAGCGGCTAACCCTCAGGCGCTGGTTTCTAACCCCGTTTCAAAACACCCAGAGCATGGAGAAGGTGCACTTTAATATCCCTCACACATATGAGCTCTCAACTGTATGCCCCATCTCACTGTTCCAGCCTGATTCCAAATTGTATCAAATTAATCACTTTTCTCCAACTTGTCCACACAAATACCCCATTGTGACAATGTGGAAAAAGGTTTTGGAGATTTTTGCAAATTTACTAAGAATAGAAAACCAAGTAATGACATTTACATAAATATTTACAGCCTTTGGTTAATACTTTGGCAGTAGTTCCAGCCTCCAGTCTTCCTGAATCTGATGCCTCCAACTCAGCTCACCTGTCTTCAGGCTGTTTGGTCTGTTCTTCTTCTCCAGCTCCACCAGGTTGGATGCAGACATCTGTGCTGCCATTTTCAGATTTCTCCAGAGATGTTCAATCAGATTCAAGTTTGGACTCTGGCTTGGCTCCTCCAGGACATTCACAGAGGGGTTCTGAAGCCCCTCCTTTGAGATCTTGGCCATAAGCTTTGGCTTATTGTCCTGCTGAAAAATGAACCGTGTCTCCAGGGAAACTCCAGACCTGCAGCCTTTTATTAGGGGGTGGTTTTAATCTGGATACTAAATGGTTCTCCTCTCACCACAGAAGAGCTCTGGCGCTCTGACAGAGTGACCATCAGGTTCTCAGTCTCCTCCCCAACTAAGGCCCTTCCCCCCCGATCGCTCGGTTTAGACGCCGGCCAGCGCTAGGAAGAGTCCTGCTGGTTCCAAACTTTTTTCCACTGACCAATGATGGAGGCCACTGAGCTCACTGGGACCTTCAGAGCAGCAGAAATGTTTCTGGATCCTTCCCCAGATTTGTGCCTCAAGACAATCCTGTCTCTGAGGTCTACAGACGATTCCTTCGATTTCATGCTTGGTGTTTGACCTCTGACCTCACTGTCAACTGTGGGACCTTACATAGATAGGTGTGTATCTTTCCAAATCAAGTTAACCTTCATGGTAAAGGCTGTGAATACTTAAATAAATGTGATTTCGTTGTTCTCTGTTTTTAATAAACTTGACAAAATTTCAAAAACCTTTTTCCATATTGTCATAATGGAGTCTTTGTGTGTAGAATTTTGAAGGAAGAGATTAATTTAATACAGTTTGGAATACAGCTGTAACAAAAAATGTGAAAAAAGTGAAGTGCTGTGAATACTTTCTGGATGGACTGTATATGTTGTGATTATCAAGCTTTTCTAAGCATTCAACACTTCAGAAAATATCTGTTCAAGAACAAATTTATTGAAAAAAATTAAATCAGGACTTTACTACAGCTAAACCATTAAGAACAACCACAAACAATGAGGACTAAAACAAACCTAAAGAATAATGTTCAACAATGGGAACAACCTTGATTATCAGTTCTAGACAAAATATGCAAATCAAAACTAGAATTAAATGAAATTATCTACAAAAAAAACTCAGTTCTTATTACACAGACTTCGAATAGAAAACTTTGAACATGGTAATAAATTGGATAGCTTTCTAGCTAAGCACCTCAAAATAAATAAGGAAAAAAAGACCTGACTGGGAATATAGTTTATGATCCTGCCAAAATAAACAGTATTTTCAGAGATTTTTACAAATATTTATACTCACCCCAGATAAACCCATCAGATAAGGATATTGATCAATTTCTGGATAAAGTGTCACTTCCAAAATTATCAGGTAGTCAAGCAATGGGGCTGGATTCACCACTGACATCAGCTGAACTCCAGGAAGCCCTCCAAAGCATGCCCAATAACAAGGCTCCACGTCCAGATGGATTTCCAGCAGAGCTCTACAAAGAATTCTGGAATATCCTGGCACCAACATTTCACAGAATGCTGCAGCAGACTGAGGAAAATGCTAGACCCCCCAAAAATATGAATTCTGCCAACATTAGTCTCCCGTTAAAACCAGGCAAAAGCCTTATATTCTCTGCCAGTTATCGACCCATATCCCTTATCAATGTTGATCTTAAAATAATTTGTAAAGCCCCCCTCAGAAAGATTAGAGAGGGTAACTCCTCATAATACATCCGGACCAAACTGGTTTTTTTTAAAAGGAGGCATTCAGCCACAAATTCATGCAGATTATTTAATTTCATAGATTATTCTTACAGTAAAAACACTGAAACTGCAATACTGGCTCTACATGCTGAAAAAGTTTTTGACAGAGTTAACTGGAAATTCTTATTTGCAACTTTGCATAAATTTGGTTTTGGGAACCATTTCATAAACTGGTTAAAATATTATACAGTTCCCCAACAGCATGCATCAGGACAAATAACCAAACATCTTCTAGCTTTTTGTCTTCAGAGGGGCACCACTTTCCCCCTCAGTATTTGCTATTTTCATCGAACCTCTAGCTGCAGGCGATCAGGCAAACTACAGATATCAGGGGTATAAAATGCAAGAACACAGAACATAACATCAGTCTTTATTGATGTATTACTTTTTCCCCAGCATTCACAAACCTCCCTCTCTCAGGTTATTGGGTTGATAAACTCTTTCTCAAGAGTTTCAGATTATTCTATAGATTGGCTAAAATCTACAGTTCTTCCAGTTAATTGTTCTTTCAACAATTCCCTTACTACACAACTACAGTGAGAGAATATTATATATTTGGGCATCAATGTTTTTCCTAGACTGGCAGATTTAACAAAACTAAACCACATCCCGCTTTTAAAGAAAGTTGAGGACGATCTTGTGAGATAGAGATCGCTACCCATATCGCTCATGGGAAGGGTAGCTTCAATAAAAAATGATGGTTTTGCCAAGAATTAATTACTTATTCTCAATTATTCCAAATAAACCATCATCTGACTGGTTTAGATCCCTGGACTCATTTATCTCTTAATTTCTTTGGAAAGAGAAACCCCCACGTATTAGCTTAAAAACACTACAGAAGACCAAATATAACAGAGGACTAGAGCTGCCCAACTTTTATCATTATTTCTTAGCCAGTAGGCTACAATACATATCAAGATGGCTAAAACATAACCCCCTTGATGAATTCTGGCTGGACGTAGAACAGACACTATAACACACAGGGAACATCTCATGATGGGTAAAAGCAGGGAACTCTCTCCAGACCTTCTCAACTTTATTGCTGCAAAACATTCAGATGGTATTGGTTACAGAAGGATTTCTAAACTGCTGAATGTTCCAGTGAGGACTGTTGGAGCCATAATCTGAAAATGGAAAGAACATCATTCAACCATAAACCGTCCATGACCAGGTGCTTCACGCAAGATTTCTGACAGAGAAGGGAAAAGAATTATCAGAAGAGTTGTCCAAGAGGACCACTTGTGAAGATCTTCAGAAAGATCTGGAGGTCCAATTGTTTCAAAGAAAACAATAAGCAATGCACTCAACGGTCATGGCCTGTATGCACGCTCACCACGCAAGACTACACTTCTGAAGAAAAAGCATGTTGAAACTCGTTCAAAGTTTGCTGCTCAACATTTGGACAAGCCTGTAAAATACTAGGATAACATAGTCTGGTCAGATGAGAGCAAAATTGAACTCTCTGGATGCCATAACACACACCATGTTTGGAAGACAAAATGCACTGCACATTACCTCAAAAAGACTATTGCTGGGTTGTAGTCACCTGACCTGGATGATGCACGAAATTCAGATGGGGGGCAGGAAGTGATTTGCTCAAAACATAGCAAAATGGATGACAGTGAGTACGCTAATGCCTTAAATGGGCTAGTACAGATCAGATATTGCAACAAAAAAAAAATAATAAAAAAAATAAAAAAATACGCGTACATTTAAGATATTACCCATAAATAAAAAAGACTTGTCATATAATCTGGAGGATTTACCTGGTGTAAAGGCGATTGACATAAACTATCTGGTGCTGCAGACCTTGTGTTATACGGCAAGGCAGATGAAAGCTTTCAGAAGCCTACAGTTATATTGTTTCAGGTTGGGTCAACCATTTAGGATCCAAAGAAGCTTTGAATGGCAACTGCCTTGTTTCTGCCCAGGTGAGTAGTGAGATGCGCTGTTTTAAGTAATTAGCCTATGATAACAATGCTACCGCTAATGCTAACAACGAGTTAACACCTGTTATTTCTATGTACTTGGATCTACTTGTAAATAATTTATTTAATTTCTGTAAAACCAAATTTGTGCTGGAGTGTTATGTATATATTGATGTTGAGTCATACTGCATTTCTCCAATGTAGGTCACCCATTTACAGAGATCTACAGAAACCCATTAAAAACAATGCTTGTCTGTCTAAGTAATTGCCTGATAAAATATCTGAAGTATCTGAAAATCTTGCATCGTCCCTTTCCGCACCTCCTGAAAATTAACACCCTTGTGACACACCACTTTCGAAACACAATAAAAATGTTTATTTTTCCCGTGATTAGAACAATTGCAACAGTCGTAAATGGCACCGAAATTAGGCATTTTGATGCTGAATCAACAGAAGAAACAGGGTTGTGTATAACTGCATCTACTTGCTGCCCCACCCACACCCCACCATCTGTATTTTGTGACATCAACACCAAGTCATCTGAAACCCAGCAATACCAACAGGGAAGTCTGGAGGTGGGAATATCATGGTGTGGGACTGTTTTTCTGCATATGGTACTGGCAAACTTCATATAATAGGAAGGAGGTATGAATGGAAAAAAATGCACCGAGACATTCTTGAGAAAAATGTGCTGCCAGTGACCATAATGATGAAGCTGAAATGAGGGTGGACATTTCAGCAAGATAATGATCCCAAACAGAGCCATGGAAACTCTCAACTGGCTTCAGAGAAAGAAAATAAAGCTGCTAGAACAGCCCAGCTAATTACCTGACTGGAATCCAACTGAAAACCTATGGAAAGAACTAAGAACCAGAGTTCATAGAAGAGGCCCATGAAAACTTCAAGATTTAAAGACTGTTTGTGAGGAAGAATGGGCCAAAATCCCACTTGAGCAATGCATGCCACTAGCTTCTCCATACAGCAGGCTTCTTGAAGCTGCCATTACCAACAAAGGCTTTTCTACAAAGTATCTGATAAATATCAGTGTGTGTGTTCAACACGTTCTCTCTGTGTTATTTCACATTTCTATACATAACTTAATTTCTTATTTGTTTTGGTTTCTTTCTATGTATGGATGACTTGGGTTGTTACCAACACCTGGTGAACATTTCATGTCAGTTGCACCTTTAGAAATATGTTTACATGAAAAATTGATGTGTTCAATACCTATTTTACCTGCTGTATAATACTGCTCAAAAGTTTGGGGTCCCTTTAGAAATCTTTATCTTTTTTTTAATAAAAACACTATTTTCTTCAATTAAGATTCAGTTTTATTACTTAGAAATACAATTTAGACATTGTTAATGTGGTATATGACTGTTATAGCAGGAAATGACTGTTTTATTATTGGAATATCTAGATCGGTATACAGAAGTCCATTTTCAGCAACCATCACTCCTGTGTTCCAGTGGTATGTATTGTTAGTCTATTCAAGTTTATCATGCTAAAAGGCTAATTGATCATTTGATCCTTGTGCAATCATGTTAGCAAAGCTAAAAACTATTTTTAAATTTTATTTTACCAGGATAAAATGCCATTGAGATTAAAAACCTCTGTCATATTCTCTGAACGCCATGCAAGTTTTCACAGTCCACCTACAAGAGTAAGCCAGCCTCTCAGATCAAACTGATCATCCACGTCTCCTCTTCACTGCTTCCTCTAACCCTCATTCTCTCCTCCCTGGTTACTGTTCCAAGATCAGACCTGAGTCCTGCTCTGCACTTGCAGTTTTTCCCTGACTGTGTTTTCAAACTACTTAAACTTACCCTTTCACTAGTCTTAATTGCTGTCTGTACCAGAATCTCATCCATGGGCAAACATGACCACCTCTTTTTCAAAGTAATCCTGACCAAGAGGCAGCAACAAATACAACACAAAAAGTAATGCAATTAAAAGTTAAAAGAACATGACAAGCTATAAAAAACAGGTACATTTCATTGAATCGGCCTCAAGAACTTTTAGTTTGAATCTAAAAGCACTAAGCAAGATAAATTCAGTCAGTCTCAAAGTTTTTTGTAGCAAGTTCCAGGAAAAGGGAGCAGAGTGAAAGAAAAGTGAGGGAATCATCAATCAAAATGCCCACATATTTATATGTGTTAACCAGGTCTATTTCATTTACACTGGAAGAGAACATAGAGTGTCATGATTCAAGTTCTGTCCTGTCCATGCTGTGTTAGCATTCATTCTACTCACCTGCCTCACCTGATTGCTGATCTGTGCCACCTGGGCCCTGCTCTACTTAAACTCCTCTCAGCCTCTGCCTCCTTGCCAGATTATTGACAGCCACGAGCCAGTAGAGAGCCAGCGTTTCATGTCTTGCCTTCTTGTGTTTCTTCGACCCCTTTCCGTCCACGGCTCTTCCCCTCCTGCCAAGCCCGTTACGGATTCCTTTGTTTCTGGATTTCTGGACCCTGACTCAAACTCCGCCTCATGACCACTAAGTATTGCCTGTCCCTCAAGCTAAGTCTGCTCTCTCTGCCTTCCCGTGTATTACCTCTGCTTGATTATCGTCTAAGCCCCTGGTGCTGCGTTGGATTCCCTCGTGGAGACCTTCATTGTTTCATCCTGAGCAGTTACCAGTTCCCGATACTGAATAAACTTGTTTTTCCTTTACGTACTTCTGTGTGTGGTTGAATTTCCGGGTCTTCCCTGAGTGTCCTTACAATAGAGTGAATCTTTTGTGGTCCTCTGGATCTGGAAAAATACATAAATTTTGTTTTATCTGCATTAAAAATAAGTTTTAAATTTAAAAAATAGCACTGGATAGCAACGAAGGCTTTTTGTAATAGTTCAATGGTCTTATGAACTGCTACAACTTCAGAATACAAGTTATCATATTTAAAACATTGTGTCCTATTTCTGAGATAATTTGTTAACCAAGCAACTGCATGTTCTGAAAAACCGGAGTGCTACAGCCTCGCAATCAGAATTTCATGGTCTACAGTATCAAATGCTTTTGACAAATCCACAAAGAGAGCCATACAGCACTTCTTCTTATCAAGAGCAACCACCTTTAAGGTGGTTAACCACCTTTTAAAGCAACGGTTATGATACTATGCCTCTTTCTAAAGCCTGATTGAAAGGATGAGATGATATTGCAAGATAAAAATTCCTTAATTTAGTCACAACAGACTCAATTTTTGCCAGCACCGAAAGATTAGATATTGGCCTATAATTTGCTAAAACTGATGAATCACCACTCTATAATAAGGGAAAAACAAATGCAGATATACAAATTGAAGGAATTTATTGGTTTTACACAGTAAGGTTAAAAAGGATTGTCAGTGAGTCGGCTATAAGGTCAGCTGCCATCTTTAAAAATAAAGGCTCTATTAGGTTGGGTCCTTGAGACTTCCTTGGATGCAAAGCTTTGAGGGTTCTTTTAACATCATTAACAGAGAATGGTGCAAAATTGAAATGCTCACCAGAGAACACTGGGTGAGTTGTACAAGGTGCAGCAGGATCAGCTCCCTCGAATCAAATAAAACTCTAGATGATATAAAATGCTTGTTAAAGCAATTTAAATGTCCATTCTGTTATAAGCAGTAACAGAGTCTTCTAAAACATAGGCAGGTAAAGCCTGTGAGCTATTACTCATGGTGAGATGTTAAATTGCTTTCCAGAATTTCTTAGAATTATTTAGATTCTCAGCAGTAACAGACAAATATTAATCAGATTTAGCATTCTTAATAGCAGAACAGCATTTCTTAATTGTCTAAAAACAATCCAGTCAATGGGGAAGTTTGTCTTCCTCATCTTGGCCCATGCCAGATTACACTCACTACTAAAATCAGATAACTCTGATGAGAATTAGGGATTATCGCTCCCCTTTACCCTGTATCTTTTTAGGGGGGCATGTTTATTCACAACTTCCATAAAACAATCTCTGAAGAATAACTAAGCCATCTCTACATCAGGGATCAATCTTATTTTCTTCCATTCAATAGTCGACAAGCTGTGAAGAAAGGCTTGTTCACTAAAACATTTAAGATTCCTTTTTATTATACACGGCTCACAAAATTAAAGGGAACACTAAAATAACACATCCTAGATCTCAATTAATTAAATATTCTCATTGAAAAACTTTATTATTAACACAGTAGAATTGATTGAGAAGAAATTAATACAAAAGTTATCAATGTAAATCAAAATTATTACACTATGGAGATCTGGATTTGGATTCATACTCAATATAAAAGTGGAAAATAACATGACAGGCTGATTCAGCATCAGTGAATATTCCTCAAGACAAGTCTAAATGAGGCTCAGTAGTGTGTGGGGCCTCCACGTGCCTGTATAACCTCCCAACAATGCCTGGGCATGCTCCTGATGAGACAGCAGATGTTCTCCTGAGGGATCGCTTCCCAGACCTGGATTAGAGCATCAGTTAGCTCCTGAACAGTCTGTGGTGCGACGAGACGTTGCTGGATTGACTGAAACATGATGTCCCAGATGTGCTCAATTGGATTCAGGTCTGGGGAACAGGCATGCCAGTCCGTAACATAACATCAATGTCCTCATCATGCAGGAACTGCTGACACACTTCAGCCACATGAGGCCGAGCATTGTCCTGCATCAGAAGGAACCCAGGGCCCACTGCACCAGCATATGGTCTCACAATGGGTCTGAGGATCTCATTCTGATACCTTATGGCAGTCAGGGCACCTCTGGCTAGCACATGGAGGGCTGTGTGGCCGTCCAAAGAAATGCCTTCCCACATCATGACTGACCCACCACCAAACCCGTCATGCTGGAGGATGTTGCAGGCAGCATAACATTCTCCACGGTGTCTCCAGATTCTGTCACGTCTTTCACATCTGCTCAGTGTGAACCTGCTTTCATCTGTGAAGAGCACAGGGCGCCAGTGGCGAATCTCCCAATTTTGGTCTTCCCTAGCAAACACCAATCGTCCTGCATGGTATTGGGCTGTAAGCACAGGCCCTATATGTGGATGTCAGAAACAGACTCCATGAGGGTGGTATGAGGGTCTGACAGTTTGAGTAGAAACACGAACATTAGTGGCCTGCTGGAAGTCATTTTGTAGGGCCCTGGCTGTGGACCTCCTGTTCCTCCTTGCACAAAGGACGAGATGGCAGTCCTGCTGCTGGGTTGCAGCCCTCCTACGGCCCCTTCCATGTCTCCTGGTATACTGGCCTGTCTCCTGGTACCTATTCCATGCTCTGGACACTGAGCTGAGAGACAGAGGAAATCTTCTTGCCACTGCTTACATTGATGTTCCATCTTGGATTAGCTGCACTACTTGCGCAACTTCAGTGGGCTGTAAACAAAAGCCTCATGATGCCTTTATGCGTGACAGCACTGACAAAATGAAAAAGTGACTAAAAGTTCAACCAGAAAGGATGAGAACAGAGAAATGACTTGTGGTCACCACCTGCAGAATCACTTTTTGATAGGGGTTGTCTTGCTAATTTCCACCTGTTGTATGTGCCATTTGCACAGCAGCAGGTGAAATTGATTCACAATAAGTGTTACTACCTAATTGGTGACATTGATTCCACAAAGGTGTGACTAATTTGGAGTTACATTGTTTTGTTTAGGTGTTCCCTTTATTTTTTTGAGAAGTGTAATATGACGTTTAGCTCTAGGTGCCTTAGTACTGATTACAGAAGCAGTAAAATTGGTTTTCCTTCTGTAGCATCTGTATTTGTGCGTTTGATTATAATCTAAAAATAGCCAGAAGAAAGTACTTCCAACTGAAACTTATCAGTCTATACTTGTTTTCAGAAATGAAGGCTATTCCATGAGGAAAATTGCAAAGAAACTGAAGATATACAATGGTGTGTACTACTCCTTTCAAAGAACAATGTAAATTGGCTATAACCAGAACAGGAGGAAAAGCAGGAGGCCCTGGTGCAAAACTGATCAGGAGGATAAGCATTTCAGAGTTTCTAGTTTGAGAAACAGACGCCTCACAGGTCTTCCACTGGCAGCTTCATTAAATGGTACCCACAAGACACCAGTCTCAATGTCAACAGGGAAGAGGCAACTCCAGGATGCTGGGCTTCTAGACAGAGTAGCAAAAAAAAGCCATATCTGAGACTAGCCAACAAAAGTAAAAGATCAAGATGGGCAAAAGAACACACACTGAATAAAGGAAGACTGGAAAAGGGTGTTGTCATGGCTACTCTTCCATCATAATTAACTCCAAAAAAAGTATGTGAAAGTAGTTTCTAAGGAGGAGATTCTCAACACACTACAAAATAAAAAGCACTTGTGGAGATGTTTCTAGTTTAAAAAAAAAAAAAAAAAAAAAAAAAAAAATGGGTTTTAACTTATAACAATAAAAGAAATATTCTCCAGGTTGACCTTATACCGGTCTCAAAAAACAAATACCAACATGTAATTAAACAAAAATAAGATGGAGACTCTTTACTGATTGTGCACCTTTTAAAATATCTGATATAGCCCTGCTTAAGCAGGGCAAGATATGTTCCCAACCATCTTATGGGAAGCACTGCCACCCTGAGGTGTAGCTCAGTATTACACCTGAATTCAATGTTTTTATCCTATTAATTCTGTCAAAAGGGTGGTAAACTCTTGTTAAATATTAATAAAGCAAAACAACGTGATAACACCTTCGTGTGTGTGTGTGTGTGTGTGTGTGTGTGTGTGTGTGTGTGTGTGTGTGTGTGTCACACCTAATTTAATCAATTTGGTACATGCTACACATTTATATTAATATGTATTTAAAGACATAACTTTGAATTAAAAAATATATACAAAAAATGTTGAATCGATCAGAAATCTCATGAACCCCCTGCAGTACCTCCACGATCCCCACACCAAAGACCTCTGCTTTAGAGTATAGCTCACGTATGGAGAGTGTGCAAAGCCCCCACAGAAAGTCCCTGACGAAGGACCTTTTTCTTCCTGTAACAGTTCTAACCAAAAAAAAGTGACCATACTCAAATTGGCAGCAAATATGTCAAATAATAATATATAGAAATTCATAAATAGGCTAATATAGAAAGTATTTGTTTTGATAAAATCAAATATTTTAGACATTTCTGGTTTGGTGGTGCATTTAGTGCAGTATCAAAGTTCTTACTGGGGCTTGCAGTTTCTCATACCATACCTCCCAATGCTGTGCCTGTTCCTGGTTGGTTTCTGCACCTGCCTTGCAGGTCTCATTGGCTGCAAAGAGTCATTTGATTTGAAGAATTGAGAAAAAAATCAATTTTAAGAGAAATAGAACAGACTGAGAGCTTGCTCAAATTTCTGTGCCAAGAAAACTTCTTTTATACTCATACACATGTATGCCTAATACACAGAACTTATTACTGTAAACAGGCACTCATGGCAACAGCTGCCTTCTGATTGGTCATTGGCTTTTCAGAAACAGGATCAAAACTGAAGAGACAATTAAAGATGATCATGTGGGCGACAGTAGTGTGTATGTGTGTTTGACTAATATGTTCAGGTCTTTGTCAAAAGGATTTTCAGGAAACAAGTAGAGTGACATAAGCAGAGGTGAGGGACAAGTCGATTCATTTTGAACTACCATCAGTCAGAAGAGATTTTTACATCTATGTTTTTTTAGGAAATAAATGAAACTTCTATTGGATTTTTCAATTAAGAATTCTCAATGTGCAGAGAATACAAGCGATGGATGAAAGAATGTTTTATGTAATCGCTACCTCTAAATTAGATCCTAATCTTATTGTTTATTTTAACCAGGGTCATAAGAAAAACAGTTCTCGTTTTTTAGGTGTAATTTTATGCTCACAGAGCTCATACACTTTCATTGTTATAGACAGTTATTAATACATTTGTATAGTTAGTGACTTGGTTGTTGTTCAGCAAAGTGAGAACAAAGGAGTACCAGCAATGCTTTTATCAACAGGGAGTAACTAAACTTTGTAACTAGATTTTGCTGTAATCACACTACAGATGCAATTATGCTCATAAGTTTACATAAACTGGTTGTTTCCAATATTTTGATCGGTCTTTTTGAGAATATTAATGATGATGCAAAATGTTTCTTCCCTCACGGTTAATGGTTGAGTGAAGCCATTTACTATCAAAACTTTTTCTTTTGCTCTTTAAAATAATAATGGTTCAAAATGTACATGACCTGGTTTTTAATACTGTAATGCACTGGTACCTATAACATCAATGACAGGTGGAAGTCTTTTGTGGTAGTAGTGGATGAGGTATTTTATTTTGTCAGATAAAGGTACCACGACCCACTCCTTTCAGCAAAAGAGCCTCCAGTTTCTATGCAACCTTAGTTTGTCTTGCATGAACTCTACACAGTTTAAACTTTCCCAAAGTGATACTGTGGTCAGGAGATGTAGACTGCAACTCTAGAACCTTCCCTTTTTCTGTTGTATCCAGTGACTTGTCATTGTCATACAGCGATTTCCAAGTCAGATAAGTGTAAAATGTCCCCTAGTATTTTCTGATAACATACTGCATTCATTTTGCCAGCTTTTTGACCAAACTCCCTCTGTGTTGTATAGCTTACACGTCCCCTAAACATCAGCGATCCATGTTTTACTGAAGGGATTCTATGACTTCTCTCCAAATGTATTGTTTATAGTTGTGTCCATAAAGTTCAATTTGGGTACTTTGTTCAAGAAGTTTTGAGGCTTGTCTCAGTGCAGTTTAAAGTATTGTAGTGGGCTGCTTTGTGTTTTTTAATGGCTTTCCTTTGGCAACTAGACCACGAGGCCAATTTTTCTTTAAGTGAATCCTTATTGTGCATCTTCAAAACAGCCACAGCACTATTTTTACAGAGTGCTGCATGTCAGCTGAAGTTATTTCAAGGGGTTTTTTTCCATCAAGAAACAGTTTTCCTGGCTGTTGTGGGTGAAATGTTTGTTGTAGCTTAGTTTCAACAAAATCCCTAATTTTCCTCTTCTTCATTATGTTGTATCAGCGACTTCACATGGGGGCACCATAAATGTTGGGAATCAGAGCTTGCATCAATGTTAGGCTTATTTATAGTTCATAATTCATTATTAATTAAATTATTAATAAAATTAAAAGTTCTTGAGTTGAATCGAGGCACCATCTAGAATCTCTGGAATAATAAATATAAATAAGTCAAACTTGTTAGTCGCTCATGAAGTAATTGAGTTCAGAACCTCCGGCAGAAGAAACTGTTCACACAATGAGCAATAATCACTGACATACTTATTTCTAATTAAGTCTGAGAATTTAACAAAATAGTTCAACTTTACAGCTGAATTATCCTGTAAATAACTTCTTTCTCCAACTACTGGCATGTAATCTATTGATGAAAAGACAAAGGAATATATGAATATATATTACTCAATATAGCGTAATAAAATGAGGATCAAATCAGATTAATGAATGAACTATGATGAAATAAAATGGAATACTGAAAAACAACTTCAAAACTAATTAACTAATTAAAAACAAGAAAGCATAGGAAAAGTCAGATTTTCAAAAACCATGAATTCAGGCTGTCATAAAACAGAATAGCCCTCTCTTTGGCAAGGGAGGAGGTGGAGGAGAGAAGAGATTAAAAAAATAAAAAGGGATGAGAATAAGAGGGAATTAATGTCAGGTTTTATGGATGATGTCAAAATTCAGACCTGCCACCCCGCTTTGGAACAGAGTCATAAATCTCGATCATGTGCTTAAGCTAACTGTAAGCTAGACAAAGAAATGTGGCTTTGGGCCCTGTATGACCACAAAATGGTTATGTGTGGGAAGATCACGAAAACAAAACATCATGAGTATCATAGCATATAACTGGCAAAGCATTAAGTAAACATGAAACAGAAAGGCAATTAAAACATTGCCTTATTTTAAACACCTAATTCAGCCCAGATAATAGAACCATCTTACTTGAGCAGATCTTGGTCAAAGCAAATGTCCAGAGGTCCAAAAAAGAAATGATGAAAGAGAAAAAAAATCGTTCTCATCTGGCAGGTGAGCTGGCATCCCAGCTACGGTTCTCAGCAGAATCGGTGGTACTGTTGGTTGAAAAACTAAGGAAGCACCTATGTTGACTGATGCAGAGGTTTGACTTCTGCAGGCCTCGGATTGGAAGTCAAAAAGATTTTGTATGTCCCAGGTGAACTTAGAGCTGGCTTCTTTGAAGTTCTCCAGTTAACACTTCAAAGGTTTTAAAAGTCATCTTTCTTGGAAGAAAATATGTGCAGAGCTATTGTATCTCTGTTGGAGGCTGATCCCCAAAGAGACAAGGCTTTTTCAGCCCATGTCCCTTTCATAGTGAGGATCAGTTCTTATCTGATCAGCTCTGAGTTTTATTGCGGGGGGGAGTTTTGGCAGTGATTTGGCAGCACAAAGGATGCTCAGGTATGCAATCTGATCAGTTTAATAAAAATAGAGTCCAACAATAAGCATTTAAACGCTTCTTAAATATCCATCTATCCATCCATCCATCCATTTTCTTCCGCTTAGCCGAGGTTGGGTCGTGGGGGCAGAAGCCTAAGCAGGGAGACCCAGACTTCCCTCTCTCCACTGTCAACTTGGGTCAGCTCCTCCGGGGGACATCCCAAGGCGTTCCCAGGCCAGCCGAGAAACATAGTCCCTCCAGCATGTCCTGGGTCTTCCTCTGGGTCTCCTCTTGGTGGGACGTGCCCAGAACACCTCACCAGGGAGGCGTCCAGGAGGCATCCTAACCAGATGCCTGAGCCACCTCAACTGGCTCCTCTCGACATGGAGAAGCAGCATCTCTACTTTGAGTCATTCCCAAATGACCGAGCTTCTTACCCTATCCTATCTCTAAGGGAGAGGCCAGGGCCTGGTACCCCATACTTCTCGAGTATCTCCCACAGGATTCTCCGAGGGATACAGTTGAACACCTTCTGCAAGTCCACAAAGCACATGTAGACTGGTTGGGCGAACTCCCATGCACCCTCCAGGACCTTGCTGAGAGTGTAGAGGTGGTCCAGCGCTCCATAGCCAGGATGAAATCTACACTGCTCTTCCTGAATTTGAGGTTCAACTGTCCGACAGACCCTCCTCTCTAGTACCCCTGAATAGACCTTACCAGGGAGGCTTAAGAGTGTGATTCCCCTGTAGTTGGAACACACTCTTCGGTCCCCCTTTTCTGAATAGGGGAACCACCACCCCAGTCTGCCAATCCAGTGGAACTGCCCCCGATGTCCACACAATATTGCAGAGTTGCATTATCCAACACAACCCCACAACATCCAGAGCCTTAAGGAACTCTGGGTGAATCTCATCCACCCCCGGGGTCTTGCCACCAAGGAGCTTTTTAACCACCTTGGTGACTTTGGTGACTCAATATCCCCCACCTCCCCCAGAACGTGTTCGAAGCTCTCCCGGAGGTGACAGTTGAAGTTCCATCTCACAGGAGACTCTGCCAGGCATTCCCAGTAGACCCTCACAATATGTTTGGGCCTGCCAGGTCTGACAGGCATCGTCCCCCACCATTGGAGCCAACTCACCACCAGGTGAGACAGTGGAAAGCTCCACTCCCCTCTTCACCCAAGCATCCAAGAGATGTGGCCGTAGATCAAATGACACAACAAAATTGATCATTGAACTGCAGCCTAAGGCTTCCTGGTGCCAAGAGCACACATGGATAGCCTTATGCTTGAACATGGTGCTCATTATGGACAATCCATGACAAGCACAGAAGTCCAATAACAAAACACTGCTTGGGAGGGCCATTCCTCCCAACCACACCACTCTAGGTCTCACTGTTATTGCCCATGTAAGTGTTGAAGTCTCCCAGTAGAACAAGGGAGTCCCCAGAAGGGGCACTCTCCAGCACCCCCTCAAAGGACTCGAAAAAGTGAGAGTAATCTGAACTGCCGCTTGGCGCATAAGCACAAACAACAGTCAGAACCCATCCCCCCACATGTAGGCAGAGGGAGGCTACCCTCTTGTTCACCCGGAGAAACCCAAGCATACAGGTGGCAATTAGTATGCCCATTCCTACTCTGCGCCTCTCACCAGGGGCAACTCCAGAGTGGAAGAGTGTCCAACCCCTCTCAAGGAATCCGGAGCCAGACCCGTGCATCGAGGTGGGTCCGACTATTTCTAGCCAGAACCACCTCGCACATGAACTCAGGCTCCTTCCCCACCACAGAGGTGACATTCCACATTCCAAGAGCCAGCTTCTGCAGCCAAGGATCAGACCACCAAGGTCCCTGCCTTCAGCTACCACCCATACCACACTGGACCTGACCCCTTTGGCCCCTCCCACAGGCAGTGAGCACATTGGAAGGGGGACCCACGTTTCCTCTTCAGGTTGTGCCCGACCATGATCCATGGGTGAAAGGTCAGCCACCAGGTGCTTGGCAGCGTGCCCCACCTCCAGGCCTGGCTCCCGAGTGGGACCCCGGTGACCTGCGTCCAGGTGAGGGAACACTGTTTCCAAAGTTAGAACTCGTCATAAGGGGTCTTTGGGCTGCGCTTTGTTTGATCCCTCACCTAAGACCTATTTACCTTGGGTGACACAACCAGGGTCATAGAGCCCCTGACAACAAAGCTCCTAGGATCATTGGGACACTCAAACCCCTTCACCATGGTAAGGTGAGAGCCCAAGAAGGGGTACTTAGATATCTTTTGATATAATTTTCCTGTCTATTGCATTCAACTCTCTTCTTCTCCTGATCCAATGATAAGTCTTTGGCTTGGTTCAGAGTCCAGCAACATCAAAGGTAATCTGGGTGATCATCTTATGGCATCATCGTCATCATCACCAGAGGGAAAAAGTAAAAACAAAACTCATGAATTTAGATTTGACCAAACCTCTCAACAAAGTGATTTCAGATGTTGGATTTGTATCGATTCCAGAACTGCATGCAGTTCCACGGAACTACACAGTACAGTGTACAGGTAACTGGGTGAGGCAATAGTAGGCGACAGGCAAAACATAAAGTTTCCAAGTTTCCAAAGGGTAAGCATGCACAGAAATGATCAACTTGAAAATATGTAGATTTTTATTTTTTACCCTTTGCTTCATTTTTGCCATCAATATACAGTAAGACTCCATCATGGTTTCGGAGTTTGTGAGAGTTGACCTGTGATTCAAACTATTAAGGCTGCAGGCCTTGAAATCCAGACTCTGGCTCTCTCTGATCTCTGTTGTAATCTTTTTCATCTATGCTGTATATCCTCAGAAGAAAAGTCCAATAGACCTGATGAAAAAGTATGTCTGAAATTTTAGGAGTCACATCTAACAAGTAGCCCCTCCCACTTAACCATTTCTTTAACATAGAAAGTATTCCTGGATCAGTGCTTCTGTTCAACACATGGTGAGTTGAGTCAGATAGCTGCTTATATTGAGCCAGATTCTGCTAGAGGTTTGCGCCTCTGAAAGGGAGTTTTTTGTTTCTACATGCATGCTCAGCATGAGGGATTGTGGGTTTCTTTAGATAGAAAACCTTTTTTACCAAATGAGATAATAAACAGAACTTTTCAACATTATGACAAGGATTAAACTGGAAAGCATATAACTGAATTTGAATCTATCTGATTGAACTGAACTGTTCAATCAGATAGATTGAACTGTATATTTTTGTAACTGATATTTTTGTCTTGTAATGTGCCTTCGAGATGACCAACCATCCATCTATCCATCCATACATACATTGATTGTTTATATCAATGTTTCTCAATTCGGGTCCTTGGGGCCACTGCCCTGCATGTTTTAGGTGTTTCTCTTCTGCCACACACCTGACTTGAATACGTGGGTGATTAACAGACTTCTGCAGCACTTGATGGCTGCAGAGGAGGTTATACAATCATTTGAATCAGGTGTCTGGAACAGAGACACATCTAAAATATGTAGGGCGGTGGTCCCTGAGGACCGGAATTGAGAAACACTGTTCTACATCCTTACGGGCTCAGAGGACAGATAGAGCCTATCTCCAGTGGTCATTGAGGGAGATTTGACATCTGTTGTAACTTGATGTTGTATAAATAAATCATTAGACTCAATGTACTTCTATACATTGTAAACTGTTGTTTTTTTTTTTATGTGCTGTTGAAAGTAAAAAAAGAAACCCACCACTGAATAGTAGCTTTAATACATAAAAAAACAGAACAAAAGATAGACCTCACAGCTAGTACGAAGAATATTTGGAACTTTAGAATTCACAAAAATGCATTCAACACAGGAATGAAATATAAATCAAACAGAAATTTTTGATAATTACAGTAATTTTCACAGATCATATTTTAGTCTGATACTTGGTTTCTAACATTTTCTGTAAACTCTGAAGAATATTTCTGCACCATTAAAAAAAGTTTCTACACAGACAAAATTTTTATCATATCAGATTTTGTAATTACTTTACAACATTTTATTACAATTAAACAGATTTCTCATCAAACTATATAACCTCTGCCAAACTTTGACTTCAGTCTTTAGACCCGTTCATTGTAGGTAGTTTGTAGTTTCTCAGCTGTTCCAGGAAACCAGGGTTAGGGGAGGAGGCAGGCCGGGCAGACTTCACCATTGAGAGCCCATCTTCAAAGGACTGTCCATCACATGACATCAGGTAGCCAATGACCACAGCTGGAGCACGTGACACACCAGCATTACAATGGACCAACACAACACCTTTCTGAAACAAAATCACATTAGGATGCATCAGCTGAGACCAATGATTGAGTAAATGATCCATAACAGTTTACACGTTTAGAATTGATGTCAGCTATTCCTTTTACTCATGACATTGACTTTAAAGGGTTAGATTCTCCTTCTCACGTATAAAGCCCTTCATACTCAGCTGCATCATACATCAGTGATCTGATTGGTCCAGATGTGCCTAACAGAGCAGTTCACGCTCAGGTTCCTAGAATTTCCAAAAGAACAATGGGAGGCAGCTGTTTTAGTTATCAGGCTCCTCTCCTGTGGAAACAGCTTCTAGCTTTAGTCAGTGAGGCAGACACCCTGTCTACTTTCTAAACTAGGCTTAAAACTTTCCTTTTTGATAAAGCCTATGGTTAAAACAGCGATGTCTGCCCAGTCGAGTAGCGGGGAGGTAGAGTGTATGACCCAATCTGGCAGGGGGGCATACAGTCTGGAAAGATGGTTCCTTCCTGCTCTGCCTCTCTCATGCCTCATTCTAAGGGCTTAGGTTATCCTGATCTATCTCTGTAGCTATGCTGCTATAGACTTAGACTGCTGGAGGACAAACTGACCACTTTACCTCACTTTCTTCTTCTACTACTTTCCAACTTGCATTATTTGCTGTTATTTCAACTGTTTATGTTGTCGCTCAGGTTTTTTTCTCTCCATAGAAGCTACACCTGGTTTTGCATTCTGTTTTGGCTAAGGTGGCTTCCTTGAGGAGGGCTTTGGCTGAGATAATGCTGCCATCAACTAAGTGTGTCCCTCTCCTGCTATTAATGTTTTACTTTTTATTTACATAGAAAGTACTCATATCAGTTCATCTTTTCTGTGTATTCTGCTCAGTCTTCTCAGGCCCCCAGTCGCAGATGGTCGCTCACACTGAGCCTGGT
Organism: Anableps anableps; assembly: GCA_014839685.1. Lineage (NCBI taxonomy): Eukaryota > Metazoa > Chordata > Actinopteri > Cyprinodontiformes > Anablepidae > Anableps > Anableps anableps. The sequence goes on from CM026075.1 coordinate 162,439, forward strand.
TCTGGTTCTGCTGGATGTTTATTCCTGTTAAAGGGGAGATTTTCCTCTCCATTGTCGCTACATGCATGCTCGGTATGAGGGATTGCTGTAAAGTCAATGACACAACACAAGTGATTGTCTGCTGTCACTATGTGCTACAGGAGGAGTGAATGCTGCCAGTTAATGACATGATGTATTATGCCAGGTTTCCTTCGAGACTTTTTAAACTGATTTGAATATTAAACTGAGCTTAATGCACTGATTGATAACTAGAATCAATTGGAATTTATGTGTGATGGAAATTAAATTACTTTTTTATAAAATGCCTGGAGACATTTGTTATAAAATGGTGCTATATACAGTGGTTTGTAAAAGTATTCATACCCCTTGAACTTTTCCATATTTTGTCACATTACAACTTCAAACTTAAATATATTTCATTGGAATTTTATGTGAAAGACCAACACAAAGTGGAATACAATTGTAAAGCAGAAAGAAAATTATACATGAATCAAAACATTCTTTACAAATAAAAAACTGAAAGGTTCAGTGTGCAAAAGTATTCATACCCCCTGAGTCAATACTCTGTGGAACCACCTTTTGCTGCAATTCCAGCTGCAAGTCTTTTAGGATCTGTCTGTAGCAGCTTTGCACATCTAGTGACTGGAATTTTTGGCCATTCTTCTTTGCAAAACAGCTCAAGCTCAGTCAGATTAGATGGACAGCATTTGTGAACAGCAGTTTCCAGATCTTGCCACACATTCTCCATTGGGTTTAGGTCTGGACTTTGACTGGGCCATTCTAACACATGAATATGTTTTGTTTTAAACCATTCCATTGCAGCCCTGGCTTTATGTTTAGGCTGGTCGTCCTGCTGGAAGGTGAAGCTCCGCCCCAGTCTCAGGGCTTCTGCAGACTCCAACAGGTTTCCTTCCCAGATTGCCCTGAGTTTGGCTCCATCCATCTTCCCATCAACTCTGACCATCTTCCCTGCCCCCAGATCATGATGCTGCCACCACCATATTTGACAGTGGGGATGGTGTGTTCAGAGTGATATGCAGTGTTAGTTCTCTGCCACATATAGCATTTTGCACTTTGGCCAGACAGTTCAACATTGGTCTTGTCTGACCAAAGCAGCTTCTCCCACATGTTTGCTGCATCCCCAACATGGCTTCTGGCAAACTGCAAACAGGACTTCTTCTGGTTTTCCTTTAACAATGGCTTTCTTCTTGCCACTCTTCCATAAAGCCCACCTTTGTGCAGTGCATGACTAATGGTTGTCCTGTAGACAGAGTCCCCCACCTGAGCTGTGGATCTCTGCATTTGGTCCAGAGTCACCATGAGCCTCTTGGCCGCATCTCTGATCAGAGCTCTCCTTGTTTAGCCTGGAAGTTTAGGTGGACGGCCTCGTCTTGGTAGGTTTACAGTTGGGCCATGCTCTTTCCATTTCCGGATGATGGACTGAACAGCGCTCCGTGAGACGTTCAAAGCTTGGGAAATATTTTCCTAGACTCATCCTGCTTTAAACTTCTCCTCAACTTTCTCCCTGACCTGTCTGATGTGTTCCTTGGACTTCATGATGCTGTTTGCTCCCCAGTCTTCTCTTAAGCAACCTCTGAGGCGTCACCGAGCAGCTACTGAGATTAGATTACACACAGGTGGACTCTGTTTAGTTAGTAGCAATCATCAGGCAACTTCTGATGGCAATTGGTTGCCCTCAGAGAAAAGGGGGCTTAATACTTTAGGCAGACAGATTTATTCATCTTTTATTGCAACAGTAAAATCTCAACCAGTAATTTAGGAATATTTATTAAGTCTAAAGAAATCCCATGCTAAGAAAATGTTTGTGACAAAATTTGCAGTGGTACAGTGTCCCCTCCTGTTAAGACTTAGTACAGACATCTCTTGGGCAGCACTTAATGTTCTCATGTAGTAAAAAACAATCTTACAATTTAAAGGAATACTTTTGCACACTGCACTTTTCATTTTTTAAAACAGTAAAAACAGTTTCAAATCATGTATAATTTTCTTTCTGCTTCACAATTGTATTCCACTTTGTGTTGGTCTTTCACATAAAATTCAAATGAAATATATTTAAGTTTGAAGTTGTAATGTGACAAAATATGGAAAAGTTCAAGGGGTATGAATACTTTTGCAAACCACTGTAAATAAACTGAATTGAATAAAAATATGGAGCATGGTTACTGATATTTATTAAATACTTTATAGAAAAGCCTTTGTTGGTAATGGCAGCTTCAAGAAGCCTGCTGTATGGAGAAACTAGTGGCAGGCATTGTACAGGTGGGATTTTGGTCCAATCTTCCTCACAAACAATTTTTAAATCTTAAAGTTTTTGTGGGCCTCTTCTATGAACTCTGGTTCTTAGTTCCTTCCATAGGTTTTCAGTTGGGTTCCAGTCAGGTAATTAGCTGGGCTGTTCTAGCAGCTTTATTTTCTTTCTCTGAAGCCAGTTGAGAGCTTCCTTGGCTCTGTTTGGGATCATTATCTTGCTGAAATGTCCACCCTTGTTTCATCTTCATGATTCTGGTAGATGACAGCAGATTTTTCTCAAGAATGTCTCAGTACATTTTTCATTCATCTTCCCCTCAGTTATATGTAGTTTGCCAGTACCAGATGCAGATAAACAGCCCCACATCATGAATGTTTTGCAACAGTATGGTTGCGAATGTTTGAGAGAGTTCTTTGCTTTTACTCATCATGAGATGCTCCTTGTGTGCCACCTTAGAAATGACACACCTTTTTATAGGCCATCAGTTTGGACTGAACCAGCTGATATTCATTTGCACTGACAAGGGACAGGATGGCTTTCTGATCACTGATAGATTTCAGCGGGTCTCTTGGCTTTCTATGTCTTTTTCCACCTCCCTCTCTGCATTCGTTCAATACTTTTCCCCTGTCATTTCACATTATTTCACATAACTTAATTTCTGAACTTATCTGTTTTTGTTTCTTTCTATGTATGGATTACTTGGGTTGTTACTAACTCCTGGTGAAAATTTTAATGTCAGTAGCACCTTTAGAAATGTTTGTTTTTACCTGCTGTAAACAGAATACAGTACACACCCTCTAAATTTAAGATTAATTTTACAGTCAATGTCATTATGTAGAATTTTGTCTTGTCTTATTGGCCATTGTTCCTTTCCAAAGCAGTATTACCTACTAATTAGTCATGTTATATTTATTAATAGCTTGCCTTTTTTTTAGATACTTGGAAGTAGACATGTTAACTTAGCTTGCTGTTAACATTCGCTAACAGTGTTAGTGAGAAAAGTGTGAATGGCAAAGAGTAAAGTTTGTGATGGTTGATAGTTTCCATCCAATTTCTGTACCCACTTATTCCAATTCTGTTTTGGGGGACTAGGGCCTATTCTACCAGTCACTGTGTAAGAGGTTTGTATACACCTGAATAGACAGCTACACACACAATAATAGCTCTCCTAAGGGGAATTTAAAGAACCTTGTTGGACAGTTGGAGAAAACAGAGTACCCAAGAAAACCTTTACATGCTTAGGGAGAACATTCAAATTTGATGCAGAAAGGCCCTGTCAAGATCCAAACCAGCAATACTCTTTCTATGACACATAAGGGCTAACCACCATTCTATGTAGACTACATATTGACAAAATCTTCTTCTGATGCAATCTTTTGTCTTAGTTGTAACTAATTTGGGGGTTTTAAGTGGCTTAAGTGGCTATAGTATGGGGAAAAAAAGCTTTCCAAATTTTTTGAGTTAACATCTGACCGCCAAAGTTCACAAATATATTAGTATGTACTATGTAGTTTGAATTTTAAGTTCTTTTAGGTTTTCAAGGTGAGAAATTATTTTGTGGACCAGCATAGGACCAATATCTAAATGTCAAAAGAATTTACAGCTTTACAGTTTTATTGAGATCTTTTCACTGTCTTCCTTTTTAATGAAAAAGCAAAGTACATGAAATTAAAAGTCTTTGTGGTGTGAAATGGCAGAACTGCCTCAGTCTGTTTTTTTTTTTTTTTTTTTTTTTTTTGTTTGTTTGTTTGTTTTCCTTTTTTTCTAGGTGCAATCCTATTTGATTCATTTGATTTACCTGGTTCAGACAGCAGGGGGCTGTATATGTGGCCTAATGACAATGACAGGGTTTTAGGGTAGGTGTGCATCCTTTGCTAGAGTCAATGCATGGAGAGAAAGGTAGACATACACCAGTGAGTAAGAACCTCAGTTCTAATGAAATAAATTTATCAAACTATTTAGAGTTTTAGTATAGCTCTTTCAATCTGATTTGAATTTGTGGTCAGAGGTGTTTTGTAGTGCACAGACCTGCTGTGTATGTTTGTAAACAAGTCTGCTGAAGTCTGAGCTGATCTGATGCTGGTTTAAGTTTTTGTTTGTTTGGTTCATGCAATCAGTGATTCTTATTCTACATATGGGTTAAATGGGTTAAAGCATTATTTTGCTCTCAAATGACTGCATTCACAGCAGATTTTGAGTAACGCACTTGAAGTATCCCTTTACTAGCTCTAAAGGCTAAGCTGCATGTGTGAGTTTTATGAGCCATTGTTCTCTTTAGACACGCACACACCTCACTCTCATAGCGGGGGTCACATTGACCTGTGATGAACATTTGACCTACTTCATTGTTGTTTTCTGTCATTCTACCATTATTAATAAGTTTATTATTCTTGAAAATATTTTCAGTATTCCATTATGTTCCATTATAATTACTTAATTGGGTGATTTGATCTTTTACTTGTTTAATTTTGTCTTTTCTTTAGTAGTTAGATTGCATGTTGGTAGTTAGAAAAAGAGGTTATTGACGGGATATTTTGATTGTAACGATAATCTAATTTGTTAAAGTCTCAGACTTAATTGGAGACGTGTGCGTGCGTGCGTGTGTATGTGTCTGTGATCATTCCGTGTCTGTGTGAGGAGTGTCTGCTGTCCAGTAATGCTCTATTCATTCCTTCATGAGAGACTGGCATTTTTGGCTAATGATTCCAGGTAGACTGGAATGGTGCCCCGATTCAACTAAAGAAACCCCAACTTTACTGAGAATTTCACTAATTATAAATTATTAATCATAATTATTAAAAATTACATGAGGCAAACTTTGTTCCGAATCCTGATTCCAAACAGCACTGTCTTGTTTACTTTATTTATGGTCATTTTGAATCATGTGAAACAAAAATTCACTCGTGTGTTTTACCATTGTTATGCCAGAGATGCATAACTTTATCTATCATTGAAAGGTGGTGGTGTTTAAACTAAGTTATTCTACACAATGGGTTAGTTAAGATGGGGAGGATGGTTTTAATTTCAACAGTTAAAACACAGGAAAGCTTCTGATTTGTTTTAGTTCCTCATACCATTATTTAGTCCTCTGATTGTTCAAGAGACCATTTGCTAATCATTTGTCTCTGGCCAAGACAAAAAAAATTAGGGAGCTGTTTAAGTCAAATTGTACAACTTGATTATGAATAGATTAGAGGTACCACATAAATGTAGCTGTAAAACAAAAGTTAGGAAAAAAAGAAACATTTTGTTTTTTTGCTTCCTAGAAGTACATTAAATTGTACAAGTGTCTTCACTGCAATGATAAGCATTCCATGAATCAATGTTTCAGTTACTTTTTGCTGTTCATAAATTAATAAATAAATGGTTTTGAAAACTCTAAAATCATATAACAACAAGAGAGATGAAGCTGCTGGATTACAAACATCCAATGCAATCTGAACACAGGTTGGCCCTGTTCTCAAACAGAATAGACTTGCTGCTATGACTTCAGCTCTTTGAGCTGCTCTAAACAGCTTGTTTGTTTGTATCTTTAGGAACTCATTAGCTTCTCAATTACAGCCTGCATGTTTCATCAAAAGAACACTTTACACCACCTGGCGAAAGGCATGGTGGACAGTTGGAGATCACTGAATAAAGTAATGAAATTTTTAACATAAAAGACTTTTTTTTTACTGAATTGTCATCTACACTGCGAACAGTCATTTCAAATACATTTGGTAGAAAAAGGTGCAAAAATGTAAAAATTGTAAAAATTGTTAAAGCTGGAACTCCTGGTTAAATGGTCAGAGAAATATGTGTAAAAGAACAAGTTCTATTAGAAAAAAGTATAACTGAATCTTTTCTTACAAAACCATAAAAACAACAAGTTGCATCTAGATATGAAATATGAGCAAGAAAATCTGTTGTTGAAAAAAATAAATAAATTAAATTTGAAAGTTGCACATTTTGTGTATCTGTTATACTTTTTCTGTCTGTGCTTCAGTCAAGAGCTCAGTTGTTTGCTGTTGTCATAGCAACATCAATATCTGTTGGTCATCATCAGTCAGATGGCCCTGCTGGGTAATCTGAGCCCGCATTTCAAATTTAATGAATCGGTTTGGTTATCAAGTCTGGAATTACCAAAAAGACACACACACACACAAACATATCATCGTGACAAATTCATACACACACTTCCTGTAATCATACACCTCTAATGACTGCCTAATCATTTTGTGTGGGGGTGGATGTGTGTGGGTGAGGGGGTGTTGTGCTAAGATGAGCCCCAGGCTTTGCTGCTAAAAGCTTTGTTGGTCACTGAAATCTGATCTAGATGCTGTTTAATAAAACATCAACAAAACTAAACATCTATTATTCAGAGCAGGAAAAAGAGGAGAGGAAATGAGGAGAGAAAACAAGTAGCAAAGATGTCAGGATGTCTGTCACATCACAACATCACATCACTATTTGAGATCCTACTACTTGAGATCCTAAACCTAAACATACACCCAGAGCTAAAATGGAATGGTTTAGATCAAGGCATTGGTCCTGTCAAAGTATAGACCTGTAAATCTGTGGCAAGACTTGAGCAAAGATGTTTTATACACACTTCATCCTGACTGCAAAGAAGAATGGGCAAAGATTTCAGTATCTAGATGTGCAAAGCTGGCAAAGGCACATCCAAAATGATTTGCAGCTGCAAATGCAGCAAAAGGTGGTTCTTTATTTCATTTCCCCTTTGTATTAATTTTTTTATAGTTCATATTTTGTGCTCATATAGTGACAAAATGTGAAAAAGCTAAGGATCATGGATTCTTGTTCAGAAATTCCACAAAACTATTTTTATTTTTGGTTGTATAAAGCACTTTATTTTCTATGGAATGGAGTATCTCCAAAAAATCAATTTAACTTGGCAAGTGATTATTCTTTAATCAGCAAACTAATGTTTGTTGAGGTCAAGTCCTTTGCTTCTACTTTAGATCAGAAGAAGACTTTAACAAAGAGTGTGTGTTGTTGCTCAGAGTGTCTGTTCTTTGCCTTATGTTGCAGCAGCTTTTAAGCTCAGTCAGACCATCTAGTCATTTGATAGCATGGCAATGTTATCAGTTTTGTAAATGCAGATTAAACTGAGGTCAGTTAACAGGGTAGAATTAATTTGCAACATTTGACATATTGTTATGGAGGAAATCTCAGACGACAGAGAAGTTACCTCTCTGTGAGCCTGCTGAATGAAGTCACAGCAGTCCTGTATGTACTGCAGTAGGTCAGTGTCAGGATGATCCTGAATACTGACGGTCTTGTAGATGAAAAGGTCTGGAAACACATTCTCAACTCCAAAAGCCACATTCAGGATGTGAGAAACCTGAGGAGGAAGAACCGGTGAACCATATTGTATGGCATGCATGGATAAACAATCTGAAAAACAGATATTCAGACTTCATATAAACACGTTGAGTGTGTACTACACTGTACTTGTTTTAACCCTCTTATGGTTAACAGTAAATTATAGTTACAGCATACGATACTGATGTGCCATGCATAAGGCTAATGACATTAAAAACCCACAGCTCAGTTTTCAAAACCTGAGATGTTTACTCTTCCCTCACATTTGTGAGGGAAGAGTAAACATCTGTTTTATGAAACACTCTGTCACTGAACAGAACCATGAGGACATTTCTTGTTGCATCAATGAACTTTTAAACTCTTAAGAGCAATTGAACAAACAGATTTTTAATTACCAGATGATGTTGATGTTTAAGTTGTGTTTCTACCTCTTATATAAAAGATCACATAAAATTGAGATTTATGAGTGCAGGACTATTTACTTCTGTATCTAGAAGTAATGACTTAGCCCAGTCATAACTTCTTTTATTGTTATTATTTATTTTTAATACCTTTATTAGTCCACCGGGGGGGGAATTAAATTTTCAGTGCAGCCTGGCCAAGGTAGACAGGTGTCTGGGGAAGCGCTGCCATTTAGGCAAGGTGGGTGAAGTGTCTTGCGCAAGGACACAACGATGGAGACAGACGGAGCGGGGCTAGAACCAGCAACCTGCCGATTACCGTACTAACCCCAACTCAGACAGTCCTCTGGGTTCTCGCTGTTTCTCTACATACCTTTTTAATGGAGACTACTAAATTTATTTGTGGGATTCTTTTATATGTTTATAAAACTACAGCACCAGCAAAAGTCTTGAAACTCCTTGCACTTTTTCACATTTGTCATGTTACAACCACAAACATAATGTATTTTATTTCTGTTGTTATTTTTGATATACCAATATATAGCAGTACATAATTGCTAAGTAAATGAATAAAAGTAGTTTTCAAGTTTTTTGACAAGTAAAACACTGGAGTGTGGCATGCATTTGTTTTCATCCACCCAGTCAACACTTTGTTCAGCAAACTGCTGCCACAACCATTTTTTGTGGGGCACTGGTGGCTTTTATTGACGGTTACTAGACATTAAAGTGGCAGAGAGGGAGAAGGGGAAAAGACATGCAGCAAAGGTTTTAAGGTCAGGAATCGAACCTAGGACAACCGTGTCAAAGATTATAACCTCTATATGTGGCGCACCCACTATACTGCTAGGCTACCGGATGCCCCCCCACCACCATATTTAGGGGTGACAATGTTAGTGTTAGTTTTCTCTCACATAAAACATTTTCAGTCAAGGTCAAAGTTTTGGTGGTGTTTTATCGGAGTATCTTGTTCCAGATGTTTGCTGTATCTCCAACATGATTTGGAGCAAAATTGCAAATGGGACTTCTTATGACATTCTTTCAGCAATGGATTTCTTCATCCCAAACTTCCATAAAGATCAGATTTTTAGAGTGCATGACTAACAGTTGTACTGACAACAGATTCCCTCACCTGAGCTTTGGATCTCTGCAGATCCTCTAGAGTTACCCTGGCTCCTGATCTGATTAATACTTTCCTTACCCATCCTGTCAGTTTAGGTGAACGGACATGTTGGGAATCAAAAATTTGCATCAATGTTATCTTACGTAATTATTAATAATTATAATTAATAATTTATTATTAATTATTGAATATTATTATTGAAGCTATTATTAAAGGTTTTTTAGTTTAATCAGGGTGCCAATTCCAATATCTCTGAAATCATAGGTCAAACTTAATCAATATCTTTTGAAGGAATTACTTCAAAACTACTGGCAGAAGAAACTATTCACACAAGGAATGATCACTGGGGTGCTTATTTATAATTATATCTGAGAATTTATTAACAAAATAGCCCAACATTACATCTGAATTATCTCATAAATAACTTCTCTCTCTAATTACTGGCATGCAATCTAGCTACTGATAGAAAAGATGAAAGGAATATATATATTGAATGATTAATGGAGGATAAAATCAGATTAATGAATGAACTATTTTAGAATGAAATGGAATACTGAGAAATAACTTCAAAACTAAGTAACAATTAAAACAAGAAAACAAAGGAAAAGATAGATCAGCAGAACCACAATGCAGCTAAACACAGGATCACAAATCAGTGTGACACCCTGCACTGAGAAGGATGTGGTGGAAGCGACCAAGGGAGGTGAGAAGGGCTAATGTCAGGTCTAGAGACGCTATCCAGATTCAAAAATGCCTGCCACTTTGGGACAAACAGTCATAAAACTTGACCATGTGTTTAGAGCTAAGTTTAAGTTTGACCAAGGCTCTGTACAACAATGAAATGAATGCACGACGACAAGAAAAGAAAAATGGATGGAGGGAGAGAAAGAGGAAGAGGGAGGGAAGGCACAGATATGAATGCTGCTTTAATTTTAGCATGCTTTTCAAATTCTGCTTTAGATGTGAATTATTTCAAACAGCGACAAAGATAATAATAATCATCACAGCATACATCAACACCCTTCAATAAAATTAAGCAACGTATGAAAAGACGAAGATGACTAAATCATTTTATTTAACTACTGTATCCAGCCCAGACAGAAATGAAATTCTGACTTTATTTGCGAGAGGATCAGGCAAACTCAGATTCGAGATGATGTCCAGAGACCAGTCCAAGAGAAGGTTCAATAGCTGAATCAACTGGGGGGCTCTTTGAGAAGAGCCACAAGTCAACTTAGGTAGAGGCCTCCTCCAAGGTCTTCTGCAGTGGGCTTGACACAGGTGGAGATGTCCCAGGTTCAGTTTTGGCCAGATGCACGTACAGCTTCTAGGTTTTAAAAGTACTTTCTCCATCCAGCAGAAAAGGAAGGGAACAGATCACATGTTTGTGTCTTTGTCAGAGGCTGGGCCTCAAAAGACAACTCTTATCTGTCCAAGTCTGGGTTTTATAGCTTCCTATCACTTAACCACAATGAATGCTGGGGAATGTGTTCCCACTAGTTTGTTTGAGTAGAATGGAGTCCAACAGACATATCTTGGTAAGGTTTACAGTTATGTCCTTCTTCTTTTAGAAGAGAATCTAACTCGCCTTTAAAAGTCTCCACAACTTTATCCCTGACCTGCCTGTCACGTTCCTTGGTTATATGTTGGTGAGAATAAATAATGGTGAACTCTATTTACTAATAAGGTGACTTAAGAAGGTAACTGAATGCACTGGATTTTAATTAGGGGGATCATACTAAGGGAGACAGAATCCATATTTACACCACACTTGTAATACTTTTATTTGTAAAAAAAATATTGAAAATCATGTTTTGTTTTTTATTCCCCTTTACAGACAGGCACTACTTTGTGCTGGTATGTCACATAAAATCCCTATAAAATAAACCAAAGTTTGTGGTTGTGATGTAACAAAATGTAGAAAGTTTTGAGGAGTAGGAATAGTTTTTCTGGTGCTGTATATGCATATTTATAAATAACACATTTGCAAGAACTGCACAGAGGCTGGAAGAAGCAAAGCAACCCAAAACTTTTGCCTAGTGCTCATACATAACCAAACAGCCTGGGGTTATACATAACTTGACCTCATCTGCTTACCTTGTGTTTTCTTAGAATTCCAAAGTCATGTGCAGCATCCTGGGAACCTGTGCACATGTAAACACACACACACACACACACACACACACACACACACACACACACACACACACACACAGTGAGTCAATTTGACATGGAGTTCCAGACTTTTAAGTGTGTCTTGGGGTAGGGTTAGGGTTAACCCAAACAAGGATCCATTAAGTACACTGTTCAGATGCTGAATTTAATGCAGGTCAAAGGTTCATCCAGCTTCCACATGTAAATTCTCATGGGTCATGTCTCCATCTCTCCACCCCCACCGCTGTACTCATGTTACAGACTGCCCTGACCTGGGAGGTCATGGTAGTTGACTATAAGTGACATCCAGGGCAGGGCAGGGAAAGTAGGTGAACCCCCCTGCTAATGAGGGTAGAGACTACCAGCATGTTCCACATTTCTTTGCTAAACCAAGATAATGGCTGAGTCTTAAATACTTCTTTAAAAACTAGAATGGGTTATAAAAATGAGCAATAATATACTTTAGGTATTTTTATGTGATGGTCTGGTAATCTATCCTGGATGGATGGATGGATGGATGGATTAAATGAGATGTTAAGTGGGCTAGGGAAAAGCCTAGCCCACTTAGCTAGTGGGCTAAGTGGGCTAGGTAACTAGATAAGAACTTTGAGTATTTTATGAAACAGTGGGTGGTAGTTTCATGGTTTGGGGCTGTATTGCCTCGGTCAGGATGTCAGGAACTGTTGATAAGTGCTACATTATAACAGTACATTCTAAAAATCCCCCCAGTGGCTGAAGATGTTTTGCACAGGACTGATAAACATTTTTTAGAATGGTTTTTTTTTTTTTTTTTTTTTTTTTTTTTTTTTTTTTTTCTCTTCTCTAGGCTGGAAGGAGGAAATAAACAATATTTAATGATTATTTGTGATGATTTTGATGATGGCATTTGACAAAATGTAATGTTTATTGCTTGTTTCATAATTGGTTACTGTGTTGTTTTTTTAATCATGTAAAGCACTTTGAACTGCCTTGTTGTTGAAATGTGCTATGCAAATAAATTTGACTTGAGAATGTAACTCTTGTCAAAACTGATTAAACATATTCTATTTGCACTTGTTGAGTCTTTGTTTGTCTCATCTACTCACCCAAAAGCAGGTAGGGCTTGACAAAGCCAACCTGCAGGTCCCAGGAAGTATCAGAGACATAGCCCAGAATCTTCTCTGGTGGGACAGGGTCTTCGACCACAGTAATTGTTGAACCTTTCCAGGTCTCAATAATGCGACGGCCACTTAGTGATGTGACATGGGTGCATTGCTTTCGCAGTCGTGTCCGGGAGAAGTTCTGGATCTCCTGAGTCAATGACTGCATGACCAAACTTTATGAAACCTGAGAAAATGGGAGGGTGATGAGAAATGTCAGCAAACCATTCCACTTCATTATATTGATATAAAATAGGGTTGCACCAATATGAAAATTTGAGCCAATATCAATATCCAATGTTAATATTGCTATTATGCCCAATAACCAATATTTACCGATGTCATATACAGTATATATATTTTCCTACCCTTTTGAAACTGCAAAAAAATGACCACTCCGCCTGCATTGCTTCTCTGCTTCAATTGTACATCCCACAATTCTGTGCTGCATCACTATCATTGTGTCATGACTGAACAAATACCACATGACCCTCCTCTACCCCTCCTGAAAAACATACACAAATGGAAACAGGATGAAAATAAACATCGGTTATTAATATTGGGCAGTTTGGTTATCGGACTGATACTTATATGTTTAAAAAATGACCAACCTTGGCCAGTGCCGATGTTAATGTCGATACATTGTGCATCACTAAAATACAATATTGTGTAAAAAAAAAAAAAAAAAAAAAAAAAAAAAAAAGATATTGCCTGTCTAGCTTTACACACAGAGTTAATTCCCAAGTAAAGTAAAACAACATATTAAAGAAGAAATCTCAAAGTACAAAATCATAAACGTCTCTCTTACCCTGGGGTCTTCTTAAAAAAATAAACTCTGTTGCTGAAAATGGAAAGAGCTTCAGCTTTACTTTGGTTAGGTCTCTTAGCAAATGAATCATTAGCTAACCTCTTTTGAATGGTGCAGAAAAAGGGTCTGAAGACAAAAAAAATATATCATTTGTTTTCTTCCATAAAAATCAATCACAAAGTGAAACCATGCTTAAACTTAAAGGTAGTGCACAGGAGACCAAATTTTATAAGAAGTGCTCTGACATTAAAATGAATACAAAGATGCAAGTGGCTGTAGAACGACATGGTATAATTGCCACAAAGTGGTAAAGGAAAGTCAGAGCTGGTATTGGAGAAGACCCTGATAATTACCTACACTTCATCAACTTAATTACACATCATTCACTGGACCAATTACACAAGATAAATTACAAGTTCAGAGTGCATTTACCTATCTATTTAGAGTGCTGGAATAATTTTATATGATTCAGAATTGATGCTCCAATGGCGTTGGAGAATCTTCTCACCTCCTTTCTTTGCTTAATTTAAGTTCAGTCCAAACAGCCAAGCCCCTGACTTCTTAGCTGTCAAAAATGGCAAATTGTAAGGCAAATGCTCGTTAACTTTTCAAAGAAAGAATCAGTGTTTTTCTCATGTATTCTTTGAATACATGAGAAAAACAAAACTACCACTTAGGTGTTTTAGATCATCAAGGAGCAGTATCATCTGAAGCTTATTTCTGAACTCCTTTAAATTTTCATTTTGGTATTTGTTACCAAACTGAACTGATTGCTCATAAAATCCTGATAGGCTGGGAAAGTCTATAAAACTTTCTGGTACTTCTCTAACCTGGTTCAGATCTCACTCACAGTTGTCCCACAATCACTTCACTGGGTCTCTATTTGCAAAAGAATACATATTAAAATCTTTGTTATTGGTTAATGATGTACTAAATGTTCCTAGTCCTGAATAGTAAGGTATAACCCATCTAGACCATATTTATATGTAACACTTTAAATTTAATATAATTTAAAATAACATATTTCTTGATTTTTTTATGTTTGTTTTTATGTGGTTCTATGTCAGTCTCTGTGTAAGTCTGGTTTTGTTTCTTTGTTGTGTTAATTTCTGGTATTTTATTTTGATTAACAGTTATTACTGGTGCTGTATAGAAGAAATTAACTAGATATAAATAACATTCTAAATGAAAGTTAAATGAAAGTTGTACACAATTTTTGACTTTTTTGCTGAGATGTTTATTCAGCCCACAGAATAAGTTCCCAGAACGTAAACTTCTCACTTAGGACTGTAAATTTATGTTTTTAAAGTTTTACTTCCGCAAATCCTATTGATCTCTTTTTTATGATATTCTCATCCAGTTGGGGAATTACTGATTTAAATCCACATTTTCAGGAATTTGTCTTGGGCAACACAGAGTGCAACTTTATAGTATTGAAAATATACTGTATATTATTTAGAGTTTTTTGCCTAATTGTTTTCAAAGTCTGTTTGAAGTTTTTTTTAATATTAATATTAGTTGCACAACACACTTTCAGCTCTCTCAGAGTTATCTAATGGTTTTATACTGAACACTCTTAAATAATCAGACATAAACCAGTACAACACAAACATTCAACAGAATTGGGTATACATTTTAAAAAACAAATAGCTGTTGTTGACCTGAACACTGCAAATTCATCTAAACCCTTAACAATCATAATTTTCTCAGTGCAATATCAATACATATTAAGTGCAATGTTTCTAATATCTTGTACATAACATCATGGTTGTTTCTACTATAGTTTTATATTTTTATATTCAATTATTATTATTTTATTTATTTATTTTTGTGCTCTGCCTTCGAGAGCTGCTTTTTACAGTTTTGTTGTAAAACTGTTGTACAATGACAATAAAAGAATTCTGATTCTGAAATATGAAGTATGTAAAGAAAGTTGAAACACATCCATGGCTCAATATAGCTAGAGGAGATTGAGTTTTTTATATTACCTGCTTTATCAGATGGTCAGCTTTAGTTCTAGCTAAGAAAGCATTCCTGTGGCAGACGATAATCGAGTTTAAACCTGGACAGAAAGCAAACCATGGAGACACACTTCTGTCCTCATGATCTTCTCCAACAGTTGTCCACTCAGGTTCTGGTGCCTGCTGCTGACTGCAACTGGTCCACATGAAAGCAGATCCTGACAAATCCAGTTTTAGCAGCTTTAGGTGTGATGTCTTATCTGCCTGCCCAGTGTTAAACTGGAACACCTCTCCTGCAGGTGAGCAGTCACTGTGCAACATGAAACCTGCTGCCTGAGCTTCCCCACTGCTCTGTTAAACTGAAACACCGAACAAGTAGCATACATAACAGATCCTTTTAATCTATATTTGGTTTAAAACCTTGTTCCATGTTGGAAAAAACAAAAACACAACTAAAAACAAAAAAAAAAACAATAACAAAAAAACAGTATATGGGGTTACTCTCATTTTATAACAAAATAAACAAGATGCTAGATTTTTGATGTAATTAGGTCACAAAATTTTAGTAAAACGTGAATTTTATGTGCTTAGATTTAAACAAACTGTGAACAGCTGTTAGATGTTTCAAATGTTCCACTAGAGGGACCCATGTCTCTATATTTGCTGTTCAGATTTCTGACAAACAGGAGACATAGCAGTACATAACAGAAGCAAATCCCACTGGCAAGGTAAAGAAATGGAAATAAAGCTGTTTTGGGATTTGTTTGTAAATGGACTGATCTTATTCACTCAATAGCCACTTTATTAGGTCCACCTTATTGGATCTTTTTTCTTCATTTGTCTGCTGCACTTTCATGATGATAATTGTCTGTTCTATCACATTCTGAAGGTGCTCTGTTGGATTGAGATGTGGTGACTTCGGAGGTCATTGGATCATCTCTTGAACACTGCCAGGTTTAAGAGATGTTTAAGTTTGTTTAAAATGTTCCAATATCAGACAAGAAAAAGATGAAGGTTTTTACCAAGTATGGAGAAGTCAAGATGCGACTTTCAAAACAAAAAACTGAACTAATTGTTGAACATGGAGATGGCAGCATTATGCAATGGGGCTGCTTTTTTCTTCCAGTGTTTATGATGCATTGAAAGATGTGAATGAAACAATCATAAATGGTGGAGATGATGGTAGGAGTTTGTCATGTAATTGGTGGGTTGCAGATTCGAGTCCCTACTCTGTCTGTCTATGTCGTTGTGTCCTGGGGAAAGACACTTCAACTGCCTTGCCTGTGGGTGGTGGTCAGAGAGCCTGGTGGTGCTGGTGCATGGTGGCCTCGCCTCTTTCAGACTGCCCCACTGCAGCTGTGGCGAATATCCAGTAGCTCACCACCATCAGTGCCTGAATGACTGAATGTAGTGTGAAGAGCTTTAGGGTCCTCTGGACTTGATAAAGCCCTATATAAGTACAGGCCATATACCATAAAAAACTGTCTTCAAATTATTCAGCCTCACCTTAAAAATACAGTGGCTTGTAAAAGTATTCATACCCCTTGAACTTTTTAATATTTTGTCACATTAAAACCACAAACCTAAATATATTTCATTGGAATTTTATGTGAAAGACCAACACACAGTAGTATACAATTGTGAAGTACAAAGAAAATGATACATGTTTCAAAACATTTTACAAGTAAAAAACTGAAAAGTGCAGTGTGCAAAAGTAAAAAGTAGTGACTGGAATTTTTGGCCATTCTTCTTTGCAAAACAGCTCAAGCTCAGTCAGATTAGATGGAGAGCATTTGTGAACAGTAGTTTCCAGATCTTGCCACACATTCTCCATTGGGTTTAGGTCTGGACTTTGACTGGGCCATTCTAACACATGAATATGTTTTGTTTTAAACCATTCCACTGCAGCCCTGGCTTTATGTTTAGGCTGGTCGTCCTGCTGGAAGGTGAAGCTCCGCCCCAGTCTCAGGGCTTCTGCAGACTCCAACAGGTTTCCTTCCCAGATTGCCCTGAGTTGGGTTCCATCCATCTTCCCATCATCTCTGACCATCTTCCCTGCCCCCAGATCATGATGCTGCCACCACCATATTTGACAGTGGGGATGGTGTGTTCAGAGTGATATGCAGTGTTAGTTCTCTGCCACATATAGCATTTTGCACTTTGGCCAAACAGTTCAACATTGGTCTTGTCTGACCAAAGCAGCTTCTCCCACATGTTTGCTGCATCCCCAACACGGCTTCTGGCAAACTGCAAACAGGACTTCTTCTGGTTTTCCTTTAACAATGGCTTTCTTCCTGCCACTCTTTGCAATACCCTGAGTCTGTGTGTGTGTGTGTGTGTGTGTGTGTGTGTGTGTGTGTGTGTGTGTGTGTGTGTGTGTGTGTGTGTTTTAGCATTTCTCACCTTGTAAGGCCCATTTTTCCAACAAATACTACATTGTGAGGATCCACCTGCTCCTTATGGGGCCCAAAGCATGGGACCCATTAGGAGCAGTGCTGTTTTTGGGTTAGAGGTTAGGTTTAAGGTGTGAATTGAGTTTAGAGTTGGGTTAGGGTAAGGGCTCGGCTTTAGAAATGAATGAAAAATGAATAGAAGTCAATGTTAAGTTCTTGTGAAGATAGAAAGGTGTGTGTGTGTGTGTGTGTGTGTGTGTGTGTGTGTGTGTGTGTGTGTGTGTGTGTGTGTGTGTGTACAGCTGCAGTTTTATTTATGTTGGAATCAATTCTGGTAGTTTCCAAGAATATTTCCACATGCAGCAAGAACTAGTTTTCTCTCTGGGTGAAACTGAATCTTCTCAACCCCCAAACTCCCCCACAGGACACGTTTGTACAGCTATCTTTGAGAGGACCATCAGTGACATAATGCATTCCAGGAGCACAAAAAACCTTTTCTCTGATCTGAAACCTGAAAAGTGACGAGAATAAGACAAGAAACAAGGCCAGGATGCAGAAGACAAGATAAAACAGGATGACCTAAGAAAGGCTGATGAATGTGTGAAGAGAACAGAAAATGTGATGTTAGGAAAAAGAAACAAAAAGGGAAAAGGAGACAAGCAAGGAATGTGTTTCCAGTCTATGTGCGTATTTACTTTTGGGAATGTGTGTGTTCATTCCTCAGATAAGATTTTCCTGCCAGCTAAAAGAAGCTTTTACGTCAGAAAAAACACTTACAGAGATTAAATCATGAGAACACGCAAAAGAAAGAAAAAAGGGTCGAGAATCGGGGAAGAAAGAAAGAAAGAGGTACGCGAATGATGGAAGACAAAGTGCTGATTCAGTTCTCTGCATGTTGATCCATGAGTCAGAAAACCCTGAGAGGCCAAGCATGTGTATGTGTGTATGTGTGTGTGTGTGTGTGTGTGTGTGTTGGCTGTAACTCAACCCTCACATGGGAAGCTCCTCCAACATCTGACAATCATTACTAACCATCAACACACACACACAAAGTGCTGCGTCATACTCAGGTTTAATGGACCAATAACAGGGCTGTTAATGCAACAAGCCTGCCTGGGTCAGAGGTCAACTCCAGCCACTCAATCAGTTACAGGTCCATCCCAGTCTTTCCAGCTTCAGTAACTGGTCAAGTGGCTGCTTATGTGACTAAGACCACTGTAGATTTAGAAGTTTCCCACAACACCCAATCACTCATGCACAAACTGCAAGTAAAAATATGATCAATTTAATCGAAAATCAGAAACAGAGAGAACAACAATTTTACAACCAGGCCTGGGGGGACATTAACTGAATGATTATTGGATTTTTTTCCCAGGGTGCACAGAAATATGATGACTGTGGCACTGAATGAAAAGCAGCTGAAACCTCAACAGCAGTCAGTCAGAGTGCATCCTGGTCATTTCACTCCTTTACTATTTTGTTCCTTTGCAGTTTTAATTGTTTTGGATGTCAAAAATCAGGTACAAAACAGAACCATCTATCACAGAATGTTTCATACCAACCATGCTGCAATATGTAACCACAAAGGAGATGTTTTGTATCTAATTTGACAACCAACAATTAAATGTAATTCTACACAGTGTCTTCTGTATGGAAATGTGATTATATGACTTCAGTGAATCATTTGTAAAGATGGAAGGTCACTCATAGTTATTTTTGTTTTATTAGAGGTTATAATGTGTGATATTTTGTAAGAGTCAACTGGCCCAGATCAGAACCACCATATATGAACGGTTTCAGAAACATATACCATTAAATTCTAATATATTGGAATTTTAGGCATATTTATAGCTATTTATCATCATAACTGATGATAAATAGTTAGCCTGAGGACTATTCCACCATGTTCCACAGCATGAAGCCTAGTACATCTACTTTGCTTCACAGCCTGAGGATTACTCCTTCTACTCTGCTCTGCAGCTTGATGCCTATTCCATCTGCTGTATTCCACAGCCTGAGGGCAACTACATTAATCTTGTTTCCCAATCTGAGGCCTAATCTATCCAGCCTGTTCTGCAGCTCACTGCATCCACTCTGCACTGCAGCATATTTGTTTTACTCTGCTTTGCTTCCATCTGCACTGCTGCCTGAGGTCTAGTTTACCTATCCTGCACCATCAAGTTAGCTACCATTAGCATTGCTACTGATTTCGCCATGGCAGCTGTGGTAATCGCCCTCCTGGCAATTTGTTCTCAGTTTACCATCTTAAATCCTGAAGAAGTGGAGAACAGTTGGGACTCTCATGAACACGGAGTTGTCTCTACAGTTCCTGAACATTACTTGTGCCCCAGAAAAGGCACATAAAAAAATTAAGAATCTAAGGCTTGTCATTCTTGCTACACTTGAAAACAAAAAATGTGGGGTCTAGATTTACATCACAGTATATATGTTTTACCTGGACATTTAGCTAAATTTTCTGCCAAATAGGGTTTTTGAGAAGTTTTCATTAGAAAAATTCCAAACCAACAACATATAGTGACTTTTCAAAGTATTCATACTGCTTTGAAAAGTTTCAAATTGTCACTTGTTTCTGTGCTCCAGAAAAGGGACAAGTTGGATCATTCTCCTGGTTAAGTTTTCTCCTGCACAGTTTGTAAATAATTCTGATGTCATTCCCTCTTATCTTGTTTCATTAGTTAGTGCTTTTGACTGGTTACTCTCATTTCATCTTAATCCCTTAAACCAAAGATTATGATTTAGTCATGATTTTAACCAGCCTGTATCTACGCATTCGAAAGAAAGAAATATATTATTTCTCTTATGTTTTTTCTGTCTGGTGATATCGAACTTAATCATGGTCCAAATAATGTTTATTATAGTACTCCAAGTGATTTTAAATCTCGGTCAGGACTTGGAGTTATTCACCTTAATGTCAGGAGTTTGCTACCCAAACTAGATCAAGTAAAAATTTGACCTAATTCATCTGACACTGACATACTGGTTGTGTCAGAAACTTGGCTAAAGGAATCCATTAGATACAGAGATTGCCATCAAAGGTTACATTGTATTTCGGTGTGACCATCCTAAAAACGGTGGTTGCAATGCGATATATGTCAAGCAGAAATTTGATATTACTGTTTAGTCATGTCTCCCCTTAAATAGACAGTTTGAATTTCTTGCCTTGAAGTTGGAGCTTTTTCAGGGCCACTTTATCACTGTTGTGGGGTGCTATAGGCCACTGTCAGCTAATAGGAAGACCTTGTCAGCTTTGAATTATCAACTCTTAAATCTAGCTTTTAATGAGATCCTTTTTACAGGAGACTTGAACTGGGACTGGTTATCCCCAGTCTCTGCTTGTTTTCAATCCGTTTGTAATACTCTTAATTTAATGCAATTGGTTAATGAGGCAACACACCCAAACCTTAAATTTCCAGAAAAATCCTCTCTTCTTGACTTGTTTTTAATTAATTTCCCACATAACTATTCAAATATTGAGTGTTTGTTAATAACATAAGTTATCAGTGTGCTATAGCCATTGTTAGACTAGCTAAACTTATGAAACCAAGTCCTCGTTTGAGTCTGACAAAGGGTGTAAAACATTTTTATGAACAAGCTTTCAATCATTATCAATGGCTCTTTGATTGGTTGAGGATATCGCTCCTTGATGATGTAGAATTGGCTTGGAAATACGTTTTTGATGCTTTTAATTTTTTTTATTAACAAAAATGCCCCTCTCTGCAAATTTTGAGTAAAGGGTAGAAAAAACCTTGGTTCACTACTGAGCTGCCTGATCTGTTAAAAGATCGAGGATCATGTTTGGGCTAGGCCAGGCATTCTAAATCCCAAGAAATTTTGCTTCCACAGAGACTAAGAGTGCAAGAAGAGTTTTCTCAAGCACACTTGAATGATTCAACTCAAGGATTTAGTTTTTCCCCTTTTGATGTAACTGAGGCTCATAGAACTCCACAACAGTTAAATCCTTGTAAATCTGCTGGACCTGACAAACTCAAACTTTTTTTGAGGTCAGCTGCAGACTTTATACCAGAACCTCTATGTTACATCTTTAACCTAACTCTTTTTGAAAATAAGATTCCCTGTATATGGTCTGCCTATGTTCTTCCCTTCTTGAAAGATGGCAATCAATCTGTAGCCAACAACTACAGACTGATCTCTAAATTGTGTGTACTTTCCAAAGTTTTGGAGAAATTGATCACAGAACAGCTGGAAATCATTTTTAGATTCAACAGGCTTGCTCTCACGGCACCAGTCAGCTTTTTGAAAAAAGCACAGTACAACAGCTGCTGCTCTTAAAGTGGTAAATGACATTATAGATGCCCTAAGTGGCCGAAAATATTGTATGGCTCTTTTTGTTGACTTATTTAAAGTGTTTGAAGCTGTAGATAATACCATCTTGATAAATCAACTCTACAAGACTAGGTTATCTGTTCAGGCTTTGAACTGATTCTCCAACTATTTAGCTGGTAGAACTCAGTGTGTCCAAGCAACTGGGTCTTGTTCCTCCCTCCTTCTTGTTTTAAAGGGAGTGCCTCAAGGCTCTTCACTAGGGCCTTTCTTTTTCACAATTTATGTTAACAACCTGTGCGATAACTTGCCTGATGCTGAATCTCATCTTTATCCCGATCATACGGTCAGTTATTGTTCATCTTGGGGACAATGGTAGCGACAGCGGTTGGAGTTCGCCCTGCAGTCAGTGGGTTGCCGGTTCAAACCTCTGTTGTTGTATCCTTGGGCAAGACACCTCATCCTGCTGGTGGTGTTCAGAAGGGTGGCACGACAGCATGATATGGCAGTCTCACTTCTGCACAGCTGTGGCTACAGTTTAACGTTACCTAGGACATTCATGACAGGAGATGCTGCACTGGACTCCCCGCCTTAAGAGTCACTGCCGTCACTGAGCAACGTATGAAAGACTTTACCTTCGTACCACTTAGTTACATGCTGTGGGGTCAGCTGTTTGAGGTGTTTCATCCTTTTATTGTGATTAAAGCTCTGCATATGTTGCAACCAGCCCTAGTATTGTCTTTTTTGTGAAATGTAATCATACTTTGGAGCGGTTCTGCTATGACGCCATCATGGATATTTTCTAAATCAAAATATGGAGCGTGTATAATACGCCATCACACAAATATGTCACACATTACTGGAACTGACAAGTGGAATTGTTAAGCAGGAAGGTTAACAATTCCAAGGAATTGAACTACTGAGAACCTCAATTCCCATCCCTAGTTAGCAGCTTCCACTTCTACTCCCCAGTTTGTCAATAGGTTGAAATTTCAATATTCAGGTGCTACAAAAACTTAAAATTTAAAAATTTTAAATCACATACTGACAAGCTGGTTTCTAAGCTAAAACTTAAATTGGGATTTTTTTTTTTTCAGAAACAAAAAGTGTAGCTTACACCGAGTCAGAAAGTGCCTAATTATTTCAACCATTCTATACCTAATAGATTATGGAGATCTGTTATTTATGAACTCTTCAGCCCAGCATAAGAAAAAATTTGATGCTGTATATTACTGCATCCTGCTTTTCATGACTAACTGTGGGTGTCGAATACATCATTGCATTTTGTATGCTCCAGGAAATGTCCCTCTTTGACTGACTTCAGACTTTCTCACTGGCTAGGTTTTTATGTATAAATGCATTCTTGGGCTTCTTTCATATTTATGTTCACTTCTGTTTAGAACCTCCAGTCAATTATGGCCAGTGCTCTCAGCATATAATTTTGATGCAGGGCCCAAAGGTCAGACCTGATCTGGCTAAAAAGGCTTTTAAATTTTCTGCCCCTGCCACCTGGAATAATCTGCAGAAGGATTTAAAATTCTCATCTCTTGTTACCTTGGGGGAATTCAAATCAATTTTAAAGGACCGAGACATCAGATCACTTAGTTCCTGTAACTGCCCAAATGTTTAATTATGCGATTTCTCTTGGTTATGTATTTTTTTTGTATTTTCTCTCGTATTTTGTGTTTGTTGTATGTTTTATGCTGCTGTGTTACCAAGGACACTCTTTTAAAAGAAATTTTTATTCTCAATGAGTTTTTTCCTGGTTAAATAAAGGATACAAACATACACAATTCATAGAAATACTTAAACCATTGGGTTTCACTTTATTCTTCTTTCTGGTTAAGTATACTTGTATGAAACAATCTATTTGTGGGTATGATATAGAAGTAAGGTGGGACAAAATGTAGAAGTGAAATGGGGTACAAACAGAGGCAGGAGAACCTACCTGGAGCCATAGTATGAGTGAAGTAGCTATATCATCAAAATATATTCATTCTCAGAGTCACAATATTAACACTTCAGTTACAATTTGAATGATCTTATTGGATCTAAGCACCTATAGAATTATCAATTAACAATAATTAACTAATTAATAATACATTTTAATGATAAAATCACAAAACTAAACAAACATAAAATATGACTAAAAGGGGAAATTCTGAGGGAATGGACCTTCCGAGTATCATAAGATGATCCACGATTTATATCTATCACAGTAAAAACTGGATTCTAAACACTTGTTCTAACTCTACAGGATTCTTTGGAAGCAATCACAGGACAGGACAAGAGTATCTATAGTTGGGTCCAAACGCTGTTTGTTCTCTCAGAACCAGCTAAGGTTTTTGTTCTGGGTTCTATCAGCTCTCTGCCCTCTTTTTTTTAATGGGAGAGATTCTCTGCCTCAATTTCAACAGGTTATTCTGAGGCTAGGATGCTGTGTATTCTATGGCACAGCCTGGACATCCTCTCTCTCTGGGATCAGAACCTAATTGTGCGATGCAAAGAAGTAACTTTGCTGGATAAGCTGGATTTGTCTCTACCACAGGTGCACAGAGGAAAACAAATCTGAGTTGAACTTTTAAAGAATATTAGGTAAAACAAAAACTGTATATGCTCAAGATTACAGTTTGCATTAAGACACAAGGATGCATTTAGTTCAGAAGGCTAAACTAGCAGAAACAGACCATTACTTTAAAAAGTATTGATTGTATTAATGTATTAATGTCCATCTAAATAAACAGTTTATCATAACAGCTTCATAGTCCTAAACATTATCTTCTGACAATATCAGCAGCACAGGCTGAGAAGTAAAAGTTTATTTTAGCTCATTGTACTGTAATGACGACAGCTTTTTTCCCCGTCTTGGTCAGAATGTTATGTCAGTACACGTGCGTATGTTAGGTTAGTTTTTGAGCATTTAAAATATCACAATACTTTCAGCCAAGTGTGTCTTCAGCTATGGCTCACGACACGTGTGGGTTTTCTCCTAACACCCCTGTTTCATCCCACAGTTCTAACACACGTATATTCAGTTGGCTGCTTTAAATTGCTGCAAGGTGAGAGAGAGTCTGTGTACAAGAGCTGTGTGTCTGTGTATAGGTCTTATAGACTGGTGACAGGTCCAGTATCTAATACACCTCCAGCTCTAATGACTGGGTCCAGCCCAAATTCTCAATTGTGATCAAGAGTGAGCAGGCAGCAGATGGATGGATTGATGGATGGATGGAGAGATGGATGGTTCAAAGAAAGAAAGAAAGTCCTCAGTCAAGATGTGGAAAGGTGTAAAGACTGTAACTGTATTGAAGCATGGTTCTACAGAGTACTGGCTGGCTGAATACAAAAGCATGCCACACCATTCAAATTTTAATTAGCAAAATATTTTGAAAAATCATGTAATATTGAATTATTTTCAGTTTCTGAAAATGACATCATTGGAAAGCTTAGAATTCACAAACTCATGGAAAGAAAGAAAGAAAGAATATGTCTTATTTTGAAGCAAGAAGGGAAGCAGTTCTTAATTTGCCTTGATGGGTAGACATAACTTCAAAACTAATTAACTAATTAAAATAAGAAAACCAAGGAAAAATCAGATTTGCAGAACTACAAATACAGCACAAGCAGTGTCATAAAACACCATATCCCCCTTTAGCTAGGGAGGAGGTGGAGGAGAGAAGAGAGGAAAAAAAAGAGGGGTGTGAGAGGGAGTTAATGTCAGGTTCCATAGACAATGTCCAGATGTCCAGATTCAGACCGTCCTCCACTTTTATGAACAAGGAGTCATAAAACTCGACCATGTGCTTAAGCTAACTGTAAGCTAGACAAAGAAATGTGGCTTTGGGCCCTGTATGACCACAAAATGGATATGTGTGGGGAGATCAAGAAGAGAAGTGAGAAAAAGCAATAAGTGAGAGGCAGAGAGGAAAAGAGACTGGCTAGAGAAGAAGCCAATGGGAGCTACTGCTGAATTCAGTTTTTCTGGATCCAGATGGTCTCAAACATATGGCAACCTTGAATCTGCACAGAAACAAAATATCATGAGTATCATAGCATATAACTAGTAAAGCATTAAGTAAACATGCAACAGAAAGGCAATTAAAAATTGCCTTATTTTAAACACCTAATTCAGACCAGATAATGGAACAAACCTACTTTGAGCAGATCTTGGTCACAGTAAATGTCCAAAGGTCCAAAAAAGAAATGATGAAAGAGATTAAAAAAAAAAAAAACCCCGTTCTGGTCTGGCAGGTGAGCTAGTATCCCAGCTAGGGTTTTTGGCAGAACCAGTGGTACTGTTGGTTGAAAAATTAAGGAAGCACCCTTTTCATTGATGGTTGCAGAGGTTACCTCGACAGGCCTCTGGAAATAGATGTCAAGAAAAAAACTTCAAGAGTCTGTGACATGATGAAACCAAAACATCATTTAAAACGATGAACTACTGTGCTTTCATTCTGTGTACACAAAAGCTTTTAATAATACATTTTTCTCACAGACTACTATAAATTCCGTCACATTGCAGAGTGCCAAAGTTTTCTTCTGTAGTAAGTGGGTCAAATACCGGCACCATTTTGTGATGTTATGGGTGTAAGCAAGAACGTAAACAACTATGGCTGAGTACACAGAAGTGGAGGAAGTTGTGAGCGATTTCAGCAAAGATTTGAGCAATTTATCTGCAGTTTTGGAGGAAGAAGCTAGATCAAATGATAAAGAAGAGGGAGCTGGTTCTAATGAAGGACTGCAACCCTCTTTGCTTGAGCCATATAGTTCAGGAAGTGACATTGATACCAACATTTCTGAGGAGAAACGGTTCAGTGGTGAACGGCTGGAACTGGACATCGGTCTCCTCCAAATCATTAAATGGTAAACAGATCTATGTGTATAATAATTATTCATATTTAATTCTGGTTTAATTCAAATAAACCAGTTAATTTAAGTTCAAGTTCTACGTGTGTTCGAACATATGAATATTCTGAGCATTGCATTTAGTAACCAGCCTATTCCTATTCCTTCTATTTTCAAGTGTTAAGTTCAATTTTTCTACCTCTGATAACTGTATAGTATTTCTGTTATAATCTCATACAGTATAGAAGGATTATCAGTCGATGTCATGGTGCATCAGCACCCACTGTACTGTGCATGTTGCCTGCAGAAAGAAATCAATAATATATTATTCTAATTGTTTAAACTGTTTACAATTAGGCTAATAAAATTATTTACAACTTGCAGCCAACAGAGATCTACCTCTCTTTGTCCAGTATCTGATGCAGATGTCAGACATTTTATTTTTAGTACAGCGTCTCGCACTGCGTCCCATTAAGCTATTTTTCTCATCATTTATCCACTCACCTGGATGTAAAGCATATGAGTCATAAAGACATATCTCATTCACTAATGTCAATTTGGTAGCATAACTTATTTTATCATGCTGTGATAAACAGTTGTAGTGTGCTGACAACATGTTAAAACAGCTACAACAGCGAGTAACCATGGGACAATTTAAAGGCTGGCTAGCCCTTTCTGCAGTCAGCTTGCACGTGCATCCACTGTGTTTACAAACAAATAATGCCTCTGCATTTTCATTATCATGGGGTTTTTTTTCTTCCTGTTCTCGGTGGAGGAGGACACCTTTTCTCTGTCTCCCACACCCTCCCTGTTCTCCCCTGCTTCAGCTCTCTGTGTCCTGTCTTGTTTTGGAGCCTCTCTTTGCATAAATTGCAAAATCAATTGCAAATCATGGATTTGGTCAGCTGGTCTCTCAATGCAATTGATCACATTTTCTCAATGAGAAGACTGGGCAAAGGAGAACTCTTTTACCCCAATGGGACATTTTTCTCCAGGTACACAATAGACTCCTGGCAGAAGTGGAGGATTGTGTGTCTGTCGATATCTTCAGTTGAGGATGTTGAAGATTTGTACACAATTAGATTTTTGATAACAGGATTTCTGTTTTTTGGACTTGGCAATTACCTGGTATATCAAGAAATTCGGAAAACATTGGAAGCTGTTCTGGCAATTACAAGGCTACCTGGCTTGTGTGAGGGAATCTTCAGAGCAATCAAAACTCAGACTGAGATGCTATGTGAACAGAAGTGGAAACTGGATGTGATCCTTCCACAGGATCGCAGGCTGGTTGCAGTTCCTGGACTCAGAAGTGAAATGGGATAAATCCTGGAGAAGTTGTATGCTCAGATTTGTTGGAAATGACCAGAATTTGGCTGTTTGTACTCACCACTGAGACACACCAGTGAGACTTTCAAGGCAGATGGAAAATTGGGAGTCAACCTGACCTAAAACAATTGCTGTTATCTGAATCTGGCTCCCCTGTGCCAGCCTTGGAAGGCTGGCTATCTCAATTCCTCCTGGATGTTATGGAATTTTAGGCATGTTTATAGCTATTTATCATCATAACTGATGATAAATAGTTAGCCTGAGGACTATTCCACCGTGTTCCACAGCATGAAGCCTACTACATCTACTTTGCTTCACAGCCTGAGGATTACTCCTTCTACTCTGCTCTGCAGCTTGATGCCTATTCCATCTGCTGTGTTCCACAGCCTGAGGGCAACTACATTAATCTTGTTTCCCAATCTGAGGCCTAATCTATCCAGCCTGTTCTGCAGCTCACTGCATCCACTCTGCACTGCAGCATATTTGTTTTACTCTGCTTTGCTTCCATCTGCACTGCTGCCTGAGGTCTAGTTTACCTATCCTGCACCATCAAGTTAGCTACCATTAGCATTGCTACTGATTTCGCCATGGCAGCTGTGGTAATCGCCCTCCTGGCAATTTGTTCTCAGTTTACCATCTTAAATCCTGAAGAAGTGGAGAACAGTTGGGACTCTCATGAACACAGAGTTGTCTCTACAGTTCCTGAACATTACTTGTGCCCCAGAAAAGGCACATAAAAAAATTAAGAATATAAGGCTTGTCATTCTTGCTACACTTGAAAACAAAAAATGTGGGGTCTAGATTTACATCAGAGTATATATGTTTTACCTGGACATTTAGCTAAATTTTCTGCCAAATAGGGTTTTTTGAGAAGTTTTCATTAGAAAAATAAACAAAACAAGATGCTCTGTTCCCTCTGCCCCTCCCTTCCCCAATGACATCTGTGGACCTGCTCAGAACTGAACGAGGCCGGCTGATAAATTCTCCATCACTACCAAGGACAATGGCGTCTGTAACAGTGTTTCACTGACATATTTGCAAACACACTCATGCACATACACACATGCTCATAGATATATATACATACATGCCACCCTCTCATCCCCTCCACTGGCTCCCTCGTTATGTATGATGTTGTCTGTTGTATGTATGTTGCTCTCTTTGTGCTGAATTTTCTTTGTAATCTTAAACTGTATCCTGCCAAGAATAAAGTGTTAAATATGATTTTTTTTTTTTTCCCTCCTCTTATCTAATGTGGTCCTTTTTTTTCCATCTAATGAGAGGGCGGCACCTCTCAGTGATGGCTGCAGGCCTCAGACACCTGCCCATCCATGTCTTATGTTGTCTGTTTTTGTTTTTCTTGGTTGGGCTTGTACTGAAATGTAAATTTTTCCCCTGGGGGACTAATAAAGGTATTCAGAATCTGATTCTTAATCTGCTTTTTTTAAAAATATTTTTAACACTTTTGGGAATTTTGTTTGACAGTCTGCAGTGAAGTGATCGCTACAGAGTACTGAACTAGCTTCATTCCATTGATCTCAAAGATTTTTGGCTTTTTGGGGCTTGGCAGTGATGTCTCTGTTTGCCTTAAGAATAACTGAGACCAAAAATATCTTTTGAGAACCACTAAAGGCAGCTGAAGCACCACTTGTTTTACTTGTACTATAATTTGAAAACCATATTTCTGTCATATCCTTTGTTTTTTGGACTTTTAGTTTCATCTATGTCTGTTTTGATTAGGTCCTTATTGTGTTTTTCTTTATATCTTACTATTTTTGCTTTTCCTTGTGTCAGTTCATGTATTCTCATTGTTTGTACTTTGGATTTGTTTCTTCAGATTAGTGTTTCTTTCTGTTATTTTTTTTATATTAGGTTCAGGTCTTCTCCCCCTTTTTCATATTATTTCACCTTCATCCTGTAATTCCACTCCCCTTCTCAGGTGTTCATTATTTCCTCATGTGCTCTCACCAGCTCCATCCCCAGTTGCATTTGAACAGAATAGAAATATCCTTTATTGTCTCACAATGGGGAAATGTCTGTGCAACAGCAGCAAAGTGGCAGTGACAGGAAATAACAAAAAACAGACTCTCACAAAAAATATAAAATATATATAAAAACCAGAATAAAGAACAGAAAAAAATACTCTACAGTATGCAAGATTTCAACATGAATACTGTGTAATTGTAAAAAGTACTCCAGTCCAGAGGAATGTGCAACTGACTTGGTTAGTTAGACATGCACATCTTGTACATTTTTCTGGACATTAAAAATACAAACCACTCACAGTTAGTTAGTGTCCTCACATACTGTGGGCAGCCAGGGAGGTAGTCCAATATCCACTAGGACATGTGGTGGTCCACTCCTGACAGCTCCAGCTTGTCCCTCAGAAGTTCTGGCTGGATGGTGCTGAAAGCACTGGAGAAATCAAAGAATATGATCAGAACAGAGCTTCCAGGCTTCTCCAGGTGGGTCAGAGCTTGGTGCAGGAGGTAGATGAGAGTATCATCCACCCCGATGCCAGGTTGGTACGCGAGCTGCAGTGGATTCAATGAAGACATCACCAGGGGGCATAGATTTTTGAGGACCAACATCATCAGATGCAAAGTCAGGGCTCTTGACCAAGTTTGGACCCATGCAGCATGGGTTATGGCTCATTCCTCCATATGGATCTTCTCCAGATATTTTAGGTGTGGGAGCTGTTGCTGGGCAACAGAGAGTTTCAGCTCCCTTCAAAAATTTTTAGCTGGGTTCAGTTTTGGAGACTGACTAGGCCCCTCCAGGACCATGAAATGCTGCTCGCAGAGCCACTCCTTAGTTGTCCTGGCTGTGTGTTTCGGGTGATTGTAATGCTGGAAGACCAGCCATGACCTATCTTCAATGAGCTTACTAAGGGAAGGAGGCTGCTGCCCAACCTCTCACGATATGTGGCCCCAGCTGTCCTCTCAATAAGCTGCAGTCGTCCCATCTCCTTAGCATAAGAGCACCCCCAAAGCATGATGTTTCTACCCTTATTCTTCACAGTTGGGATGGTGTTCCTGGGCTCGTGCTCATCTTTCTTCCTCTAAACACAGCAATTTGACTTCATATCAAAAAGTTTTATTCTGGTCTCATCTGACCACATGACCTTCTGCCATGCCCCCCCCTTGATCATCCAGATGGTCATTGATAACCTTGAAGACTGTCAGGGATTTGCAAAGAGCAGTCAGAGAGACACTGGATGTTTATTTACAAAAATGTCAAAAAATGTTTCAAAAATAATGATAAATTGAGCACAAAACAGAGGTCAACATAATAGACTTCAACTCAGGTAGTAACACAAAGAATTCAAGCACAAACTGACCTGAGGAAGAAGATATGAGGGAAACTTAAATAGTGGCTGATCAGACCACTGCTGACACACAAGGGGTAAATGACTAACAAACTAACCTACAAAGACTTAACTGACAAACAAATACTGGTCAGAATCGTACTAATAATAACTTAAAAAAAAAATATATACTATTGGCACAGAACTAGCCTATCCTTAAATTATTATAGAATCACATTGGCATGATAAAACCTGATAAATGCCACCAACATGGGAATTGAAGTTAAACAACACCCAATAAAGTGATGTGCCAAACATAAAAAACAGCTTAACATACTTGAATTAAATGAATAACGACATAAAACAAGATGTAAGTTTACCAAACTTAAGTTTTAAGACATGTTCAGCGTTTTAACACATAAACAGAAGACACCGCTCTGCACACTCATCTCTCTCCAGCTCAGCTCAGCATGAACTGAGGAGACCAGCACAAACACATGGGAAATAATGCAGAAACAGGAAGTAAGAAAATAAAAGCTTCTCCACCAAAACAAAATATAATATATACACCAAGAAAAACAAACATACGTGGACAATAAGAGTGGATTTGGGATGAAATATAAACTAGCATTTTTTTACACACCTGTTACACCTGCAACTCCTGGTTAGGTTTGCTATTGTTCCATGTTTACCCAGTCAGTGGACGATGGCTCCTACTGTGATATGTTTAAGTCCCCACGCTTTAAAAAATGGTTTAACAAACTTTTAAAAAGATGTTGAAACTTTGTTCCTCATGTGTTGTTATATTTCTTTGTTTGATGTGTTGCTTTTTTCGATCTTTCAGCCTACTTCATGTTCTTAGACAGGTTCTATTTAAGTGATTATTGTCAGACCAGCAGAATCAAATAACCAAACATGTGTGTTGCTAATGAAACTGGACTAGAACATTTAGTTATTGCTAGTTAATCCATGATTTAGAAGGACAATTATATTTCACATAAGAACTGGTTGGTTAGTATAGTTTTTTTCCCTGTAGGTTTGAAAACAACTTTTTGTTTTAATTCATGTCATCTTCATCTGAAATTAAAATGTATTTGATAATCTGAAACATTTCAGTGTGGTGGAAAAGCAAAAACAAAAGAAATCTGTTAAGGGTACTTACATTTGCACAACACTTTAAATTCAGTCTAGTATTTATGTTTTGATTCGTATGGCAAATATTTTCACCGATAAATTTGTGTAAACTTTTATGGAAAACAGGTTTTGTTCTGATGGATTCAATTCAGTTTTTTCTATAGTGCCAATTCACAACAAATTTCATCTCAAGGCACTTTACAAAAAAGTAATTTCAGTTCAGTCACACATACATTCAAATTAATCCAAGTTATCAGTCAGTGCATTAAGCTCAATTTATTATTCAAATTAGTTTTAAAAGTTTTCTACCAAAGGAAACCCAGCAGATTGCATCAAGTCACTGACTTGCAACATTCACTCCTCCAAGTATGTAGCAACCATAGACAATTGTTTGCATTGTGTTATTGGCTTTACGGCAAAACCTCATACTGAGCATGCATGCAGCGACAGTGGAGAGGAAAAACTCCCCTTTACCAGGAAGAAACTTCCATCAGAACTAGAACCTGGCTCCGTATGAGCGGCCTTCTACCACAACCAACTGGGGGGTTTGAGAAGACAGAGCAGAATGCACAACAAAGGAAAAGAAGAACTGATGTAGGAGTACTTTCTATGATAATGAAAACTAAAACATTAATAGATGAGTTCATTGTTATTGTTTACATAGGCCATCTGCACACATGTGCTCTAGATGTATGGCAAAAGTACTTCCAGCTGGCTAAAGGGTTTTACTATTGCTTCTTACAGGACAGTTCATTTTAGCAACACTATGAATGTATAGTCTTCATATGTTTTTAGCACTTCAACCCAAGGACTAAAACTAAGCTTGTGTATGATGGATACAGCCTGCCGGACCTGTATTTTGAACAGCTGAACTAACAAGCGGACAAACAGCTGGCCCTTTTAATGGAGAAGCACTGGAAGCCTATAAGTTGCAAGACATTTTCAGTTATTCTGCCTGTGAACATGTGAAAGGCTTATTATACCAGGATATGAGTCTCACCACCCCTAGGTGCATCATTAAAGAACAGGTCAAGCCTGTCCAGAGAATTACTGACCTGCCGTAGGTGTCAACACAGTAAACCTGCATGGCTGGATAGGTCAAATATTAACTATATTTTGTCCAATTTGATAATAAAATGTAGTCTAAATCAAGTGTTGTACCTGTATTTGGTATTTATTTAGCTGTATGTAGGCAATTTATAGCCTATAGAATGTTAGAATTCTGTATACATTTGTGTATCTATGTAAGAAGGTGTAGGCATATATATATATATATATATATATATATATATATAAAAATTCCCTTCTCACCCTCCACGGGTGGTCTTTCTCAACCTCTGAGCTCGGGTCCTCTACCAGAGGCCTGGGAGCTTGAGGGTTCTGCGTAGTATCTTGGCTGTGCCGAGAACTGCGCATTTCTGGACTGAGATGTCTGACGTTGTTCCTGGGATCTGTTTTAGCCACTGCTCCAGTTTGGGGGTGACTGCCCCGAGGGCCCCGATGACCACAGGCACCACTGTGGTCTTCACCTTCCAGGCCTTCTCCAGTTCCTCTCTGAGGCCCTGGTATTTCTCCAGTTTCTCGTGTTCCTTTTTCCTGATGTTGCAATCGCTTGGTATTGCTACATCCACCACAACGGCTTTCCTCTGTTGTTTATCCACCACCACGATGTCCGGTTGGTTCGCCATTACCATTTTGTCTGTCTGGATCTGGAAGTCCCACAGGATCTTAGCTCGGTCATTCTCCACCACCTTTGGGGGTGTGCCCCACTTTGATCTCGGGGCTTCCAGTCCATATCCTGCACAGATGTTTCTGTACACTATGCCCGCCACTTGGTTATGACGTTCCATGTACGCTTTCCCTGCCAGCATCTTGCACCCTGCTGTTATGTGTTGGACTGTCTCAGGGGCCTCCTTGCACAATCTACACCTTGGATCTTGTCTGGTGTGGTAGATCTGAGCCTCTATTGCTCTGGTGTTTAGGGCCTGTTCCTGTGCAGCCAGGATGAGTGCCTCTGTGCTGTCCTTGAGTCCAGCTTTTTCCAGCCATTGGTAGGATTTCCTGATATCAGCCACTTCAGTTATTTGTCGGTGGTACATCCCATGTAGGGGCTTATCCTCCCATGATGGTTCCTCCAGCACCTCATCCTCTGGTCCCCATTGTTTGAGACATTCGCTGAGCACATCGTCGGTTGAGGCTTTGACCTTGATGTATTTATGGATCTTGGATGTTTCATCCTGGACAGTGGCTCTCACACTCGCTAGTCCTCTGCCTCCGTCCTTATGGCTCGCGTATAGTCTCAGGATGCTGGATTTAGGGTGGAACCCTCCATGCATGGTTAGTAGTTTCCGAGTTTTAACATCCATGGTCTTTATCTCTTCCTTTGGCCAGCTTATTATTCCAGCAGGGTATCTGATTACTGGCAAGGCATAGCTGTTTATCGCACGGATCTTGTTCTTGCCATTGAGCTGGCTTCTCAGGACTTGCCAGGATATAAGTCAGGACTTATATATATATATATATATATATATATATATATATATATATATGTATATATGTATATATATATATATATATATAAAATTGTATAATTTTAATACTGACAGAAAAACAACACAATTGTTTCTAGACAGTGATCAATGATAATACTATTTTGTAATTGTTGCTGTACAATTTTTATAAAATAGCAGATACTATAAATTGATTAGTGTTTAAGTCCTATTGAAAACATTACTGTCATTTAGAATAAGGAAACAGTTTGTCAACCTGTCAACTGTGGCAAACAAGGCACGAGCATTGTTGATGTTTTTATTTATGATTTCTCTAGAAAATGTTTCCCTTGCATATTTTAGTGATGATAGCTTCGCAGCCTTTCTTTGTAGATTTCATAGTAAACGTAAAGTCGAGTTTTATGCCATTTATGTTCAGCCCTTTGAGAAAAGCTTCTTTCGCTTCTTAAAAGTGGAGCATTTACCCACGGAGATTTCTTCTTACTAGACACAATCTTCACTTTAACAGGAGCAATGACATCAATGATGTATGAAATTTAAAGCACAAGTTATCTATCAGTTCATCTACTAGTTTACAAGATGGAAGTGAGGTATAGGAGAAGATTTGATTAAAAGTTTCAGCTCTGTTGTCTGTAAGAGAACGTTTTATAATATCGGTTTTACTAAGCGAGTCAACAGAGATAGTACTTTCAAAAACAACAGAGAAATGATCAGGCAGAGCGACATCAGTTACTGAGACCTTGGGGATATTTACATCCTTGCTGATGATCAAATCCAGAGTGTGTCCTCGATTGTGTGTCAGCTGTTTAACATGTTGAGTCAAACCAAAGTTTTGAAGTGCATCATTCAGCTTTTTTGCCTCTCTTTGTATTGGGTTATCAACATGGATGTTAAAGTCTCCCATAATTATTAAACAATCATAATCAATGCATATCATAGATAACAGCTCACTAAAGTCATTGAAAAAAAATTTGCCACATATTTTGGGGTTTTGTACAGAGTTAGTGTCAGAGTTCGTTTGTGGCCTTTTACCTCAATTCCCAAATATTCAAAAGAGTCAAAATTGTCCAGGGAAACCATTTTACAGTTTAGTGAATCATGAAATATTGCAGCAACCCCCAGCCCCTCTTATTCCTTCTATTCAGACTTGAAAAAAATTGTAACTGGGGGGAGCTGATTCAACGAGAACAGATGTTTCTTTGTTGTCATCCAACCATGTTTCTGTAAGATACATAACATCAATATTATACTCAGTAATGAAGTCATTAACTAGAAGTCTTTTTGCTGATAGTGATCTTATATTTAGCAGAGCCAGTTTACAATTATGATAAAGCACGTGTCAAACTCAAGGCCCGGGGGACCAAACCCAGCCCGCCATAACTTTTTATGTGGCCCTCTAGACCGATACATAAATAGAACCTTCAAGATAACAGTTGTTAAAACAACTTTTTTCTCATAATTTTATGACTTTCTTCTGGCAATAATGTAACTTTTTTCCTGCCAACAGTAAAACTTTTCTGGTAATATGACTTTGTTCTCGTAATATTATGACTTTACTATCATGTATTATGGCTATTATGGATATTATGACTTTAACAACCTCTGCTTCTGTTTTTCTTTTCACTGTCACAATTTTCTCCATCTCTTCTCTATGGAGGTAGATATGATTCAAAACATCCACACTTGTATCCTCCTCCGTAGTTTACATCGGTTTCTGAGTAGGCTGCTTCTTCTACTGGCTTAGGCAAGCAGCCTGTTGATTAATTTGAATACTGCTGCCACCTAGTGACCGGAGGCTTGTTTATCAGTCGAGCATGAACAAAGGTAACAACACAGTCCTGCTTCTTGTGAATAATTTGGTGACAAGATCAGTAACTCATGGCTTTCCAACCTCCAGGCTGTCGGGTTTAGGCAAAGACATTGGATTGCTGGTCTGGCACTGAGGGCTGGGGTGTACCCCACCAGAGTTCCTGGTGATGGGAACGGACAAGTTAGGAGCAGCCTGTAGGCGCTGCCAGGCAAGGTTGGAATCATGTTCACACATCTTGGGTCAGTGTGCCTATGTGCAGAGGAGTAGGATCAGGAGGTCAACAAGGTGTGTGATCTTCTGGCCACTGAGGCTAAGAGGTATGGCTGGATGATGGCCAGGGAGGTCCGAGTGGTAGGATCCCCGACCTGGTCTGTAAGAAGGTTGATACAGTGCTCATCCTCATTGTGACCATTCATTATGAGCTGGATGGCAATACTCTAGCTCGAGCTGCATCGGAGAAAGTGGCCCACTACCAACCAGTGGCAGCACAGATTGCACAGAAGGGCGGAGGGCATTGTGCAAAGGTCATGGGCTTTCCCGTGGGGCATGGGGCAAGTGGCCTTCAAGCAACAACATAGTGCTGGTGGAGTTAGGGATCCCCTGTAGGCCGGAGAAGGGCGTTTGCTCGACTGGTGAGCCGGAGGACCCTGCTGTACTCCTTGGATGTGCTGCGGGATTTTCTGCGTGAGCTAGAAGAGTGAGGGTTGTGCACATCCCTCATGGCTGTGGAGTCCTGGAATTGTGTAGGTCAGTGGTTCTCATGATGATTAGAATATCATGCATAGCATCTTGATGGCAGAGTGACAGACAAATCAATCCAGAAAGCAGGCCTGTCCCGCCTAGACTATGCCCTTGTACATGAAGAACCCATGACACTTCCAAGGCTGAACCCTCAGCCCAGTCAGCTGGCAAAATTCCTCCAAGATCCCGAGGCTCCTGCTTATTGCCTCTGTTGAACCACCCACCAGTACCAAATCATCAGCAAAGGCCAGCGTGGCGATCGTCTTATCGCCCCATCATAGCCCAGAACTGGCCTTTTCGGCCTGCTTATCTGTTTGTTTTGGAACAGTGTGCTCCTGATATCTGGTTGGTTCCATCCTTAACAGACGTTTTGGTTTGGGGCCTTGAGCCTGTTGTACGATTATGTTGGCTGAGATGGTGATCTCATTGTCTAAATTGTAGAGAGGACTTTTTAATGAAATATGTTTGCGGTGAGAAGTTGTGTTCCAGCTTGATTTAGGAAGACTCTATCTTGTTTGTAGAGATGATTGTGCTCCCAGAAGATCCTGTGATTGTCAATAAACTTCACTGAGCTGGCAGAGCATGCTTTTTTAAAACCATTTATTAATCATGAGCAGTCTGCTTTATCTCTCATCTCCACATCCAAGTGTCAGTAGTGGTCCACTGATAAACACCTTCATTTTGAGATTTCTGATTGTGCTTAGAAGATGATAAAGTCATTTTTCAGAATTTCTGATTTTTGTTTAGCAATATCATTAGCTCCAATGTGTATAAATAGATTCTCAATATTTAGAAACTGTGTCATGGAAGAGGCAGATTATCTCTGTTCTCTTTACATTGCAGAAGCTGTTGGTTCCATGTACTGCCCAATCACAGAAAATAAGCACATTTGGCACATTTCCTTTGTTTGCTGGGTCACTTTAGGAGGTAA
The DNA here is from genome assembly GCA_014839685.1 of Anableps anableps. Classification (NCBI taxonomy): domain Eukaryota; kingdom Metazoa; phylum Chordata; class Actinopteri; order Cyprinodontiformes; family Anablepidae; genus Anableps; species Anableps anableps. The sequence continues at coordinate 200,912 of CM026075.1, forward strand.
TTGTTTTCATCTTGCCTCATACCTCTTGATGATATGAGGCATCAAGAGGTATGATGCCTCTTGATGCATCAGTTGAATCTAATTGAATCAGCACCTCCTAATTGCAATTTTTAAGTATGAATAGAAAACATAAAAGGGGTGGAGGGGTTGCTGCAATATTGAGGTAAAAGGCCACAAACAAACTGACACTACTCTATACAAGACCCCCAAATATGTGACAAATGTTTTCAATTACTTTAGTGAGCTGTTATCTATGAGATGTATTGATTATGACTGTTTAGTAATTATGGGAAACTTTAACATCCATGTTGACAATCCAATAGACAGAGAGGCAAAAAAGCTGAATGATATACTTCAAAACTTTGGTTTGACTAAACATGTTAAACAGCCGACATAATCGAGGACACACTTTGGATTTGATTATCAATAAGGGTGTAAATATCTCAAAGGTCTCTGTAATTGATGCCACTCTGATCACTTTTCTCTTGTTTTTGAAAGTACAATCTCTGCTGACTTAGTAAAACAGATATTATTACAAAACGTCCTTTTACAGACAACACAGCTGAAACTTTTAATCAAATCTACTCTTCACGTTGATTATGAAATCTATAAAGAGAGCCTATGAAGCTATCATTCATCACCAAACCATGCAAGGGAAATGTTTTTTTGCAGAAATCATGAACAAAAACGTCAACAATATTCATGCCTTGTTTGCCACAGTTGACAAACTCACCTGTGATTGTAACACCTGAACTCCACTCTACCAGGGCCTGCAATGAATTTGCTAACTTTTTTACAGAGAAAATCAAACAAATTAGAGGGTTAATCTACACATCTGAATGTAACCCAGTACCAATGCTATGTCCAAACATAACAAATGCAGAGAAAATGGTTGAATTTCACCAGCTTAACCATGAAAACTTCAAAGAAATTTTGAAGCAATTAAGCTCCTCCTCCTGCTGTTTTGATATTGTACCCTACCTACAATCTTCCTTAAGAAAGTTCTGCCTGTCATTGTATCTGACCTGATTCAAATAGTAAACTCATCCCTCTCATCAGGTGTTTTCCCCCAGGCTCTAAAAACAGCAGTTATCAAACCACTGATAAAAAAGAACAATCTGGATAAATCATGATTGCAGAATTACAGGCCAATCTCTAGCCTTCCATTCATCAGCAAAATTATTGAAAAAGCTGTGTTTCAACAGTTAAACAGCTTCTTAATGACAAATCACTTTGATGTCTTTCAGTCCAGTTTCTATGCTCACCACAGCACTGAGACTGCGTTCAATGATATCCACACAAATACAGACTGTGAAAGAACCACAGTGATGGTTCTGTTGGACCTCAGTGCAGCATTTGACACTGCTGACCATGATATATTATTGAAGTGATTGGAGAGCTGGGTTGGACTCCCTGGCACAGTACTTAACTGGTTCAGATTCCACCTGAAGAACAGGGATTTCTTTGTGTCAATAGGCAACTTCTCATTGGAGCAGACAGAAGTCACATGTGGAGTACCCCAGGTTCAATCCTGGGGCCCCTCTTATTTAATATCTGCATGCTCCCACTAGCTCAGATTATAACAAGTAATAAGACTAGCTACCACAACTACGCAGATGATCCACAGCTCTATATCATGATGTCACCAGGTGACTCTGAACCCATCCAAGCACTGAACAGATGTTTAGAACAAATCAATGCATGGAGGTGGCATAACTTTCTCCAGCTGAACAGAAACAAAACTGATTTTATTATTTTTGGACCTAAAGAGGAACGATCTAGAGTCAGTACACAGCTTGAGTTATTACAACTACAAACTACTGATCAAGCCCGAAAGCTGGGTGTAGTGATGGACTCAGACCTGAATCTTCAGAGACACATAAAGACAGTAACAACGTTGGCTTTCAGTCACCTGAAGAACATTTCCAGAATTAAAGGACTAATGTCTCAACAAGATCTAGAAAAACTCATCCATGCATTTATCTTTAGTCACTTTGATTACCACAACAGTGTCTTAACAGGTCTGCCTAAAAAGTCAGCCAGACAGCTGCAGCTGATCCAGACGCTGCTGCTGGTGTTCTCACTAAGACCAGGAAGATAGAGCACATCACCCCAGTTCTAAAGTCCTTCCACTGGCTCCCTGGAGCTCAGAGAATAGACTTTAAAATACTTCTGTTAGTTTATAAATCACTGAACAGTTTAGCATCAAAATATATTAAAGACCTGTTGTCATTGTATCAAGCTTCCAGACCACTCTGGTCTTCTGGTTCTGGTCTGCTCTGCATCCCCAGAACCAAACATGGAGAAGCAGCTTTCAGTTTTTATGCTCCACTAATCTGGAACAAACTTCTAGAAAACTGCAAAACAGCTGAAACATTGAGTTCCTTTAAACCAAGGCTGAAACCCATCTGTTTAGAGCTGCCTTTGACTCATAATAACTGGAACATTGAGCAACATATGTATGTATATCAAAATGTAATGTTTATTGTTTGTAACATAATTGGTGACTGTATGTTTTTGTGATGTAAAACACTTTGAACTGCCTTGTTGCTGAAATGTACTAAACAAATAAACTTGACTTGACTTTCAAATGGTTCTATTATGATTGTGTCAGCATTTGTAGAAAACCTAAAGTTAAGTACTAGAGTTAAGTAGTTTAGCAAAAAAAAGTTGTGGTTTTAAAGATTTATTTCACAATAAAGGTTGCATCTGAAAAGTATTTTTTATTTCAAAATTAATCATTAATTTTTCTTTCAAAGTCTGTTAACTATCCTGGTAAATACCAATCTAGACTTCATTGTAATATAAAAGACAGTCAAAAACGTTATGTAAATATTTCAGTCTTAGAAAAACAGAGAAACATCATAAACTGAGGTCTAGAACTTAAGAAAATGTATTAAAGATCATATTTAAATAATGCTTGCCTGTGATATTTATCATGTTGAAGCTGGATCAGTTATATTTATCCCATATAACAGTGTGCATGTGAATTTATTATTAAATCGGCAGGTGCAGCACGTACCTGAGATGACGTGTGCACTATGAATCTGTACATAAAGCTCTTCAGGAAAAACTCTCTGCATGTTTCTGATCCAAGCATCACGTGGTTTGTTGTCATGAGTTGAAATCCTGTAGAAGCGCTGTTTTATGCAATTATTATTACTCTCTGCTGAGTCAGGGGTCTGCAACCTGCAGCTCCGGAGCTGCAAGAAGCTCTTTGGAACTTCCACAATGGCTCTTCATAACATGGCAAGAAATGATAAACCAGCTAATATTTCTAAATATAAATAAAATAACATGCAGGTTTTAGCAGTTTTTATTCATGGAATAATTGCATTGAATTTCCACAGCAGAATATCATTAAAAGTTCCAGCAACAACTTTTTAAATCTATTTTTCTTGTCATTAGGTTGAAAACCCTGTCTCTTCAATATTTTCCATAAAAATCAACATCCCGTAGAAGAAAATGTGTCCATCCTCTTTTTGCAAAAGTTTTATGCTTTTCTTTATTTCAAAACCCCAAAAAATGTAAATGAAATAGTGGGTATTTAACAATGACAACACATTTCCTGCAGTAGATGCTCATCAGAATTATAAGGTCATGTAACATTTGCAGCTCTGAACATGTTTCATTAAACTGGAATGAGGGTAAAAATGGCTCTGTGGATTGTAAAGGTTGCAGACCCCTGGCCTAGAGTGTATTGTTGCTGGCGAGTTGTTTTGCCATACAAAAAAACAGCAGCTTGTGTTTTTCACCGGAAGGACGTCATTGTGAATATGTCCATAGCAGGAGAGAGACTCATTTATTTATTGGAAACATTATCACAACATTATGCACCCCCTCCAGGAAAGTACCACAACCAAACAGAATGCCAGACCAAGTGTAGCTTCTATGGACAGAAAAAAAACCTGAGAGAAAATATAAATTTAACAATTTAAGTAATTGCAAAAAATGGAAGTTGGAGAGTAGTAGAAGAGGAAAGTGAGGGAAAAGTGGTCAGTTTATCCTCCAGTAGCCTAAGCCTAAAGTAGCATAACTACAGATATAGACCAGGATAACCTAGAATGAGGCTTGAGATGCAGAATCAGAGAGAACTGTCTTTCCAGACTGGATTAAAATTTCAAAAATACAATACTCGATGCACAAGCACCCAAATTCTCAGAAACTTTGAACAAACACAGTTATTAATAATCCAGTAATCCTTGGCACTTGCAATGTAGAGTCAAATTGATGGACACCTCCTTATGTAATTCTAAGAAACTGTAAAAACAACATTGTGGTAGTCAGTAACAGTCACTTGTTTCGCTCAAGCAGCGGACAAAAATATGGAATCACTCAATTCTGAGGAAAAAATTATGGAATCATGAAAAAAGAAACAAACAAAAGAACATTTCAACACACCACTAGTACTTTGTTGGACCACCTCTGGCTTTTATTACAGTTTGCACTCTCTGAGACATGGGCTTAATGAGTGCCAACCAGTAGTCTTCATCAATCTGGCTCCAACATTCTTTGATTGCTGTTGCCAGATCAGCTTTGCAGGTTGGAGCCTTGTCATGGACCATTTTCTTCAACTTCCACCACAGCTTTTCAATTGGATTGAAATTTTGCTCTATAGAAAGATGTATTATCATCTTAAAAATGATTTCATCATCCCCAAACATCCTTTCAATTGATGGGACAAGAAAAGTGTCCAAAATGTCAACGTAAACTTGTGCATTTATTGAAGATGTAATTACAGCCATCTCCTCAGTGCCTTAAGCTGACATGTAACCCCATATCATCAATGACTATGGAAATTTGCTTGTTTTCTTCAGGTATTCATCTTCATAAATCTCATTGGAGCGACACCAAACAGAAGTTCCAGCATCATCACCTTGCTCAGTGCAGATTTGCTGAATATGACTTTCATCCACTCATTCACAGCACACAACTGCTTTTCCTTAGCCCACTGTAACCTTATTTTTTTCTGTCCAGGTGTTAATGATGGCTTACATTTAGCTTTTCTGTATGTAAATCCCATTTCCTTTTGGCGTTTTCTAACAGTTTGGTCAAAAACATTGACTCCAGTTTTCTGCAATTTGTTCCTCATTTGTTTTCATGTGCATTTTCTCTTTTCAAGACATATTGCTTTAACTTTTCTGTCTTGATGGTTTGATGTCTTCCTTGGTCAACCAGTATGTTTGCCTTTAACAACCTTCCCATGTTGTTTGTACTTGGTCTGGATTTTGGACACAGCTGACATCTTTTGCAACATTGTGTGATAATTTATCTTCTTTAAGAAGTTTGATAATCCTCTCCTTTGTTTCAATTGACACCTCATGTTGGTGCCATGATTTATGTCAGTCCACGTGGTGGAGCAGCTCTCCTTTTTAACTGCAGACTAACGAACAGATCTAACCTGATGCAGGTGTTAGTTTTGGGAATGACAATTAACAGGGTGATTCCAGTTTTGTCCTCAGAATTGAGTGATTCCATATTTTTTTTCCTCTGCTTGAGCTAAACAAGTGACTGATACTGACTACCACAATATTTTCTTGATTTCTTTTAGTGTTTTTTAAAGCCACAATGTTGCCACTTAAAATGACTATAGTTTTGTGTTATGTCTGTGATCAGCTTTTTTTTTTTTTTTTTTTTCAACAAAATTAAGCAACTGAATGATTATCCTCCAAGAATGGTGATTCCATAATTTTTGCCAGGGGTTGTATTCCTATAGCTATAACGGCACCCGCACCCAGGAGCTTTCTGGGGCTTAAGCAATGTTGACTTTTCATCAAAAAGGAATCTGTTTTTTAGTACAGAGGATAAGAGAGGAGGAGGAGAGGTGAGCACTGTAAAGGAGGAGGGCCTCAGGAAGAGGAGAAGGAGGAGGAGGTGGGAGTCTGCATAAGAAAGCAGCTCCACCCTTGCTCTGGCTGCAGGAGCAGAGAACAGCAGCAGCAGAAAGCTCCCATCAGTAGGTCAGATCCCGTCTTGACTTGGATCTAACTTCAGCGGAGCATCGACTGGACAGCCGTTCCTTTCCTCTGTGATTGAGCTCGCATCACACCACCCCAGTCATGCTCTCCACGGGACTCTGCGTGTCTCTGCTGGCCGTGTCCTGCGCCCTGTGGCTGCCTGCTGTCTGGGCGGCTGCCTGCGAACCGGTCCGGATCCCGCTGTGTCGGTCCATGCCGTGGAACATGACCAAGATGCCGAACCACCTCCACCACAGTACGCAGGACAACGCGGTGCTGGCCATCGAGCAGTTCGAGGGGCTGCTGGGTGAGTCCCTGGCGTCCCCAGTGCGCTAATAAAACCAATTAACGAGAACTCAGACGTTATCTCCAGTCTCTGGCGAAATCTCACTTCAGTGTAAGTGTTACTTGTAGTTTTTAAGTCTTTATGCAACGTTTCCTGCAACTCCTCATGAGATATGCCAAGTTCATTATTTTGGTTACAATAATGACAACTGATCCCGTTGATCCCAAAAGTTCAACCAAACATCTTTAAGTTATTTTCTTTCTCAGCAACAACCTGTGTGGTTTCCAATTGATCTCAGAGGTAGAACCCAGGCTGTTGAAGTTAGAGGGGGTCTTCCTCTAAAATATTGACAGTAAAAAAAAAAGGGTGGCCCTCAAGATTTTGTGCTAGGCCTATTAATATTAAATATTTACTTAAATAATCTTAGACACCCCCCCCCCCCAAAAAAAAAAAAAACAAACAAACAAAAAAAAAAAACCCTAACAAACAGCATATGCTCTTTCCTACCTCAACAAACTCAAAGATCAGTGCAGACTAAAAAATCGTAACAAAAAATTGAGATAGTGTCCAATTCTAACTAACTGGGATCAGAGCACATTAGGTACATAGTTTTTTTTTTTTTTTTAAAAAGATCTGGCTTTTCCTTCCCTGTAAGGCAGAAATTGGTGGAAAAGACTTTCTTGTCCATTAGTCAGTGGCGGTTGTAGACCAAATTTACAGCTGAAGCTAAAACTGCAACACCATTGTTAAAGCAAAACTGTGAATGTAAAAAATGAAATTGGTCCTAGGGTCCAATTAGTTACGGTTTTTGTGCCAGCACATTTCATCATAACAAATGTATTTATTCATCTCTTCAGTACAGAGGCCATTTTGGCTCTTTGTTTTCATATGCTGGATAGGGTGTATCATGTAGCACTGACATTACTAACTCACAAATGTGTATCTATAGGAGAGTTAACTGGGTGTCTTTTTGCTCCTGATGCTTCGGTCACTGGTATATGTTTATATATAAACCCATTCTGGGCACCATCCCAACTGTTTGACCTGTCTTTTCTTTTCCATCATAATGATGGTCCCATTACCCTCAGAGTATTAGCATCTCTGTCAATAGGATCTAGATGAGGTGTAGGCATTAGAAACTGTGAAGGTCCATCAAAATTAAAATTCTATTATTGTCATGCAGAGCTTGAAAGCATAGCAACCAAAATATCTGTGCCTACCAACAATTGCATTCCGGAAGTCCTTTGTGATTTCAATACTCCACATGAGGGATGCACGATATATCGGCATTACTATAGGTATTGGCCAATGTTGGTCATTTTTTAGCATATCGGTCCGATAAGTAAAAGTGGCCCAATATTGATGTCTGATGTTTGTTTCCTGCTTGTTGCATTTGTGTTTCTGTTTTGAGAGGGGTTTGGTCAAGGGGCATCTGTTTGATCATGTGACAGTGATGGCGGTCTGGTTGTTTTTCACTGTATAAAAAGAAGGCACATGAAAAGCAGTGTGTAATGCTCGCAAATCCGAGGTAATGCGAGGAGGATGTCGCGTTAAGTTGTTCAACACCACCAATTTGACGTGCCATTTGAAAAACCACCACCCAGAAGTTCACAAAGAATGGCAGGAAGCTAACGGTGCTAAAAGTAGCCAACAGGCAAAAACAAATGTGGATTCAGCAGCATCTGGGAGTCCAATATAGCAGGCATTCGAACAAACCATGAAATTCTCCAAAGACAGCTCAAAAGCCAGGTCAATAACAAGCAAAATAATTAAATGATTGCTCTTGATGACCAGCCATTTTCCATCGTAGAGGACTGAGGATTTCAGCAGTTAATCAAGTACATTGAACCCTGCTACAGTTTTCCAAGTCGGCGCTACTGCTCTGATGTTTTCCTCCCGGCTTTGCACAAAGCGGTGGTCGGACATGTCCATAAGTTGTTGGACAATGTGACGGACATTAAGCTTCACTACGGATATATGGAGTTCGGATGTTAGTAAGATGAGCATGTTAAGCCTTACAGCTCAATGGATCGATGAAAACTTTGAAATGAAGAGAGTCGATTTGCATGCTCAAGAGTTTGCAGGATCACATACGGGGGCTGCTATCGCAAGTGCATTAGACTGCATGTTTGCTCAGTGGACGATTAAGAAGGACAATGTGCATGTTGTGCTTCGCGACAAGGCACGGAATATGATGAAGGCGAAGGACGAGTGTTGTGTTAAAAGCCTGGGCTGCATGGTTCATTCACTGCAGCTAGCAGTGCATGTTGGAGTGTTAAGCCAGCGAAGCATCTCTGATTGTGTTAGCATTGGAGGAAAAATAGTCGGACATTTTCACCACTCTTAACTTGCTACCTCTCGGCTGAAAGATATACAACAAGAGTTAGCTACAACAAGATGTCGCGACCAGATGGAACAGTGCATTGTTTGATGAAAAGTCTACTGGATCAGAAGCGTGGACTGGGTGTCCACGCTTCTTATCCAGATCATGAGCTGTCAGCCTGTTTAAGCGCACATCAGTGGGGCCTCATTGAAAACATGACTGTGCTTCTCACTCCATTTGAACAATTAACAAAGGAGATAAGCTCACAATTTGCCACTACTGCAGAAGTTATTCCCTCTGTTTTGGCACTGAAACGAAGGCTGAGCAAGGCAGCTGACACATAGTGGGGCGCGCACAGCAAAGGCCACGCTGCTGGAAGCCGTAAACGAGCAATTTGGAAGCGTTTTCTCCGAACCGCTTTACCAATTGTCCACGATCTTTGACCCGAGGATCAAAGACCATCCTACCATGGCAGAAAGCCACGGTCTTGCTATTTTGACACAGTCACCAAACAGGCGGCGGTAAATGTGCTTCAGAAGGAAGTTGACAAAATGACAGAGAGCAACAGAGTTACAGAGACACCAGTCACTGAAGAACCACAAGAGAAGAGGAGATCAAGCAAAAAATGTGGACAGTCGCTGTTTAACATGCATGATGAAATCCTGGAGGAGAACTCAATCATAGAAGAGCAGGCAGCTCTGACAAGCCACACAAATGTACAGGTATAGTGCTATTATAAGGCTGCCTTTTATTCAAATAACCTGTTAGAATCCCTTGTGTAATGATTTTCAATGTCTCGTTAATTGTCTAAAGTTACTAAAAAACAGATTTTTTTTTTTAAAGTACATTTTTTAGTCCTGCATCACTGCACTCTTGGGGTTGGGCTTTTAGCACTGTCTTCTGCTTAGAGAAAAATTTAACAAAGTTCTTAAGGAGGAGAGCATAATGTTACAATGTATAGATTGCTGTTAATTTGTCACACATACATAGTGACTCACTTGCCTACTTTCCTGTAGGTGCATGGCTATGTGAGTGAGCCCCCCATCCCCAGAATTGAAAGTCCCCTGCAGTACTGGAAAAACACCATGGCTTGCTTTCCTGACTTGGCCAAGGCAGCACGAAAGTACTTTTCGGCTCCATGTACAAGTGTGGACAGTGAATGTCTCTTCTCTGCTGCATCACATATCGTTGATGAAAAGAGAAACAGGATCCAGTGTGAGAAAGCAGAAATGCTTCTCTTTGTAAAAAAAAAAATATAATAATAATAATAATAATCTGCCTTTGCTAATGAAGGAGGCCCAGACTATAACCCACAGAGTAAACCTACAGGTGGAAACACTGTTTCAGTGTTTGGGACACTACTTTTCAGTACAAGCTTTAAGTTGGAAGATGTGCAAATACTGTCATGTTTTTGTGTTATAGTCATGTCCCAGTTCTAATATTTTGGTTTAACAATTTTATAGCTGGAACTTAAAATTAATTTGTATTTTTTATGTTTGCCTGCCTGTGTAAACACTGTGTCAGTGTTGAGACATTTGCTTTCTTGAATATTTACTAATTACAGTGCAAGTGGTAAAATGTGCACCAATAGTCAGGACAGACTTTAATATTTTTGATTTACCTTTTTTTCCACAGATTTGTATTTAATTGGAGCAGACATGTGCCTAAAAAATGTTTTGCAATTTAACAAAGCCTCGTTGCCATGAATACCACCAAGTTTGATTGGTTGACCTTGTCCAGCTGTTGTTGGCATTATTTAGATTTATGATCCAAACTTACTCCCAAGACTTTTGTCAGTTTAGGGAGTTAATGTGTACACATCTGTTACATATTGAAATGGTAAAAAGTAATGCTGTTGGTTACTTGTGTTTTATGTTGGCCATGCAATCTTATTTGAAAGTTACACTTTTCAAAAATTCAGTTTGCATCATTTTCAGTCTGCACAAAATTTGATCATTCCAGAAACACAAGTGTTTTTGTGCGTGTGTGTATGTGTAATATCAGTAAATATTGGTTATCGGCCATAACAGCAATATTAATATCGATATTGACCTAAATTTTTATATCGGTTCTTCCCTACACCACAAATTGTGATGCCATTTTTGACATTTTTTGCAGCTCTAGTTCAAATCTGTGTTTAAAATAGTCACGGTCCACCTCATCTGTTTGCAAGTGTTTGTATTGTGAAAATAAGTATTAATGTTATTAATCTCAGATTATTTTGCTTCTTTCCCTGTTTCCATATTAATTTTCAAATTAATTTAAAAATTGACAGTAACTTTTTAAATAGATTTAATATTTGCTGTTGTTGTGCAATATACAAAAATGTTAAAATGAAAAAAATCAGGTAATTTTTCAGTTTTTACCCATTCAATATAGTCATTTCAAAAGCTGAAATAATTAGCTGTAATTAGGGGTTCAATCTTTAATGAAAGTGTTGCTTAAATTCTAGTTAAAATGTCATTGCAAAGAAACCTATTACATAAATCTGGAAACCAAAAATATAAGATTTTTTTAATTAATAATAATAATAATAATACATTTTATTTGAAAAAATAAAAACCTAAGGTCACCTTACAAAAACATTCCCTCCTCTCTTACTGGAAGAGAATTTTCCAGTAATTTTGAGGATCAGGAGTAGTGCAGTTCATTGTTGCCGGATCTTCGTTTTTCATTGATCTCTTGTAGTTTGTGCAGATTTTTATTTATTTTTTAAGTTATATTTAAAAACGGTGATCATTTTGTGAAACAGTTGCCCCATAAAAATGCGCCACATGCGCCCCAGACTTCCAGATTTAGATTTTATTTGCTTTAGCTAATAGACATCTTTTGTTGAAACAGCAGTGGGCTTATATTGCATGTGACATTTTAGGAGCAAACGGCTAAATTTGTAAATGGAGAAATGTACAGGTGGATGTCTGTTCATATCAAGAGAACCCAAAGCAGCGTGCATTGAAAAGAGGAAACAAATTGGTTTCATTTTTAAAGATCAGTTGAAAAAAATGGATTTTCAGCCAAGAAAACAAATGTAAATCCTCATCAAGGCTAAACAAAGAGCAAACTTCCAACCTAAGTGAAGCAGTCATGAAATGTAATTCTCAGTGATGAATCCCCAGATTTTGTTTGGTCTAAGAAATGATGATAACGCTTTAGTGTGGTGCAAGACAATTTTAGCAAAGAAAAGTGACTCCATGGCACCACGTAAACAGTCACTGAAGATCTGAGGTTGCATGTGAGGTAAACACACAGGGGAGGTGGTAGTTATTATCTCTACAGTAGGTACACAGGTAGACTTTTTTTTTTTTTTTTTTTTCCTTTTTGATCACTTAGAAAGGTTTAGACTTTTGCTCAGGAAAAACATTTCAATTCACTGACCTGACTGCAAAGATCCTTCTGACTGCACACATGCGCTCCTTTTAAAGTAGGACGGCAAAGTTGCATTCAACAGAATGTAAATCTGTGCATAAACTGGATGCTCCTAATCTTGCTATCCAGAATCTTCCACATTCAGTGTATTTTTATTGGGATGTTATGTGACAGACCAACATAAAGTAGTGCATGATGCTGAAGAGGACAAGAGTTTTGTGTGGCTCTTGACCACAATTCAAGAATGGTATAAAACTGTTTTGCCAACTCTGGTAGATGCAGATACACATGGAGAAAAAATGTTAGGGTGAAATGATTCAATGAATCGATGCCTTTCAAATGAAACACAAATAAAAATTTTATAAAGTATTCATCTTTATCAGCCATGTTGTTTGGTTTTAATTTTATTTGATTGTAAGCAGGACCACAAACATCCAGTGAATTTCACTAAAAAGCAAACTTTGGCCAGGTGAGTGGAAGTAATGAACTCCAAATACTCACATTACTGTAATTAAGTAGATTTTTTTTTTTTTTTTTTGAGTACTTGAAAGAAATACACACAAAAGTACAAGTGTGTAATTTTACCTATACTTATGTACAATTTTAGACTATGTAATCCACTTCGCTACCTTTAAAAACCGAAATCGCTACTGAGTACGCCCACAATTTGAAATAATATTTGCAAGAAGCAGGACTGTGTTGTTGCCTTTATTCATCCTTGACTGATAAGCAAACCTCCGGTCACTAGGGGGCAAGCAGTATAAAAAGTAATCAACAGGCTGCTTATCTAAGCCAGTAGAAGAAGCAGCCTACTCAGAAACCGGTGTAAACAACGGAGGAGGATACAAGTACGGATGTTTTGAAACATATCTACCTCCATAGAGGACAGATGGAGAAGTTTGTGATGGTGAAAAGGAAAAATGGATGCAGAGGTTAGCAAAGCAAGAATGACGACGTATTAGGGCCACACTAAGACATTTTTTTTAAAATGCAAGAATAAAGTCATAATATTAAGAGAACAAAGTCATGTTACGAGAATCATTATACTGTTGGCAGAATAAAGTCGCAATATTGCCGGAAGAAAGTCGAATTATGAGGAGAAAAAAAGTTGTTTTAATGAGAAAAGAAGCTTCAATAGTTATCAAGATCTGACATGAGCAGCTCAACAAGTCCCTGGTTCTTTCACTGAAATGGATTCAGTTGTTTAAACAATCATTTCCAAATCCTGCAGCTGATAAAAATTTGATGCTGATGTGTTAAAAGATTAGGTATTTACTTATTTGTAAAACCGCTACCAACTATAACTTCACAAGATGCTCGTCCGCTTTTTAACACAGTTTGGTGTACAGTTCTCATAAAATTACAACTTTATTCTTGTATTAAATACAAACAACAACAAAAAACTTAGGCTGGCCTTAATATTCCATCAGAAGCAAGTAACTGTAGCTCGCAGAAAAATATTATTCACTGTTCATCTCTTCTGACAAGCTGAAATATGAGCAATATTGTTGCAAATTTTGCCATTTTTACCATTATTTTAAAAAACAATTCCTGCTTTGTTCTTTACAGAAATGGCCTTAGTGTAAATATTCTATACTTTGTTTTCTTTTCTCTACTTTATATTGGGTTGTCAAACTCATTTTCATATTGGGCCATATCAAGATTATGAATGTCCTCAAAGGGCCGGTTGTGGCAGAATGTATTGATAAAACCCATTAACCAACCGTTAAAATATGAATAATTAGCCGTCTCTGCACTTAATGAGCACTTTTTCAAGTTAAATAATATTGAACATCTTTTCACATTGTGTAATTTGGCAGTGTACAGATTAAAACTGCTTTGATTTGATTGAAAATAAAATAATATTTTATCAAACTGTTATTTTGAAGGTTCTATTTATGTGTCCGTCTAGAGCAGGGGTGAGCAATCCCAGTCCTCAAGGGCCAGTGTCCTGCGACTTTTAGATGCGTTTCTGCTTCAACACACCTGAGTTAAATAATGAGGTCATTAGCAGGACTCTGAAAACTTGACTGCACTGAGGTGGTAAATCAGCTATTTGATGGAAGTGTGTTGGACCAGGGTGACAACTAAGAGTTGCAGGACACTGGTCCTCGAGGACTGGGATTGCCCCTCCCTGGTCTAGAGGGCCACATAAAAAGTTATGGCAGGCCAGATTTGGTCCCCTGGCCTTGAGTTTGACACATGTGCTTTATACTATACTATTTTGTTTGTCTGAGAAATATGTTTTGAACATAGATATTTTATACATGTAAATCGAATTGAATGCATTTCTGTATGTCCTCATTCCCATTTTTGCTTCTAGCAGAGAGGAGACAGGATGATCCAGTCATTGTTAATGCAAACCTCCTTCACAACTTTACATTATCCTGGGAGTAGATGCAAACAATTACTGTAGGTCTCAAGTAGGGCTAAAATGATTAATCAGATTTATCGTGATGAATCCATTATTGAAATAATCATCAAATAATTTAGTAATCGATTAATCGTTAACTGGAGTATACCCAAATACCCAAAAAAAGACCAGTTGCTGAAAGAACAACACACTCAGACCAGTAATGAAGCCAAAACTATTAAAAAATATATACATTTTGCATTTAAGATTTTAAAAAAAACCTTTGTATGCAAATATGCTCTGCCCAGAATTCCTCATGGGACATTTTTAACTTCACCCAATTCAAATTCTGTTAAAGAAGAAAAAAAAAATACCCCAATTAAGGACCTTTTTGCTATCCAGTTATCAATCAGTTAATACAAAAAATAATCACTAGATTAGCTCTACACTGTATTGACGTTAAGTCAAACAGAAAGGGCTGAGCTTTTCACATGTTGATGTCAGAAGTATTTTTTTTTTTTTTTTTTTTTTAGCTGCAGATGTATCCTTTGCTCCAAATGATCAGGCGTACACTAAAGGAATGCTATCTTGTTGTATTTTAGGCAATAAAACGTTTTTCTTCTTTAAAAAATGAATTTAATTATTTGCATTATTTATTGTATTTAAAATATTGTATTAAAAAAGGCTCAAATGAAAAATCTGCAGAATGTGTCAATTTCTTTATCCGATTAATTGTCAGAATAATCGATAGATTAATCAATAACTAAAATGATCATTAGTTGCAACTTGCAGGCCCAGCCTCAAAATTATTGAGAGTGATGCTGATTGGAGCAGGGAGTGCTGAAGCCTATTCCAGCAGTTGATACTTGAGAGGTGGGGTACACCCTGGTTGCAGGGCAAGTACTGAAAAACTCGACAGGCAACACTTGAAGCATGTGGGGAAAAGTCATGTGTGCACAGACACAGTTCTAAGCACCTGAGCCACCATGCTGCATTACATGAATCCCACAGAGATAAATTATGTGAATCTGTTCTGGTTCTTGGTGTTCTGTGCTGCTAAACTGGGCTGGTTTTAGTTTCACGCAGGATCAGCCTGTTCAGTCACACTTGAGCCAAACCAAAGTTTCCAACCATGGAGATTGACCTGATTTTGGACATGAGAGTAACATGTTAGCTATCTTCATGGCTTCACAATAAAATAGGGGTGGGTAGAATTAAGTATGTGGTGATCAAAACTGGGAAAAGGAATAGAACTGGAATATGATGATTTTCCAGCTAAAATCAAACCTCTCATTCTAAACTAGTTGAGCTAATTGAGCAGAACTGCAGATCTGCACATTCTGTACACACACCAGCTGAGTCTGTAGACTAAAGATATTTGACTATGAGGGGTTGTCTTTGTTTTGTTTTTTTTTTTGTATGCTTTATGCCTTCTCAAGACATATCTCAGTGAGGATGGTAAATATTACTTTCTTCTTTTGCAACAATGTGGAGAACCTTTTAATAAGAGACCAAATTTGACCAAGAAATTGTGGCTTTTAGTTTGCTTCAGAGAAATGTTGCTGTTTGCTGTGTTAGTTGACACAGTTTACTTGCTTTCTGCTGCTTTTGCACATACAACTGGATTTGGAATCTCTGATCCTCAAGCAACTACTGGATGAGCTGCCAGGAAATACTGTTCAGTTATCCTTACTGCATCTGGATGAATTCCACTAACTTTGGTAAAGCCTTATGTGTTTTTCCCAACCTCTGTGTTCACCAAATACTTCTAAAGGATTGGGATTTTTATTAAGTGGACATTTATGGTTTAGACTTAAAAGAAAAATATTTTTCAATTACTTTACAAAGCGTGTTCCGATTCTTTCCAGAAATCGCTGAAGGAATTATTTTGTCTTATTTCATGAAGCACAGTGACAGCATCAAGATTTCAATGTGCCTGGATATTTTGATTTAAAATGACAAAAACATGTAGTGGACCTCAGCTGCTCTCTGGGCTGTGAATGACGGCATTGACCCAAGGTTTGTGCAATTACCTAAAATCAACCACAGTTTCACAAGATATCCCCAACTCTGGGTACTGCTGCACTGAGCTATGCAGCTCCAATTTCTTCCTGCAGAAAAGTTTTCACCATTTAAAACTAGCTCAACCCTAACCCTGAGCAAAGAGAGCTTCAGTAAGAAAAGTATCCAAGAAGACCATGTAAATTCTAGAGCAGTTACAGAGATCTACAGCTCAGGTGGTAAAATGTTGACCGGACAACTGTTTGTTATGCAGCTCACAAATCTGGCTTTTGTGTGGGCTTGGCAAGAAGACAGCCATTGTTGAAAGAAAGCCAGAAGAATTTCCATTTGCCACAAGAGCATAATGTGGAAGGAGGAGCTCTGGTCAGACGAGACCAAAATTCAACATTTTGAACTGCATGTGAAACATTGTTTTTGCAGAAAACTAACATTCTGTCACCCTCAATATGTCATTCTCACAGGCAAACGTGGTGGTGGCAGTGTCATGCTGTGCTGGATTTTTTTTTTTTTTTTTTTTTTTTTTTTTTTTTTTTTTTTTTTTCATTTTAAATTGACAAAGAAGCTGGTCATAGTTGAAAGGCAGATAGATGGAGCTAAATACAGAGCAATCCTGGAAGAAAACTTGGTGAAAGCTTCAAAAAACTTGACTGTGGTGGAGGTTAGCCTGGTAAAAACCAGCCACTTCTACACTTTGCTTTGTCCAGAGGATCTAGCCACTCGGCTATTGAGAAACAGTTGCTTCCTGGAGGCGTGGACTCTGTTGAGATTTTAAATTTTACCCAATTACTAACGTTTGGCTGTGACATATGTAGTGTGATGCGCCACGCTATAAAGCTTACCGGAAATTGCCTGCACTGTAAACAACCATCCTCCACTGCTAAGAGAGAAGTGCCAGGCCAAACGAGATGCCTGCTGATGTTAATTCAATATTTGGAAGCAAGGCCTACGTGGACTGAATGGCTTCATTCACTTCCTCTCTGGCATTGCTAAAACTACAGACTGACTACAATTCTCAAACAGCGCAGAAAATCAACATCATCATTCACAACTTCTCCTTCTGTTCGCTGATTGGCCCGGTTGAAATTTTACCAAAGAAATCCAAATCAATGGGAGAAAGCCCAGACTAAGCTGTGAAGTGAAATTTAAATTGAGCAGAATAGCGCAGGAAGGCAATGGCCAGGCTAGTGGAGGTTCACCTACCCTACCAGCGCAACAATCCTAAAGATACCAACAGAGGAACATTGAAATGGTTTATATATTCACGTGTTAGAATGTCCCAGTCAAAGTCCAGACTTGGATTTGATTGAGAATTGGTGGCAAGATTTGAACATTGCTGTTCACAGATGTTCTCCATCCAGTCTGACTGGGCTTGAACTATTTTGCAGAAAAGAATGGACAACAAGGTCATTCTCTACAGGGGCGCCCAAGTCCGGTTCTCCAGAGCTACCCGCCCACAACTTTTAAATGCAGCCCTGCTCCAAAACACCTGAATCAGCTCTGCAGAGGCCTGGTAATGAGCCATTTATCTGATTCGTATATTAGAGAAGGGATGCATCTAAAGCTGCTTCTCCAATAGAGTGGCTTTAACCGGTCCTGTCCCAGTCCACCCTGGCTAGATTCAGCTTCATTAGCAGATCCTGCCCGGCTCTTCTCAGTTTTTCGTACTCACTTCAGGGGTTGTACAAACTGCGCCAAGCTGTGTATTGCACAGAAGCGATTTGAATGACAGCAGACGGTATTCCTTAAGTGGCCTGTGATTTACATCGCTGCAAACTCCAAACAACAGTGGAGTGGCAGACATGCTGTCTGTTATCAGAGAGCTGCACAATGTGGAGGGGCATAATTATGAATTTAATCTTTAGCAGCACCAGGAGCATATGCATAAACTTTTGGAGCAGAATGATTTAATAAGAGAAAGAATAAGAACACCTCAGCACAAAAAAGCAACATACAGACAACGTCATAAAACATGTGGAATGGGTGGGAGTGGATTAGGAGGGTGGGAGGTCTCAGCACAGGCTGCCCAGGTGAGCAACGTAGCCACCTGGTGCATCGCATCTGACCTAGGTTGCCGTGTCCAGAGGCCAGACCAGGAGGGCCAACGGAGGCAGGGAGTTGAGAGGGGGTTATAGCTATGAGCATGTGTGTATGCATGTGTGTTTGTAACTAAGTCCGTGAACACTGTCCCAGATAGTCCCCCCAGACATGGTCCTTGGTAAGTGATGGAGCGTTTATCAGCTGGCCTCTGGAGAGTTGTGATTCAGGTCCACAGATGTCATGGGGGAAGGGCAGAGGGAGCAGAGCATCTTGTTAACATAATATCTAGGAGAAACTGAGATAGCCAGCCTTCCAAGGCTGACACAGGGGAGCCAATTCAGCCAATTCAGATAAGATGAGAGCAAGAAGAGAGAGGCAGTCCTGCAAGCAGCACATCTCTCTGAAGAACGAGGACACAATGAAGAAGCGAGAAACGGTGGAGCTCTGGTCAGCGTTCTGTTGGACTAAGTTTTGCGCCAGCCGGTGTAAACACCAGAGGTTTTTAATAGTTTGGTGTGATATGCAATTTATTTTATTTATTTATTTTTTTTTATAAAGTTCATGTGTTGATGTTACATCTTTTGACTGCATTACCTAAATCCAAATGGTTGCATGTTTAAAAAAATAAAAAGTGCCAGAATATAGACGGATTTGTATGTATAGCAAAAATAATAAGCTAATCTTAATTTTTGTCATTATGTTTGGGCTGGCAATGAATTTCTATAAGACAAAATTAAATATCTGGGTTTATTTGAGTCCACTAAACGAGTTTGTGACACAATAAAACCAAGACATTATTAGAAAGATGAACTACTGTGCTTTCATTCTGTGTACACAAAAGCTTTTAATAATAAATATTTCTCACAGACTACTATAAGTTGCATTGCAGAGTGTCGCAGTTTTCCTCTGTATTTATTTGGTCAAACACCAGGAGGGAGCTGCTTCTAATGAAGGACTGTAACTCTTTTTATTTGAGCCATATAGTTTAGGAAACAACAATGACTCCAACGTTTCTGGGTCGGAAGGGTCTGACGTTGATTCAAATTATCATTTTAATTGAAATATCTCGTTACTTTATCAGTTAAAGTTACTTTATCACTTAAAGTAATTTTATCGAGTTACTTTAACTGGTTCAAGTGTTTGAACATATTAATATTCAGAGCATGGCGTTTAGTAACTAGCCTATTCATATTCCTTCTATTTTCAAGGGTTGAGTTCAATTTTTCTACCTCTGATAACTATATAGTTTTTCTGTTATCTTGAACAGTATAGAGGGATGTCAGTCGACGTCACGCTGCGTCAGCACCCACTGTACTGTGCATGTCGCCTGCAGAAAGAAAGCAAGAATATATTATTCTAATTGTTTTTAAACTATTTACATTTAGGCTAATAAAATTAATTACAACTTGCAGCCAGCACAGATCACCTCTCTTCGTCCAGTATCTGCTGCAGATGTCTGCAGATGTCTGACATTTTATTTTCTTTCAGGCTCGGGCAGTCAGGTAGTCGAAGCCAGAGCTCCACAACAAGAACTAAGTTTTGGCCCTCTGCTGGCTGCATTGCAAAATCTGACAGTGACACAGATCCAGCCTCAGAAGACGAGGACTCAGACTGATCTGTACCCACCGTTGCTCAGCAGAATAAAGGATGATGATACTTTTCAACACCTGACAGAGCTCATGAACACTTCTGTTAGGTATACCTGCAGCCAAGCTTTCAGCAGGTGCACAGCTTAGCTAGAAGCACTTCTGATCAGGCCAAGTCTCCTTTATGGCAACAGCAGCGTGTTGGCGTATGACCTCCAACATCATGCACCATGTGGGACATGCTGGGAACCCAGCTATCATCCTGCAAAGTGGTTCCATTATGGTTGTGTCAACATTTCTAGAAAACCTAGGGGTTAAGTGGTTTAGCAAAAAATGTTGTGGTGCCTGGATGTTGAAGATTAATTTCACATAGAAATAAGTTATTGGAGCGCGCGGTGGTGGCGTAGGGTTAAACCGCACAACCAATGTACAGAAGCCTCAGTCCTCGGGATGGCCATCACAGGTTTGATCCCCACCCCGTTGACCTTTGCTGCATGTCTTCCCCCTCTCTCACACCCCACTTTCCTGTCAGATCACTATCAATAAAGGCCACTGGAGCCGAAAAAAAGAAAAGTTGTTTCTAAAAACTATCTTTTATTTCAACATTTATTTCATTCATTTTTCTTTCAAGGTCTGTTGTTGAATCTCTCAGATTGTAAATTTCTTCATGTATAGCATCACAATGGGTACTGTGTATGTATCCACCAATTCATCAATCGCAGTGGTTTGTGTTGTTTTCTCAGTGTTGTTTCAATCTCATCCAAAACTTTCTTCTTTTGGCCATCCGCAAGTATCCTCTTTAAGCTAAGTTTGCAGTCTTGTCCTTAAATCCAAGTCTTCTACCTGTCAGCTTGATCCATTTCTAACACACTTAGTGAAAGCCTGCCTGCCTTCTCTGTCTACTCTTATACCTAAGATTATTCACTTATCTCTCTCTTCCGGTTTTGTCCCACCATCACTCAACACTGTTGCAATTCTGTGAAATTAAATCATGGTTTAGTCAAAACTTTCTTTAACTGAATTCCAAGAAAACAGCATAATTTCTCCTTGTTTTCACCAAGTCTACTTTATCCAAATGTAATAGTTTCACAATAAAAGTTGATGATTCCACAGTTTCTCCTTCCCCTACAGCCAAGAGTCTGGGTGTCATTCTCAACAGCACTTTATCCTTCAAATCTCATGTCAATAACATCTCTCGATCCGCATATTTTCATCTTCGAAACATCAACTGTCTCTGTTCATCCCTTTCTCTCACCAGTACAGCCATCCTTATCAATGCACTTGTCACCCTTCGATTAGAATACTGCAATTCCCTCCTCTCAGGTCTTCCTCTTAAAAGCACCTCTGTACCCCACTGATCTTCTTTGTTATCACACACCTGCCTGAAGTCTTCACTCCTCCTCATCCATCTCTCTTGTCATACCTCCTGCCCGCATGATAACCAGAGCCTTCTTCCGCACAGCCACTCGTCTCTGGAACTCTCTTCCACAGCACATCCGTAATTCTGATTCTTTGTCGTCTTTTAAATTTAACCTTAAAACTCACATCTTCAGACTTGCATATTCTGTTTAATGTCATTATTTATTCTATTAATTGTGTTTTTGTTTTTTTTGTTTTTTTTTATTGATACCTGCCTTTTATTGTTTTATAGTTTTCTCTTTTTTTTGTTTTGTATTTCTTGTTCGGTGACCTTGAGTGCTTTGAAAGGTGCCTTTAAATAAAATGTATTATTATTATTATTATTATTATTATTATTATTAGTTCATGGTGATAGAGCTCTGCAAGTTTTTTTTCAATATTTTTTCCTAGTTATCTGTTTTGTTGAGCTCAGTTTGTTTTACCACTATGTCAGTGGGCAAAAATCGCCAAGTTGAAAGCACTTAGGGGCCATATTTTTTTTTTTTTTTTTTTCCAAAAAGAAAATACCCAAAAAATGATACATAATTTTGTTGTGAATTATTTTCTCTTTTATTGTCATAGAAAGATACTTTGTTTTGTACTTATTATCCATTTAACAAGAAATAAATGTGTCAGTATAAACCTAATCTTAAAAAACTAGAAAACATGTCACATGTCAACAGCTCAATTTGCCTGAGGGCCCAGTTTATAGCATTCTTCAACTGTGGTTGGGGGCCACACAGAATTGTTCCAAGGGCCACAGATGGCTCCAGGCCCCTCTTTGGAAACGCCTGCACTATGTTATCCATGTTACAAATAAACTTGACTTTTGTCCAAAAAGCAGCCATAATCGCCTGATGCTTAATATAACCCAGGAACCCAGTATGTATTCCACTTTCGTTTCACTTAGCTATGTTTTAGCATCAGCCTGTCTAGGTTTAGCATACCCTTGACCGATGATTAAAAGTACTTAAGTGCATAAATGAAAGAAAGAGCCATACTTACCAATTGCACCCTGACTCCCAAAGTATGTTGACGTTAAAGTGGACAATAAGTCTCAATAATAACATTTAGTACAAGGGAACCAGTTGCAATACTTAACTGTCAAAATATGCAAAATAAGTAACTTTAAAAGCAGTACAAAGGAAAGGAGATTGAAAAGGTGTTTTCAATTGAGGATGTCATTTATGAAGGGGGAAAAGCTATCCAAACCAACCAAGGTCAGGTGAGAAAGCAGTTTAATGGTTGAGTTTAAAAAAAAAAAACCTCTGGTTTGCTGTCTTATCAGGTACTGGATGTAGTCCGGATTTACTCTTCTTCTTGTGTGCCATGTACGCCCCTATCTGCACCATCGACTTTCAGCATGAGCCCATCAAGCCCTGCAAGGCAGTGTGTGAGCGAGCAAAGTCTGGCTGCGAGCCAGTGATGAAACGGTACAACCACAGCTGGCCCGACAGCCTGGCCTGCAGTGAGCTACCACTGTACGACCGTGGAGTGTGCATCTCACCTGAGGCCATCGTCAAGGCAGACGGACCAGGTATGTTCTTCAGTTCATGCCATTATTCGTTATAAAATGGCTGATGAGCAGAGGACATCCTGAAATCCACAAAATTTGGTTAAGAAGAACTTTATTGAGGTTTATTTATTAAAGCTGCAGTAGGTAACTTTTATAAAAATGTATTTTTTACTTATTTGTTAAAACTGTAACTGTCCTGAAAGTAGAAGATGAGACGGATCATTTATGAAAAAAATTGAGTTCCTCTGCCTTCTCCCTGTGGTCCTACTGCCATCTGCAGAAATGCAGCACTCCTGGTGAGAAGCAACTAATCAGAGCAAGGGGGAATGTCTTAGCACTGTCAATCATGCTTGTGCTCATAACTTTTAGAAAGTGTTCATAGGAAAACTGTATCGAAATAGTTCTCATTGCGTGGCAGAAAAGCACAAAACTTGTACATTTTAATAAAATGCAGTGTCCTTGAATTCATTCTTTTGGTTAATATATTTTGAAAAGTCTAGAATATTTTGAATATCACATCAATGATAAATAGTCATTGGTTAATCAAGTGTCACTAATCCTAAATCCCAGTGCAACGTCATGATTTAAAAGGACAAAGGGCCAAAAAAAACACAAGTCTCATTGTGTGGGTCAGGTCCTTTGCAGTCCCAATGTGATCTGGTTCTGGTCCAAATGTAATAAAGGCCAACCAAAAACATTGTGAATTGAGAATTACAATGTATATCACTTGACACGTCTATAAATTCAGTCAATGAACTATAGGACATATAATATTTTATACATGCATGCAGCTTTGTTTTGAAGCAGCACTCTGATGCATTGCTAAAACTAGCCTGAATGGAGCTCAATGTAAAGTATGTTAACATTGGAACTTACTGCTGCTTTAAGATGTGTAGAGTAGCAGCAAAGAGGACCATGATAACTCTGGAGGGGCTGCAAAGATCCCTAGCTCATGTGGGAGAATTTGTTAGCATTAGTTGCGCACTCCACTAACCCGGTCTTAATGTATGGGTGGGAAGAAAGACATTGTTGAAAGAAAGCAATAAGATATGTTATGGCAATTTACAACAATCCATGTGAGGGGCACAACAAAATGTGGAAGAAAACACTCTGTCAGCACTAATTTTACTGTATACATAACATTTTGTTATGCAATGTGCGCTTAGCTTAAAAAGTCTAACTTTGGTCTCATCTAACCAATCACCCTGACAGCACCATCCCTACCATGAAATATAATGGTGTGGTATGCTTTTGTTTAGCAGGAACATTAAAGCTGAACTGAGTTGTTTGGAAGATGGGTAGAGCTAAATCCAGGTCAATAATGAAAGAAAACCATGTTGGAGGCTGCAGAAGACCTGAGACTGAGATGGAAATTCACCTTTCAGCAGCAGAGGTGGAGCCAGGGGTGGTCATG
Organism: Anableps anableps; assembly: GCA_014839685.1. Taxonomy (NCBI): domain Eukaryota; kingdom Metazoa; phylum Chordata; class Actinopteri; order Cyprinodontiformes; family Anablepidae; genus Anableps; species Anableps anableps. The sequence goes on from CM026075.1 coordinate 225,170, forward strand.
GGGAAGTGGGGAGGGGTACTCCAATGAGCAATCATTAGCCACCCCTGCCAAGTGATTGGTTGTTCCAGTGGGGAGGTAACTCACCAGCAGAGCACACCTCCAATTCCCCTCCAAAACAAGTGGTGGCAGCAGTGATAATGTCTACATACTCCTATATTATTAATATAGCAAGGCCTTCAAGAAAATGTTTTTTTGTCGGTAGGGAATTTTTTTTTTGAAAATATGGATGTTGTGCTCCAAAGTGACTCTGGCGATGATCAGTTTTTGGCCACCCCTGAGTGAGCAATAGTCCAAGCCTGGCCACCCTTGTGAAAGATTTCAGGCTCCGCCACTGTCAAGCAAGACAACCAACCTAAACATGCAGCCAGAGATGCAATGAAAAGATTTAGCTCAAATCTATTTAGAAAAGGTAAAGACATTTTCCAAAAGACAGCTGGTAGTATTGACTAAGAGGAACTAAATAAGATGTTTCCTGACTTTTTGCCCTGTAGGCAAACACTGTTAAGTTAAAAGCATTTGGGGTCCAAAGAAATTTAATTAATAAATTTTTTTTAAATAAAATTTTTAAAATAAATTCCTTGTTTTTTTTAAATTATTTTTATCTCCTCAATGATAAACTAAACATGCAAGATTTTATTGAAACTAATAAAATAGCCAGATTCTTGTTGATAAGGGATCTGCAAATTATTGTAGATAATAAAAGGTTTCTACAGTTACTGTACCTAATATTTATCGTATTTTAGGATGATTTTATTTGTCTGCGAAAAAAAATTTAAAAAGTGACTCTCTGCATCAACCTGGCTCCAATATGGAGTTGTGGTTGGGGCCTGAACAAAATAATGATGAGGGCTATAAATGGCCCCAAGGCCGCACTGTAGACACCCCTGGACTAAAAAGAAATGGTCGCCACACTTTTTAGACATTTTTTTTTTTTTTTTTTTTTTTTTTTTTTTTACACAAAATTTTTACCAGCTTGGTGTTGTTTTACCTTCCATGTCACCGTTAAGCACTACGATATGTTGGTTTGTCACATTAAAAAAATGTATCAAACACATTGCAGGTTATCAAGCTCTGGAAAGGTTCAAAGGTATGAATACTTTTGGAAACTGAGGGAAGCAAGTTCTAAAGCTGACCAATTCAAGTGAATCCACCTAACATTCTGTTGCCTATAAATGCCACATGTTGAAGCATCTTTAAAGGTATTCAGTGTTTTTAAACTTTGTAGGCTACTTCAAATTTAGCATGCTTCTCTCTTTCTGATGAATATGGTCTGTTTTCCCAGAGAAGATGAGTCCTATCAGTGATTTCAGCCGTGTTCCTTCCTTGGACTCTGTTTTGGTTTCCTCACAAACAGATAGCATGAGTCATTTCCCCTCTGATTTCACTCCCACTGACTTTCTCAAAGAGCTCCTTGATAGAAATGGCCCACTCATTTTACACTAAATAAAACACTCACTGTCCTTGGGCTCTCCAAGCAGACCCAGGAGCAGGGAGTCCTGGAGAAAAAAAACCCCAACCTCATCCCAAGCTCCTTGACCTCCATAGCAGTACGCCTGCAGACCTCAGGATTTTCCTCTCACTGTGATTCGTTGAGGTTCAGCCAAGGTGGAACGTTTAAATTTACTTCCAAAGTCCAAAGCAGGCACAGAACATCCTATTTGTTGGCATGAATATACTCTTGGGTGCAGGAGAACACAAGCCCACCCAATGGAGCTCATCTGGCTTCAGTGAAAGCCGTGTTGATCTGATCAGCAGCTATGATGAAACACTGCAGAAACATAATGTTTGGAATCATATTTGGGATTTTAAAATCTGTGTTTGATTAAAATGTTGCTGCAATGGGATTTTTTAGAAGGTGGATCTCAAAGCCAGTGAGCCACATCCCAAGATCTGGAGCAGCAACTTTCTTACAATAAGAACTGAATGTAGTTTAGTGCCTTTAATTATTTAGTAATCTCACTTTGACAGGTTTTGATCAATCTCTCTGTCATTTAGAATCAAATCTATCTCCGATCTTTCTTCTAACATGCAGCAACCTGAACCAAACTAGAAAGGATGGGGCTCCAGCAGCACATTATTTAATTTACTCTCTGTAGTACCAGGACACACATTCTACCTTCCTTTATATATACAAGAAAAACTGTTTCTTTGTGAAAGAGTGAACATTTTCCCTCTATGTCTCTGCAGACCCATACATCCAGGACCCCTCCAGGTGTAACCCAGGTGAGGCTTTGAATCTGAAAAAAATACAGAAGTAAATGACAGTTTTTTTTGTTTGTTTGTTTGTTTGTTTTTTTCATATAGAACCTTCCAACAAGAGGACTAAAAGATTTTTAAAAAGTAAACATAAAGTGCTGAACAGGTGCTCAAGTAGCAGCAAACAGTGGGTTTAGAGTTGAAAAGAGACCAGCTGATTACGGCGTTTCCTCTAGGATTTTTTTTTTTTTTTTTTTAAACCGTGGTGGCGGGCTGGGCAGTGTGACACAATGAGGGTGACACAACTGTCGAACAATAACACGGTTTTAATTATGACCATTTCAAACTGAATGTTTTCTGAAAAAACATTTTTTCACTATATTCACACTGTCGAACTGAAATTCTAACTCTACTGTAGTAATCTGAAGGCCCAGTTTGCGGCCTGGCTGAGAGCATTTTATTTTTCTGGGTTTCTTGAAAAAGATCTCTAAGGCCCTGTTGTATGGGAACATGCTCACCTGTGCAGGAAGATGCACCCTCCTGCTCTTCTTCTCCACTTTTCTCTCCTTCACTCCCCTCCTCCACTACTTCAGCCTGTGTACTCGTCTAATATTATTTGGAAGTGTTACATTCGTTTCAATCACCAGTATCACGCAAGGAATGTTTAAATATTATACGTGTCATGATACAGATCATGATCATTTCTATATTTCTCAGAATTTGAGGGAACTGTGTCACAATAAAGAACACTGAGCATCTCCATCTAACGTTACCTCAATGTCTTCCTCGGGTCCCTTCCTCTTCTTCTGAAAATATTTTAATATACTCATCTGAAAATACAACCAGAAATGAGTCTCAACTGAAAAATTACCCGACATTAATCTATGTGGTGGTGTTCAAAACAAATCTGAAACAACACACATGAAGGCCAAAGTATAATAATTAACTACATTATTGTCATTCAGATGCAACATAGGTTAACATTACGGTCGTTTTCACAGGCTGGAACTAGAAATTCAATCAACTTAAACTTCCTGAGGTACATTTCTTTCACCTTTTCTCTCACTCTGCTTCGGACTGTCGTCTAGCTTTCCTTCACTCCTGAGAGCAGCGCAATGCACCACAGCCAGCTTTACAGCCAGACAGGCAGGAGCTGGCAGTGCTGGCTTTGAAAAAAAAAAAAAAAAAAAAAAAAAAACTTAGTTGTCAAGGTGTGGTTTATTTTCCCGTGGCAATGCGCCACAATCAATTAATGATTAATCGCATCGTAACAGGATTTCTTCCACTAATTCTCAGGGTTTATGGCTGGGACATTGTTTTCTAACCTAACTCTGCTTTATACTTTTCCACTACTTAAACCCTTACCTGTCTGCTGCGTTCCATGGTCTTTATGATGCTGTTTGTTTTCTAATGTTTTCCAACAAAGCTCTGAGACCATTGTATCACTAATTACCATTAGATGACTTCTTGAGTTTATTTGTTGTACTAAATTTTATTGGGTGGTATCTGTGTAAAAGGGATGTTGAATACAAATGCACGCAACGCTTTTCATAGTTTTTATTGCAAAACATTTAGAAAATAATGTATTCTTACCCTTACACATTGCAATTATGCACTAATATGTATCAGTCTATCACCTCAAACTGCAATAAAATACATCAAAGTTTATGGTTGTAATATGACAAAATGTATAAAAGTTCAGACGGTAGCCCTTTTTTATCAAAGTACTGCAAGTATAGAGGGTTGTACAATTCAATTCAGTTTATTTATATAGCACCAAATCACAACAAATGTCTCCAGGCACTTTACAAAAAAAAAATATTTTCAGTTCAATCACACACATTCCAATTGATCCTAGCTATCAAACAGTACAGTAAGCTCAGTTTAATATTCAAAGTAGTTCAAAAAGTTTCAAAGGAAACCCAGCAGAACATCGAGTCATTGACTTGCAGCATTCAGTCCTCCTGAAGCATGTAGCATCCATAGACAGTTACTTGCGTTGTGTTGTTGACTTTACAGCAATCCCTCATACCGAGCATGCATGTACTGACAGAGGAGAGGAAAAAATCCCTTTAACAGGAAGAAACCTCCAGCAGAACCAGAATCTGGCTCAGTACAAGTGACCATCTGCCACGATATACAAAGTTTAGATTTTCAGTGCATTAATCTGATGATGATAAAACCATAACCCAGCAAGCTCTTACAACAATGCCTTAAAAATTACATAATTTAGGCTCCTTGTTGGGAGTGGTGGTTAGCACTGTTGCCTCATAGCTAGAAAAATCCAAATCCTCCTGGTGTTCTTCACTGTGTGGGTTCTATCCCAGATAAATCTTATTTACACTGACACTTGAAAAACATGCATATTGAGTTAGTTGGCAAGTGTTAACTTTCCCTATGGTCATATGATCTGTTGTTGGACTGGTGACCTTTCTAGGATGGTATCCCCCTCTTATCTGATGACTGGTGGGACAGGCTCCAGTTGCCCTATGACCCTGAACAGGCTGATAAAGAGAATAGCTATATGGATGGAAGGAAAAAGAATATATTAACAATAAAATATGTATAGTCATTTTAAAAGATGCAAAAATATGTTTCGCAGTTTGAAGTTGTACATTCAACTATACATCTACCAATCTGTCTATTGTTCACTAGTATGTGTGTGTGTGTGTGTATGTATGTATGTATATATATATATATATATATATATATATATATATATATATATATATATATATATATATATATATATATATATATGCGCATTTCATGACAGAATCCAGTCCTGACTTTCCAGTGGACCCCAACATCCACTGCCAGGGACCAAATGGAGGTGAGGCTCCTGCTCTTTGTCTCTTTTCCCTATTTCAGGCAAGGGGAGAGAAAACGTAAATAAAATATGGCAAGCTTTTCTCTGTCTATGTGTGGACAGCTTGGATCTGTCAAAAACAAAAACCTTCATATCTCTCCACAGGTCATTAATTTAAGAGGTGTATGTTAGTACATTTGTGAAAGAGTTCTTCAAAACCTGGTCAAGATTTTCAAATGCCATTTTTCCATATAAACATTTGCTCATGATTTTTTTTCCATACCAGTGCAAAACCATTTTGGCATTGGAAGGGGATTACAAACATGTTAAGGAAAGTCAGTGCACACAACTCCAATGTGAAAAAGAGGGGAAGAGTAAATAGGTACCCGGTTCAAAAGAACTACACAAAAAAAGGATTGCCTGCACTCCAAGAAATTCTTAAGATTTAATATGAGCAAAAATAGGAGCCATTTGGACTACATGCCATTATCAGCTTGTTACAGATCTCAGACAAACAATGTGTCTGTATAGAAATTAAAGGGCATCTGAGCCAATTAGTGACTAGCTGGGCAATTAGCCCAAAGAAGAGACATATATGGGTCTGTGAGCATAATCATTGGCAAACAGACAACAATAATAATGTTTAATATTCTATACAAATATAAGCATATTTAAATACATAAAATTACAAAAGTCAAAGAAAACAAGCCAACACCAATTCCTCATTAAGCCCTTTAGGATTTATTGTCTGAAAGGAGGAGATCCAAAATGCTTCCCTTTGTAGCAAGAGTTTATCTCTGTCGCCTCCTCATTTAGGACCCGGTACTACATCTATTCCTTGAAATTTCAGGGAACAAATGTCATGGCCAGTTGTCATAAAATGTCTGGCAACATGTTTTTAATTATTTTTTATAATAAAAACATGTCAGTATTGCAAGATGTCTACACGAACGAACAGTGGATTTCTTTCTATTTCTTCTTAACATAAAATCAATATTTCAACTATTTTAACAGCAGCAATAATACTCTTATTTAATGCTAGAAATAATTTTTGGCCTACATGTGTCTTTTACTGTAGAAGGACTGGTAAGAAATAAAATGACAACACTTTTTTGCCAGCCGTGTTGGCTCGAAATTTTTGGTGCACTTACAGTTGTTGGCCACTAAGTGGCAGTGTATGGAATGACAAGCTGAAGTTGCTGGCATGTAACTGTCCCTTCAACTCCCTGAAATATACAAGAAAAAGCTTTTAGTTGCGATTTGCTTAAGTGACCTGTATGCATCAACCACTACTTTAAATTCTAACCCAATAAGGATGAAAAAAAAAATATTTCCATACACTGATACAATATTTTCTTATTTTGCAGAATAAGCTCCCAGGACTGTGCAGAAAAGTAATTTTGGAGTATATGCCTTTGTTTTAATTGATCAATTAAGTTTATTTGTATACCACATTTCAGCAACAAGGCAGTTCAAAGTGTTTTACATCATGAAAACATAAAAACATCATAAACACATCAGTCACCAGTTGTGAAACCAGTAACAAATATTACATTTTCTCAAGTGCCATCATTTAAAAACCTCAATAAACATCAAATATAAGTTGAAAGCTGCTTCTACATGTTTGGTTCTGGTTCTGGGGATGCACAGTAGACTAGAACCAGAAGGCCTGAGTGGTCTGGAAGGTTGATACAATGACAAATAGAGCACATCACCCCAGTTCTAAAGTCCTTCCACTGGCTCCCTGGAGCTCAGAGAATAGACTTTAAAATACTTCTGTTAGTTTATAAATCACTGAACAGCTTAGCACCAAAATACATGAAAGACCTGTTGTCATTGTATCAACCTTCCAGACCACTCAGGTCTTCTGGCTCTGGTCGACTCTGCATTCCCAGAACCAGAACCAAACATGCAGAAGCAGCTTTCAGTTTTTATGTTTCACTAATCTGGAACAAAATTCCAGAAAACTGCAAAATAGTCGAAACACTGAGTTCCTTTAAATCAAGGCTAAAACCCCATCTGTGTAGAGCTGCCTTTGATTAGTAGTAAGTGGAACATTGAACTATATTTACTTGATGATATTGGCTTGATGAGCCTTATCATTTTGATACATTGATATTTGCTTGATGATTTTGATGATTTGCTGTATACTTGATTGATGTTTTTATGATGTGAAGCACTTTGAACTGCCTTGCTGCTGAAATGTGCTATACAAATAAACTTGTCTTGACTTGACAACAGGTCCTTAATGTAATTTGGTGCTAAGCTGTTCAGTGATTTATAAACTAACAGAACTATTTTAAAGTCTATTCTCTGAGCTACAGGGAGCCAGTGAAAGGACTTAAGAACTGGGTGATGTGCTCTATTTTCCTGGTCTTGGTGAGAACACCAGCAGCAGCGTTCTGGATCAGCTGCAGCTGTCTGATTGACTTTTTAGGCAGACCTGTGAAGACACTATTGCAATAATCAATGCGACTAAAGATAAATGCATGGATGAGTCTCTCTAGATTTTGTTGGGACATGAGTCCTTCACTCCTGGAAGAAGGCTAACTTTATGAATCACTACAATGATAGAAATTGAATGGTAACATGGTTTTGAACAACCATTTTTTAACATTGCTTTTTTGTTGCAAACAAGAGGATAGCAGCTCCCAGGACCATGCTGCAACATTATTTTACAATAATTTGCAGTATTTGGAACTCTATGATAATGGAGAAGCATTGCTCTATTAAGAACATATGTTTCAACTAAATTTTAGAGTTAATTTTGAGCAATAGTTTCATCAGTCAAACACAAATTTTCTAATTGAGATTTGAAAATAAATTTACTTTATTCCTACCAACAGGCACATGTCACTAATTAGCATCATACATACATTTAGACAATATTCAAGCGAGCTATCTCTAATTAATTTTGCATCTGATTGTGTAATATAAATGCAGGCTTTAAGGAAATAATGAAATGAATGGCAAATATAGCCTTATAAAAATGTCTTTGTGTGTTTCTAGATCGTTGCAAGTGTAAGACGGTGAAAATGGGACAGAAAACCTATGTGAATAACAATTACAACTACGGTGAGCGATTTGAGACTTTAAAATTTTATTTTATTATGATACACAGAGCTCTTAGTATTTTACTCTAAAATGCAATACTGAAGACAATAGACATGAATCACAAAATATGCTCAGTATTATTTTTCTATACAAAAGCCCACACCAGGGGAATCTAGTTAACATCAGATGCTGCAAGGTCCTTTTCTCAGCGGTTTTATTTGGAAGTGTCTATGTTTCTGAATAAAACAGTTTACATTGTGAGGTCCAGTAATTTAGTCTGTATTTGCGCACTTACAAACTTAAACAAACTTCTTGTATATTTAACATGTATTAAATCCCAGCAGGATTTGTGAAGTTTATGAACAATGTCAGTCTGGCTGGACCTAAATCTTACAATAAAAGGGAACCTTTTTGGGCCAAGGAGTGGAACTTGAGGCATACCCTAAGAGACCATAATAAATAACTTACTGTAACCAACACGAGGCATGCTATGATTCTGGAAAGGCAATTTTTGTAACTTTTTATATATAACTAGCACAAAAGCAAAGAGAATTTGTGTTTAGTTAATGGAAATAAATCTTGCTCTATTTGTAAAGTGTACTTATTTACCCTTATATGGTGTCACATCTTGAAGCGAATTAAACCACAACATCAGTTATTAGAATATTAAATCAGACCAATTAAAATAAACATTTTTAATACAGAAATGTGGGCTTAATGAAAAGTATGTTTCATACCAGCCTAAAGGTTGTTATTTTCAAAAGGTATTTTTCATCTGACAGTTAGGCCTCATTGGAACACATATTCTAATTTATTGAACATGACTGTATCTGTATTTGTTCAGAAATGAAAATGTTATGTGCTACCTAATGATTTCCTCCTTCAGTTATCAGAGCTAGGGTAAGGGAGGTTAGAAATCGTGGTCTGGAGCCCACAGCAGTGGTGGACGTGAAGGAGGTACTCAAGTCCTCTCTGGTCAACATTCCTAAGGAAACGCAGATGCTCTACTACTCATCGTCCTGCCTGTGTCCTCCTCTCACCCCTGGGGAGGAGTACCTCATCATGGGCTACGAGAATGAAGAAAGGTCCAGGTATGAGTGGCAGTATTTTAGTAAAAGTATCATTGTGGATATCCATGTTTCCCCAGGAATTTAGATACAAGGTGGAAAACATCATGAATTCACCTTTCTACTTCTTTGTGTTTGTGATAGTGTTTTTGTTCTTTGACAGTAACTCTAGGGTTTCTTGTCCTTTTTCCAGTGTTTGATGCTGCAGATAACTACTGCTTTGTCTAATGTTAGAATGAGTCACTGAGGAAGAAGTCTAGCTGTGCACTTTAACTCTTAGTGTTTTTTGTGGGTGTAGGTTGCTTCTGATTGATAGCTCCATTGCTCAAAAGTGGAAGGACAAAATGCGCAGGAAGGTCAAGGTGCGTATTGGACTTGATTATTTGCTTTGCTTCTTCTACGAAAGAGATCCTCATTACTAGCTAGTTAACAAGCAGACCTAACTAGCCTCAAGTTAGGGCTCACTCGGGTTGAGTGGGATATCATATAGTGACACTGTATTCACAAGTTTCTAAACATATCAGTCCTAATAAATTAGGAGGATATTTGCTATCTTTGTAATACTGGCCCATGTCAAATGGACCCCAAAGGTCGCAATTGCCTGTGTGTTGTTCAGATATTAGTGGGGGTTGGGGACCACAGCTGCCCACGAAGAGCTAAAAATCTGCAAAAACATGAGACGCCCTCTGAAACTGCCTATTTTAATAGTTCAAACACCAAATACACTTTGATCTGCATTAATACGCTCAGTATAAACAGTTGTAGCACTACCACAGAAGCCAACATCTACAGTCTTCCTTATGTCCACTCTTGGGGGTACAACCAATCAGCAGCAAGGAAAATAACCACACTGCAAATTTATTTATTCTAATTCCAGGCCCAAAAAATGGACAAACTCGTTGGACCTCTAGTAGCAATGAAAGCACTTTAAATCCCAACACTGAAAACTCTGCTTTGAAGCATATGGCTCCCATTGCTCAGCAACAATGGGGAAAGTAAGACCTTTTCTTGGATCATTCCTGGAGTGTTGTGGTATTACTTCCTGTATAGCGCACCACAAGCAGTGCTTGGGGTTTTTCAGTGATCTACCTGCCCACCAAATAAAATTGAGTTTTCAGACTTTTTACCATAACACTCCGAGATAAAAGTAAAAAGGTATGACGGTGGTGAATCATAGCATGCAGATATGGGAAAAGTGTATTGAATCCAGGTTTGGGAGATGGTTGATGATGAGAGTTTTTGGCTTTTTGTAGCTCTTAAGAAAGCATATGATGGGTGTCAAGACAGAAACTATGGGTACTGTTTGCGGGACTCCGTAGTGTGGCAGAGAAGTGTGATGGAGGTACAGCTTCATAGACAGTAATGAGATGTGTGTTAGGAGTGATACGTGGGTTCAGACAGAAGTCAGATAGACTATAATGCTTACAGAGGACACTGGGATCTGTTGTGTATGTAGGGAGGTGGACAAGGGAATTGAAATTTGGAGGTACATGTACAAACAGTAATACTCTTCTAGATTAATAACACACAGAGTGATATATTTCAAGCATTTATTTCTATTAGTCTGGAAGATTAGGACTTACAGAAAATGAAAACCCCAAATTCAGTTTCTCAGAAAATATGATTACATAGACCTATAAAAAAAGGTTTTAAAACAGAAATGTCAACCTACTGAGAAGTATATCCATGTACCAGGGCTGGACTGGGTCCAAAAAATGGCCCTGGTATTTTTGGCCATGGTAGCCCATCATGATTATTTTTGCAGTATGTGAAGGCACACAACATACCAGAGGATATATTTGCAGATTGTGTTGTTTCAAATATTAAATTAAATTCTAGCAGCCTACAAGGAAGACAGTAACCATTCTAAAAACTTTGTATGTTCTTTCACAACTTAAGAGATTTTCATCTTGGGAGAGATGACAACTGTGTCACAATTCCCTCAGTTCTTGAAGTGAAAGTGGATGTCAAAGAAACTATGCTAGAGATGTTTTTTGTGAAATGCACTGTTCATACAAATACACAATTATTATTACATTACTATAATAACGATAAGCCGTAATACCTGCAAAATAGAACTTCATGGCAAGATAAAACAACACTAAGTTGGACATCAAGTAGCATATCTACTAACATAGCATTATTTAAAAACATCTCTCTCTCGCTCACACACACACACACACACACACACACACACACACACACACACACACCTGCCCTCATGACTTCCAAAATCACCACCCTTATGACTCTTTCTCAACTCTTGCATTGTCTTTGCTTCACAATCATCTCAAGGTTGCTGTTATCCCCATTTTCTGAGTACTTTGAGGACTCTACACCGTTTCCTTGCACTCGACTTTCCTCTCATATGCTTCCATACAGCACTCTAAAACAAAACAATTAGCCTCTTTAGCAATGGCAGTCATCATGACTGTGTAATCTAATGTAATAGTCTAACATTCTAAGAAACTGAATTATGCCTTTTCATTAGCAGTAACCCATAGTCATCAAATTTAACTGCATTACTAAGATAAACCAACATCCTATTGATGTTTTAATCTTTTGAGATGCACCACCTGTTTACTTTGTAGAGAACATGAATGAAATCAGAGGTAAGATAATATTTTTGTGTAAATGAGGAGACACTGAAGATGCCTGAGGCAGAGTCATTGAAGGTGGATGAGTTTTGACATTTCCTGATCAGCCATCTAAAGCAGCAGTCAGTGTTAAAGAGGTTTAAAGTCAGAATGGGGTGAGTGGCGATGAACGTCAGGGGTGATTTGGGACTCAAAGGTAGCTGCAAGCTTGAGATTATCTGCTGTCCAATTCCAACAATGATTGGGCAAAATGGAGGTACACCCTGGAGATGTAAATGTATGAAACCAAGAATATTTCAGAATGCTCTAAATCTCCATGTATTAGTATGTCAACATGCCAAGTGATTCTAGGCTTATTTTAATACTGTGTATATGGATACAATTGTTACGTAAATTAACAATATCCATTAATGGACACCACCCAAGCCTTCTCACAGCACGCGATCTCTGCAGGCAACCTCACTTTTACACTTTATTTTCAAACTGTGGTACAGTTCAATTCAAATTCAATTCAAAAATACTTTATTTATCCCAAAGGGAAATTAAATGTTGATGTAACTCATTTAGTCAAGGAGTTATTATAGATGGTGATGGATGTGGGCAGGAAAGATCTCCTGCAGCAGTCTGTTTTACAACTAATCTTAAGAAGCCTCTGACTGAAGACACTCTGTTTTCCAATGACAGGTTCATTAAGAGGATGTCCAGGGTTGTCCATAATTTTCTTGATTTTATGCAAAATCCTTCTTTTCATCATCTCCAGAGGTTCTATAGTCGTCTCCAGAACAGAACCAGAACCAGCCTTCTTTATCAGGTTGTTGAGCCTTTTTAGGTCCCTGGCTCTGATGCTGCTGCCCCAACAGATGATGGCAGAGGAGATGACGCTCTCAACAACAGACTGATAGAAGATCTGCAACATCTTGCTGCAAACCTTGAAGGATCTTAGCTTCCTCCAGAAGTCCAGTCTGCTCTGTCCTTCTTGTAGACGCTTCATTGTTGAGTCTCCAGTCCAGTCTGTTGTCCAGATGAACACTGAGGTATTTATATTCCTCAACCACCTCCACTTCTTCTCCCATGATGGAAATAGGGTTTGATCTGACCCTGTTTCTCCTGAAATCTACAATCATCTCCTTCGTTTTGTTCACATTCAAGATGAGATGATTGTTTCCACACCATGCCACAAAGCGGTCCACCAGCTCTCTGTACTCTGCAGTTGTCGGGTGTATCAGAGATGGACAAGAAGCTGAGTCATCTAAGTATTTCTGTAAAATAACAGGAGTCTGACTTGTGCTGGAAGTCTGAAGGGTGCAGAGGGGAAAGGAATGGTGAGAATACAGTCCCCTGTGGTGCTCCTGTGCTGCTGACCACCTGGTTAGACACACAGTCCTTCAGTCTCACAAACTGTGGTCTGTTTGTCAGGTAGTCATGGATTCAGGTGATTGTTGAGGCCTCCACCTGAGTCTTCTGGAGTTTCAGACGAAGCAGATCAGGCTGAATTGTGTTAAATGCACTGGAGAAATCAAAGAACATGATCCTCACAGTGCTTCCTGCTTTGTCCAGGTGACAGTGGGTTTGTTGAAGCAGGTGTATAATGGCGTCTTCAACTCCAACTCCACGGCTATAAGCAAACTGCAAGGGGTCCTGATATGTGCTGGTTTGCTTACTCAGGTGGGCCAACAGGAGTCTCTCCAGGACCTTCATGATGTGGGATGTCAGGGCAACGGGTCTGTAGTCATTGATGACTGATTGGTGAGTTTTCTTTGGTACCGGAACCAGACAGGATGTCTTCCACAACAGTGGTACCTTCTCTTGGGTCAAGCTCAGGTTGAAGAGGTGTTGCAGAATCCCACAGAGCTGCTCTGCTCAGGCCTTCAGGACTCTGGGGCTGACACCATCTGGACCGGCAGCCTTGTTCCGATTCAGTCTCTCCAGCTGCCTCTTCACCTGACTTCTAGAAATAGAAAATTGGGAGGGAGCAGCAGCATCTCCTGAATTGGTTGAAGACAAACTAGTGGAAGCAGAAGAGTCCATGACTGAAGTAGAGGATAAAACATCTGAGGTGTGACAGGAAAGCTGTGGGTCAGAGGAGGGTGGGATGTCTCTTTGGCTGGGGGCAGGAGGGGAGGATGGTGAGCTTGTTCCTGAACTGAACCTGTTGAAGAACGTGTTCAGCTCATTTGCTCTGTCCAGACTTCCATCTGTCCAATCCTCCTTTTGCTTGAAGCCTGTGATCTTCTTCATCCTTGACCATACATCTCTGATATTGTTCCTCTGCAGTTCACTCTCCAGCTTCTTCCTATACAACTCCTTGCTGTCTCTAATCTTGACTTTGAGCTGCTGCTGTGTGCTCCTCAATAACTCTCTGTCTCGCTCCCTAAAGGTTCTTTTTTTTTTGTTGTTTAACAGTTCCTTTAGCTCACTGGTGATCCAGGGTTTGTTATTAGGGAAGCATCTCACTGTTCTGGTGGGGATGGTGTTGTACACACAGAAGTTTATATCGTCGGTCACACACACTCAGTCATGGCATTAATGTCCTCTCCATGTGGCTTGCAAAGAGAAATGCAATCAGTAGCATCAAAACAACCCTGTAGGGCTTCTTCGGCTTCCTGTCACCACTTCCTCACAGTTGTTTTTTGTAACAGGTAGTCTCTCGACAAGGGGTTTATATTCTAAGCAGAGAAAAACAAGGTTGTGATCTGATTTACCCAGAGAAGGTCTTGCTTTGGAGATATATGAATCCTTGACATTTGTGTAAAACAAATCCAATGTCTTGTTTTCTCTGATAGAGCAGCTGACAAACTGTTGAAACGTTGGCAGTGTAGCAGAGAGTGAGGCGTGATTAAAATCACCAGATATCGCCACAACAGAATTGGGGTGTTGGGTCTGTATCTTAGCAACAGCGGAACTGATGACATCACATGCATTGTCGGCAACGGCTGAGGGTGGAATATAAACAGCCACCAAAACGACACCGGTGAACTCTGTTGGCAAATAATATGGACGAAAACTTACTGCCAATAGTTAAATGTCTGGACTGCAGAGACGACACTTCACAGTAATGTGTCCTGGGTGACACCATCGGTTGTTGACAAGCACTGCCAATCCACCTCCTTTCCTTTTCCTGGTCTTCTTTAAATCTCCATCTGCTCGTATAGTCAGGAAGCCCGGCAGAGAAACGTTGGAGTTGGGGATATGATCCTGCAGCCATGTCTCAGTAAAACACATACTGCATTCCCGATACTGTTGTTGAGTCCTTGCCAGGGCTTGAACTTGTTAGCCAACGATCTCACATTGCTCATTATGATGGATGGCAGAGATGGTTTGAACTTCCTCCTTCTCTCTCTCCTCTTTGCTCCTGCTCTGCATCCATGACGCCTCCTTTTCAACTCCTCTGGGATTTCTAGCTTCAGTTGTCATATTATTTCTGCTTTTGCAATATTAATCAGCTGCTCCCTGTTGTAAACCACCCTGTTGCTATGGTTACGCATCATAACAAAAGAGCAAAATATAGAAAAGTATTGGGGGAAAAAATCAATCCAGCACAGCATCCAAGACCAGAAGGAACAGTTGTCCAAAAAAAGCAATTTTTCCAAGAAAAGCAGGAATTAAATTTTGAAAAAAAGAAAAAATCTCAATTAAAGTTACAGAGCTACTCCAACGTGCTGCCACCCCGAGCGGAGCAAATCTAGAATTACAAGAACAACTGGGGGTACTTGGGCAGCCTTTAGTGGTACTTAGAAGACATTTCGCTATTTAGAAGAAATTTGGTATGTGTTTTATTTATCTCTGAAGTCAGAGCTTGGATCTTGGAATTTGTGGGATTCATTTTTGTTGTTGCTCTTGTAACATCTTAGGTTGGTCATTGCCTTCCTCCAGATTTCCACTCAATTCTCATCTCCCTTCAGTGCTCCATCTGGACTTTTTTCCACTGAGCTCAATTTCTCCACTAGGATTTCAACCAGGCCTATCAGTGAACAGAAGGAGAAGTTGTGAACTATGTCGTCGATTTTCTGCACTGTTTAGAAGTGTAGTCAGCCTGTAGTTTTACCAATGGCAGCAGAGGAAGTAATTGAAACCGCTCAGTCCATGTTGGCCATGCTTCCAAATATTGAATTAACATTAACAGCCATATCGTTTGGCCCGGCACTTCTCTCTTAGCAGTGGAGGATGGTTGTTTACAGGTTAGGCCATTTCCTGTAAGCTTCATAGCGTTGAACTGCCGCATTACATTACGTCATGGCCAAGCGTTAGCGATTCAGTAAAATTTAAAACCTCAGCAGAGTCCACGCCTCCAGGAAGCAATTATTTCTCAATAGCCTAGTGGCCAGACCCTCTGGACGAAGCAAAGCGTAGAACAAGGGGCTGATTTTTACCAGACTAGTAACATCCTACAAAAAACTGAAGATGTCTAAGTTATGGTAAAGTTATGAAATTTCTGTCAAAATGATGTTGGAGTGGACCCCTAGTATTTGTGAGGAATATGCATCACAACCACCTGGGAATAGCTGAAATCCACAGATACTTGAGACCCTCTCTAAAAACATTCATAACTGCCTATTTTAGTACTTCAAACTCTAAATATACTTTAATGTGCATTAATACAATGGAAAACATCTTAGCACTACTGCAGAAGCTAACATCTACAATCTTCCTTATCTCCGCTTTTGGGGGTTCAGCCAATCAGCACCAAGGAAAATGAATGGTGTTCCTGGACTGGCTGCTTTGCAATTTGCAGGTAATGGTGTGTCGAGTAGCATTGCTCCTACATATTTCAGCTTCCCAAGCTGCATTTATTTTAAATATTGTAGATATGCGCAACAAAAAAAAATTGCGACTCGGCAAATTTTCTAGGTAATTTCAAGTTACACTCCACAGAAAAATATGCAAGTGGGGGTCCACTGTACTAAGAAAACTTTACATCCACTAAGACTGTACTTGTTCTGAAAAGTTTGAGAGAGACTTTGAGAATAACAACAAAATTGCAGCACTTAAATGTTGAGACTAAAGGCCTTTTTGCATTGCAGGGCCTCGCTCTGCCTGGTTTCAAACCCGGGTTTGGTGTCTTTGCATTAGCCCTTGGTTCATTGGCTACAGGGGGTGGGTACAGAGATGAGTCCTCTTCCAGATTTCTCAGTCAAAGTTATATTAAACTTTCTCGATGTCTGTTATTTTGACAGACTGTCAAAAAAAAAAATCCCATCATAATCTATTTTTACTTGTCAATTTTTAAATGATAATAATGGCATATTCAATTGCATTTAATTTTTATTCAGTTTAATTAATATTCAACAAGCTGAATGGAGAATCCACATTGTGCCATTACACATCAAGCAGACGGATACGTGTAACTTTTTCTCCGCAGTGACAAAAACCACTGACTGTGGCCCCAGCAACTACAGAGAAACAATGAAATTAAATGATTGAACATAAATTATGCACACCCACTTGTGCGTAATCAAATGTGTTGGAGTTTTGATATTGATGGCACTCAGCTGCCACACTGGAAACTGGAATTATAAGCGTCCTTCAGCCAAGGTTTTGAAATCAGGGAACATTTCTCAAATTAAAGCAATCAGAAGTCGGCAAGATTCTGAACGAGGGGTTTCCTGATCGGGAGGAGGAGCAGGAGGAAATCCTATAACAGTGGTTCAGGTGTACCAAACGCGAGTCAAGCTCAGAGATATTACTCAGATGAGGTTTTTGTTTTGATTGATTTAGTTAAAGGGTAAAGCTGAGGTAATTTATTTTTCTCAGCTTTCTCGCTGACAAGTGGGTACAGAAGGAACTGGACTGGACAACGAGGAACGAAAATGTGTTCAGCGGTCTCTGGGGAGATGGGCTCAGTAGTTTCATCAGGAATTTGTTTTTGATATGACGATCCTTGCCCACTTTAGAGGCGGCACTCTGTTCAATGCAAACACAACCAGGGCTGGAGTACAATAGAGTAGGGTCTGGTCGATGGGGGCCAGATGGCCCAGGGTGGACCCTGCAGTGCAAAAATGCCTTAAATTTCTGAGTTGCTTCTTCTCGTGAAAACAACAGGTTCTTACTAATTAAAGGCAGATGGTGCTCTCTTACCTTTTAATACTGTGTCAATGCTCCTTGTCTTATAAGAATGGAAACCACTTGTAGGTTTTTAGTTTCACTCTTTGTTTTTCCTTCTTTCCAGAAATGGGATCAGGCCCTGCAGGCATCCCCAGCACATTCACGTCGGAGTCGCCACTGAGATCTCACACTCTGTGTGAATGTGTGTGCTGGTGTGTGTGTGTGTGTGTGTGTGTGTGTGTGTGTGTGTGTGTGTGTGTGTGTGTGTGTGTGTGTGTGTGTGCACGCGCGCGCGTGCATGTGACTGAATGAGAGTGTGTGTTTATGTAGATATTGCACTATCACATGCTGTTGTAGCTGAATGTAGTTCATCTCTTCATTTATCAGACTGTTTGGAATCAGATTTTTACCTTATTTTCTTTGCACAGACATTATTCAGTGTGTTTTTGTCATTGTGTCTTTGTATGTATGTATGTATATACATCTTAAGCAGTCAGTTAAAACAAGTGAAGAAGTGGAGTTTTAAAGATGTTGGCAAATGCATGTTGTTTTTTTTTTCTTCTTACTTTTTGGACCAAACTTTTTTCAAAGGCACCCATATTGGTTCGACTACTCCCCTCCAGATTCCAATTTCAAATAACCCTGGATGACACCCATGTTACCATGGTGATTGGAGATTTAGTGACACCAAAGCCATTTGGATTTTCACATCATGGATCTGGAACCATGAACTGGACTTCATTCAACTTAAAAATGAAAGAACATTTAACAATACAGAAACAAGAACATCAACTCAGACCCTGCTGCCAATGGTTTCTGGGTTTTGGACTGGGAACACCCCCACTCACCCACACACACAAAAAGGGGGAGGTGGGGGTGACAAACTTAACTTCACATTGTTTAATTTCTTGGAAAGTATTAAAGGTAAACAACTGGCTGCTCAAAATTTACAAAGACCCAGAAACTGAAAATGACAGGATGAGATTGTGAGGTGTGTTCGTTTATTAGTTAGTTGGTGGTTCATTTTGTTTGTCAGTTTGATGTACAGACTGTCCTCTGGGTAGAAAATCTAAATCTGACTTTGAAATTTGGTTCTATTGATAGTTTATGAGCAGTCAATATCTTACCTACATCAGATTACTGTCTTTGCTTCTTCAGTTTGTAATAAAGAATTTTGCTGCTATTTCGAGCTAAGGTAACACTTTAGTGGTTTTCAACCATCTTTATTAACTCCAATGTGAGTCCCTGTCCACACAGAAGCATCCATCTATTTTTTTTTCTGCTTATCTGGGGTCGGGTCGCAGGAGCAGCAGCCTAAGCAGGGAGACCCAGACTTCCCTCTCCAGCCACTTGGGCTAGCTCCTCTGGGGGGAATCCCAAGGCGTTCCCAGACCAGTCGAGAAACATAGTCCCATCAGCGTGTCCTGGGTCTTCCTCTGGGTCTCCTCCCGGTGGGACGTGCTTGGAACACCTCACCATGGAGGCGTCCAGGAGGCATCCTAACCAGATGCCTGAGCCACCTCAGCTGGCTCCTCTCGACATGGAGAAGCAGCGGCTCTACTCTGAGTCGCTCCAGGATGACCGAGCTTCTCCCCCTATCTCTAAGGGAGAGTCCAGACTCCCTGCAGAGAAAACTTATTTCGGCCGCTTGCATCTGTGATCTCGTTCTTTCGGTCACTACCCAAAGAAATCAATATCAGTCAATGAAAAAAATCTATACTGACATTACAGAAATCACACCCTTCTTCAAATTGCTGTGCAGCTTTTTGCATCTTTCCACTGGTTTTTTGATGATCCATTGTTGCTGATGATCTCCAAATCTTCAAGGTTGGAAGGCCCACTTGTCATCACCCTAATCGTTAGCTGCCTCAATATTTAAAGATTACTTTAAACCTATCTGCAAGGGGTATGAATAATTTTGGGCTGATGGTTATTTGTTGACTTTGGGTCAAATTTATATTAAAACAGACATTTCCAGACCCATAGTTTCCTTAGACCATACAGTCGAGTTTTAGGCGAGGGCTCAAATGCTGAACAGCTTCAGATTAAGAGCCCTTCTAGAAATAGAAGACTTCATGTGGCTATCTCCATCCCTTGTGTACAGTTTTAACTCTTCTATAATCTGTACTGTTTCTTAAAAGAACTGTTTTTGAATTATATTCCATTATTTTTTTCATTTGTGATACTGTAAAATTGACTATGCAAATGCAGAGAACCAAATACCAACAATTTTAACCATACCTTTTTTACATTTTATTTGATGTTGTAATTCACCAAGTAAAGATGCAGAGTAAAAATAAACATTTCATGGATTTTGCACAGTTTTAATGCGTAAAACCTTTGCTTGATCTGTCTTTATCATGGTTATCATTGAATGCAGTGTTTTGATTTCTTGCAAAATGATGAGACAAATGTTCAGTCTGTTGGCAGGACTCTCAGTCTCGGTTCTCAACATGAAACTGGCATGCTGAATGATTTGGGACTGTGTAAATCATGGGAGGCTTGAGCAGCTCAGACAGTGAGCAAAAAGAGACTTCAGACTGAGAGTTCTGCCTCAGATGTGTTCTGGCTGTTTGTGATATGTTTGTTCTGAAACAGATGTTAAAGCTGGCTGGAACTGGAGTGTTCCAGCCAAAAAGTGTTAAATGTAACGATTCAATACACTTATGAATATTTATTCACTGCCTCTCTGATTCTCTGCTATTAAATCTGGAAAACATAAGAAATTGAGCATGTTTCCTGTTTCACTGAGTGTATTCTTCGCACTGTAGAGACATTAACAGTGACACCAACTTTGAGTTAAATCTTGACTAAAGAAACAAACATGACCAGAACCTAAATGGGCAGTATTATTTAAAATTGACTTTTTTGAGCCTTACATCATGTCATGACGTTATTCCCTCTTAAAAAACATACCTGAACTGTTGCCTTGGTTCTTTTATGCATGTTTGAGAAATACTTTAATCTCCCGTGGCAACCATTCAGCTGTGCAAAACGCCCAAGTTGACCCAGCTCTGCCTTCGAGATGCAGCTCCTCCACAGAGCTGCAGTTTCTAAGCTTCAGAGCTTCCACCTTACAGAGCCCCCCTCCCTGCAACTTCCCCACTCAGACTAGCCAGCAGCAATTAGCAAATACCTGGTGGAACTGTGCATCTGCTGAGCTCATCATACAAGCAACTTCTCAGTGAAACGCCAGTAAAAACTTTGGTAAAGTGTTAATAGAAGAGCGCTGTTGTGATGACTTCCTGAACAGGGAGTTTCAGAAAGAGCAGGAGTTTTTTAAAGAGACAGAGGCCCAATTTCAATGCATTAAATTACAAAGTCAATTTTCTTTTAAGTCATATTTGATATATATAGCATTTTAATAACAACTGAAGGTTATGTAGTTACTTTATTGTGCTATAAAATGATTCTATGTGCATGGAAAACACATAATACTGCCCCTTTAACTCTGCAGTGTGTCATCTTCTGTATTTTACTTTACACTTGCACAGGGAAAGTACACTCATAAAACTGAATTTAACCAATAAAGCTGGTGTTTTATTTTACATATGTTTCATTTTGGGTAAATGTTAATGTTTCTGGGTGGAAATTACGTGTTTAACAGCTACTGTTGTAAATTAAAAATTAATTGATTTTACCAAAATCAGCAACACATGTATTTGTATGCCTAATTTACATTTAAAATGAATGTAACTAAAGAATTTTTTATTTACAGTTAATCTTTTTTACTGATTTCCTGAAGTCCTGGAGGAAACCCCAGACATCCATCTCCCCAGTGACACCCTCCAGCTCATTCTGGGGGATCCCAAGGCCTTCCCAGGCCAGACAGGATATATATAGTCCCTCCAGTGAGTTCTGGGTCTTTCCCAGGGTCATCTCCCGCGACAGGGGTCTCCAACTCCAGTCCTCAAGAGATTCTGTTCTGCAACTTTTAGATACATTTTAGATGCAAACAAACATGATTAAATCCAATATTCAGATTTTCTTTTAAACATTTTTTTTTTATTATAATTTTTCTTCTACTGCACATATGCACCATTTTGTGTTGGCCTGTCACATCAAAATCTGGTCCAAGAGGTTTAAATACTTTTGCAAGGCTCTATAAACCAAGGCAGAAAGACCAATTTCAGGCTGCAAATAAACAGTCTGTCAAGTTGGAGCATGTGTTAGATCCATTCAGGCGTACAATGAGGCGAAAAGTACCTCAGAAATATGTTCTTGGACAGAACACTGCAGACAAAGTATGTGTCATGTCATCCTGGTTTTAAAGGAGTTTTATGCAAGCTCACAACATTTTGTCATGAGCTTGCATTTTTTGGAATTAGAAACACTTGCTTGAATTTCTTCAGATAATAAATTCACCAGAGTGTGTGAGTAGAATAAATAAGTTACAGAAAAGCTATAGCCGAGTATGTGTATCAACCACTTCATTTCAATTTCAATGAAGTACAGGTCAGGTAAAATCTAAATCCACCCATGTGATAAAGTTAGCAACACAGATTAGATTATATTGTCTTTGTCATTATCATCAACTTTAATTTGAGTTACAGGTCTATTGTTTCTGCAAGGGTTCTGTTATGGCTTCTTTTTTCCCGACTGCTGGACCTGCTGTCTGTGTTGGCTAAAATTACTTCTAGTGGGCTCCTGAACCATAATAAACCTACCTTGGACATCTTTATAAATCATGCCATGGTGTCTTAATTAGATACTCCATAGTAAGAAAGGTTCCAGTTTCAGTCTGGGTTGGACATCTCTGTGTGAAGTTTTCATGTTCTACCAAGTTTTTCTCAATATATTCTGTTCTACATTTAATGTGATACACACTCCCTGTAGTGGAAGGGAAAAGTTCTGACCAGCTGACAATTCAATTCAATAGCTTAATTATCCCAAAGGGAAATGAAATGTTGTCATAAATCATATATCATCCAAGTATCTTCAAAGAGTTGTTGTGGATGGCAAAGCTGTGGGCAGGAAGGATCTCCTGCAGCAGTCAATATTGCAACAAATCTTAAGAGACCTCTGACAAAAGACTTTAACTGTCCAATAGTCTTATGACAGTCATGACATGCTAACAGCTCAATATCCAGGCAGCAGAGACAACATTCCACAGTGACATGTCCCGGATGACACCATCACTTGTTGGCTAGCACTGCTAATCCACCTCATTTGCTTTTGACCCTCCTCTTGAAATGTCTGTCTGGTCATATGTGTCAAGGTACTTAATTTAATCAATCAAGTCAATTTTATTTGTATACCACATTTCAGCAACAAGGCAGTTCAAAGTGCCTCACATCATAAAAACATAAAAGCATCATAAACACATCATACAGTCACCATCTGTGAAACCAGTAACAAACATTACATTTTTCAAATGCCATCATTAAAAACATCAATACATGTCAAATATGTTGGTCAATGTTTCTGTTATTATGGGTCAAAAGCAGCTCTAAACAGGTGGGTTTTTAGCATTGATTTAAAAGAACTCAGTATTTCAGCTGTTTTGCAGTTTTCTGGGAGTTTGTTCCAGATTTGTGGAGCACAGAAGCTGAAAGCTGCTTCTCCATGTTTGGTTCTGGGGATGCAGAGCAGACCAGAACCAGAAGACCTGAGTGGTCTGGAAGGTTGATACAATGACAACTGGCCTTTAATATATTTTGGTGCTAAGATGTTCAGTGATTTATAAACTAACAGAAGTATTTGAAAGACTATTCTCTGAGCTCCAGGGAGCCAATGGAAGGACTTCAGAACTGGGGTGATGTGCTCTGTCTTCCTGGTCTTAGTGAGAACACCAGCAGCAGTGTTTTGGATCAGCTGCAGCTGTCTGGTTGACTTTTTAGGCAGACCTGTGAAGACACTGTTGCAGTAATCAATGCAACTAAAGATAAATGCATTTTTATCAGTGGTTTAATAACTGATAAAAAACTGATTTACAACTATTTGATTGTCCATAGCTACTCTTATTCAAAGACTCTCTTTCCATGTCTTTAATCAAACCTTAATCAGCATCAGCAATCACACAATTGGAGGAGGCTGTTATTTTCCTAAACCTTTGAAAAGTCTTTACTCCCCTTTGAAATTTTGTGCACTCTTGTCAACAACAAATTGCAATATATTTCATTTGGATTTTGTGTGACAGACCAACACACAATGGTGTATAATTGTGTGGTGGAAGGAGAATGATGCATGGTTTTCAAATTAAATACAAGTGCATACCCCACTTTTCAGATTTTTCTTTGGAAAGAAATTGAAAAGCATGTATCATGATCCTTGATTTAGTTTGTATTGGTTTGTCACACACTGTCCCAATAAAACACATGTAAGTTTTTGGTAGTAACATGACAAAACATGGAAAAGTTCAAAAGGTATGAATATTTTTGCAAGGCACTGTAAATTCATTTTGAACTGCACATTTCCCTGCCCTAATTTTAACAATATGTGGTGAATTGGCCCTATTTAAGTAGAGTTTTTTTTATTGTCCCATTTGTCCAGAAGCCCAAGCAAGTCTGCCATACCTGCTCACAGAACATTGACTTTGTATGTAATTGCAATTTCCAGCAGAGAAAAAATAGTAATATATTTTCCTGGCATCTGGTTTTAAATGTGGGTGTTTCTGCCTCTAAAATGCCAGTAATTGCTCCTTTTGTGATGGTTTCATGAACTGTTATGATTGTATTCCCATATGCAGTTTTTTTTCCAAGCCCGCACACACTACAGAGAAAGTTCAAGGACACAAATCAGCAGATTACATTTCTTGACAGCTTCAGAAAGTGCCATGAGACTGTGGCGTGACCCATCTGGTCCCTGTTTTCATTATTCCAAGCCTTTCTGGTGTGGTTTGTTCTGATGAGTGTCCAATGTGCTTCAGTTAGCACAGAGAACAAATTTGTACTCTCATAAAAATACTTTTACCAAATATTCATATTTTCAACAGATTCATGAAAAATAAATACTCCCATAAGGTAATCCTGACTGTGGAGTTTAAACAAACAGAGTAACAGCAAGAGAGAGAGAGAGCCATTGTGCAGAGTGCATGTGTGTGTGTGTGTGTGTGTGTGTGTGTGTGTGTGTGTGTGTGGGCAGGCTTCCAGTGTTTCCTGCCTACTAGTTCACAGCAGTGTTTTCTCAGCTGCAGTTTCCATGAGAGAGAAGAGAAAATGTTTTCATGGATTTTCTGCTCTTACACCTCCTTATCCTCCTCCACTCCTCTCCTCCAGCTGACTGAAAACACACCTGGCGCTGGGATAAGGTGAACTCTGTGTCTGGAGGCTGAGTGGTACTATTCATGTTTCGGAGTGCTGACACAGCAAACACATCTCTCACTGAATACTTTCACACTGATCGACCTCGTGGCAAGTCACCGCAGCTGTTTTAAATGACTTTCACAGACCAGAGGCAGAAAGTCTGCAAAATGGTTGACAGTAACTTTAACAATTTGCAGTATTATAGAATGTTCAGAAATCTAACCTTTTTGCAGCCATATCACACTCTGACCAAGGCTGCTGAAAAGGCCTTAATCATTAGTTTTAATAAATATTAATATTACTATCTCAGGAGGAAAGTCTGAGAAACAGCCAAGAGACCTATGGTAACTCTGGAGGAGTTGTAGAGATCCACAGTTCAGGTCTGATTATGTGTTAGCAGGACAACTATTAGTTGTGCACTTCATAAAGTTGACTGTTATGGAGTAAGAGCAAGAAGAAAGCCTCTGTTGAAAGAAAGCTAAAGGAAGAATTTTATTTGTTTGCCAAAAACCCCATTAGGGATGCAAGAAGGTGCTCTGGTCAGATGAGTCCAAACATGAGCTATTTTGCTTTCAGACCATCTGTCATTTTTTTCTTTAAAAACTTTTTTTGACTGGTGCTAGTGGCCTTTTTCTAATTTCCAACAGGAAAGTGGGTAGAGAGGTAGGGGGAGGACATGCGACAAAGGTACTGAGGTTGGGAGTTGAACCCGGGATAACCACAACGAGGACTATAGCCTCCCTCCGCATACGAGGTGCCTGCTCTATCCACTTCGCCACACAATGCCCCTGTCTGACAATTGAAGCTTTGCACAAAGTGAGTCATGCAATGATGAGGACATGCTGTGAAAAGGAAGCTGGGTCTAAATTTCCCCTCACTGATGTGAGACTGCTACTGAATCATTGTAACAAATCAGGCTGTTTGTGTTCTTTACACACAACTTCTCAAAGTTTGGTCCATCTTTGTTAAATATATAAATAATGGTGTGATGGAACCTGTTGTGTTTTTTTTTTTTTACACTTCATAATGGAATTAAATTATTTTTGAAGCAGGTATTGATGAGATCTTTTTATGGTGTCCTGATACTGAAACCCCTACATCCTTTCTTTTCACCAAGATGGCCTGGATCCAGTACATCATCATGTCTTCCTCAGATTTCTAGACCTCCTAAGGTAAAATCACTTTTTGATTTAGATGAGAATCCAAACTGGCTTACAAATAAAATAGACGAAAGGTGAATTTGAAATAAATTCAACTCAAATTCTCATGCTTTTGTTAAAACAACAGAGATTTGCTAATATAATTTGCTTAAATAGTTTCTGCTTTGCCATATTGACATTTTCTGGTCAGTTAGCATATTAGAGCAGTTTGTTGCTAAAGAACCATAGGATAAATCTCCCAAAAAAATAAAACAACACCAAGGATAATTTAATTTAAATATATATTATTTCCTGTAAACTTTTATTAGATCATGTTTCTATTTACTATGGTTCAAAACCCCCTTTGGGCCTATTGACTCCTATAAAATATGATGTATTAAAAATCTTTCTCAAACAGCAATAACTCAATCTCCTCAATTTCTCCTCAATTTATCATAATCACTTTTAAAGAACTCTAACAATCAACAACTTGAAGTAATTTATTAAAATCTAGACTAAAGTGGAAATGACCACAGGTACAGAGTTATTAGATTATGATGGTTATGAAATGACCTACTGAAGGACAAAACAGCTAACTCAGAGGTAGTACCAGCAAACAACTGATATTCTTCACAACCGTACATGCTAGTATTTGTTGAGGATTGGTTCTGAAATAAATAAAGGAGATAAACAAAATCCATCCAGGAAAAGTGATTATATTAAATATGTTTTGCATTAAAAATGTCTCTACATAAGTACAGTTGTTTAGGATAAATAGGTAGCTTTGTTAGGTCTGCAGGGCTGTATGTGATTCTCCTACTTTCCTCAGGCTGTCACGATTGGATCCAGCTGGTGCTCAAATCAGTTAGGGTAATCAGCCCCCTCCCCTCCCATTGGTTAAGTTTTTTTGTTTGTTTTGTTTTTTGCAGCTAACAGTCATTATTAAACCAAGTTATCAGCTTTAAAAAGTCTCTCTTATCACAACACACAACATGGTGTCAGAAGCCTTGGACTTCAGTGGTTTTGTAGACTATGTTGTGTTGTGAGTACATTTGTGTGGGACCATTGTGCTTTTTCGCAACACGGCCAACGGCTTCAGACATCCTGACCCACTAGTATTTGATGGCGACACAGCGGAGAACTGGTGCTTATTTGAGCAGGAATACAACATCATTGCAGTGGTGAACTTGGACAAGCCAGCGCAAACTCACATCTAAATTCTTCTGTATCAGGCCAGGCCTGAGGCTATTCAACACAAATCGTTTATGTATGCAGCTGAGATATGGGTGCCCAAGTGGAGATGGGGAAGAAGGACGTTCCTGGTTCCCATGGAATCTAAGGAGGATCCCTGTTGCCTCAAAAGAAAGTTTTGTGAAATGTGCAACCTTCAGACTAATATCCCTATGGAGAGACACAAATTCAACACACACAAACAAAGGTCTGGTGAGACTATTGAGCCATATGTCAGTGATTTGAGAATAAAAGTAAAGAGTTGCAATTTTGGTGGGCTTTGTGAGGAGCTCATCAGAGACAGACTGGTCTGTGGCATCGATAACGACCATCTCAGGAAAGTGCTGTTGTGATTGTGATCTGACCCTCACTAATGACATTTTAATATATCAGATCTATGAGATGACTGAGGAACATAAAACCTTAACGTCACCACATATCCCTATCACAACTTGGAGATGCAGTTCAAATCACAATTGGACAGAGAGGAGGTGCTGACAAGATCAGGTTTGACAACAAAATGAATAATACCACACACAGTGTATTACTGCCTACAGTAATTGTGGTGGTAGTCATGTGGCAAAGAGGAACAACTGCCATGCTTTTGGTCAACACTGTAATGTATATAAGAAGATGAACCACTTTAGAAAGTTCTGTAGCTCCAGGCCACAGTTTGACAGGTGGACACTGAAAGCACAGAAGCTAGTGACAATTAGACTTACTATGTCAATGGCATTACTCTGGATATACTTGTTGATTCAACCAATGCACAAAGCCATGAAAAGAATGAGGTCTTCGCTACAACACGAATTAAGGACAGTTGAAATGAAGGTGGACACAGGTGCCAAATGCAGTGTCCTCTCAGCAGAGACTTTTGAACATGTAAGATTAAATGAACTAAAGCCCTGCAGCAAGCCCACCAACCTTGTAGCATATAGTGGCAGCAAGACTGAAACTGCTGGATTTATTTACCTATGCTACCATCTGGGGGCCAGACAATATACTGTACCTTTCAACTTTATCTATGAGAATGTATTATCACTAGTAGGACTAAGTGTCTCACTGGAAATGGGACTTGTAACACTCAGCAAAGAGGGCCATCAGACCAGTAACACCACACCCAAAGATTTCACCCAGTAAATTAAAGACATATAATCTGTTCTCAGATTAGTTGGGTAAAATACCGATTACATACTCAATGACACTTGACCTAGAGGTAAGGCCAGTAGTTCGCCCTGCCCACCACATTCCTGTAGCCATGGAAGTCAGGGTCAAAGCCAGGTAAGACAGGATGCAAGAGTTAGGTGTAATCACACCAGTCTCAGACCCCACTGACTAGATATTGTCCACTGTTGCCACCAATAAAAGACAAGAGATCAGAGTATGCATCAGTCTGAAAGACCTCAACACCGCCTTAAAAAGACCACGTCACCCAATGCAGACAGCGGATGATCACAAATGCCTAAGGCTACTGTATTTTCAGTTTGAGATGCTAAGAACTCCTTTTGGCAGATTACATTGGACTGTAAGTTGTCCCTGTTTACCATTTACAGCACTTCTTTTGGTCATTGCAGGTTCCTACGGAAGCCGTTTTGGGATTAGCTCTGCAAGCAAAGTGTTTCAACACACCAAATCTTTGCAGGACACCCCTTTGTCATTATTGTGGATGACGCACTCATTGGAGGCAAGGACACTGAGGAATATGTTACCAATTTAAGAAAAGTACTCCACCGAGCCACAGAGGTAAAACCAAGACTCAGCCCTCCTAAACGCAAGTTCAGACTGAACCAAGTCAGTTATGTTGGGCATGTGTTCACTGCTCAAGGCTTAAAAGCAGACCCATTAAAAACAAAGGCAATAAGTTACATGCCAATAGGGATGGGGAATCGAAAACCGGTTCTCATAGAGAACTGGTTCTCAGTAGTTCAGTTCTTTGGAATCATTAACCTGCTTGTCAGTTCCAGTAACAGTAACGTGTGACGTATTTGCATGATGATATATTGAACATGCACTGTATTTTGATTTAGAACATATCCAAGATGGTGTCGCGGCAGAAACGCTCTTCAGGCGGGGAACTTCCAGCACAGCATCTCCTGCCGTAAATGTCCCAAGTAACGTTAAAGTCCTCCACGTCCTGGTTATTGTATTAATGTTAGCACCATACTGTATAAATAATCTTCAACTCTTTAACATTTTCAGTCATGTTCAATAAATTAGAATGGGTTCTAATGGGTTCAGATGAGGCTCGTTGGTCAGATTAAAAGCATCTTTTGAAAACAACCTTTAAGTCTTGAAAGAGCCTTCCTGAAAAGACAAACATGCAGATCTGTCTTCACAAAAACTGCTGATGTTCAAAAAGTTGCATTTCATGTTAAAATGTTCATTTGACAGAGAGATTCTGATTTTTTTTTTTAAAGCCATCTTTAATTTTGTTTGAATCAAAAATGACATGGTGCATATTTTGAATTTAAAGAGTTTTTTTCTAACTCAATGAGAACTGATAAGGAATCAAATTGATAAGTGAGATCGATAATGGAATCAATATTAATTAATTCTTATCAATTCCCATCCCAAGGTGCCAACAGACGTTTCAACCTTACAAAGATTTCTCGGTATGGCCAATAACCTCAGGAAATCTAAACCTAACTGATGGGAAATCACTGCTCCACTCTGGCAACTTACACATAAAGACAGAGTTATGGGACGAACAGCAGCAACGTGCTTTTGAAATGTTAAAGAAACACACGTCAAACCTTCCAGTGCTCTCTTAGTGTGACAAGTGTGTGCAAACTTGTCACTCACCTGTGATGCTTCATGGTATGGACTTGGTGCAGCATGCATACAAGAAGGCAACCCAGTGGCCAATGCTTCACATACCCTGACAAATACTGAAACAAGATATGCCCAAATTGAAAAAGAGCTGCTAGCTGTTGTTTTTTGCATGCTCAAAATTTCATGACATTTATGGTAAACAAGCCATGGATAACTGTTCATGAAATACCTGCCAGATTGCAAAGAATTATGATGAAACTTCAAAACTACATTAACTTTGTCTACAAGAGTGGCAAACAAAAGCACTTAACTGACACATTGTCAAGAGCGCAGAGAAGCTCAATAGTGGGCTAACTTGCCGATGAAGTGGATGATTTTGACTTGATGTCTGTGAGTTAAGTGTCTTCAGCTTGCTTGGAAAAACTTAAAGGAGCACGCTGCTATAAATATGACTCTCCAGACACTCAGCAGCATCATGTCATACATTGTCACCACAAACTTCTCCATGATCTCTACATTATCATCATCCACTGTTGGTGGCTACTGGCTGAGCTCAACACACACGTCCTAAGTTTGCCATGCAGACTTCTTACCTTTGCTGCGTAAGCCTGATACAAGATCGCAATCAGTGAAAGCATGAAAGAAGACTATTCCATTGCTTTTCTTTAGTCCTATAGAGAGGTACAGGTCATGCACAGGAAACTATCTCAGGTTTAGTCCTTGGCCAAAGGCCATCCACAACTGCAGCAGACTTATCTCTTGAAGAGGCAGAACACTAATTGCTATAATGAGGACATCTACGTCACTGGCCTCCGCCATCAACGTCTTGCTCCCCCCTCCACTGGATGAATGTAGAAAGATGCATGTCTTGCAGAACTCTCAAGTCTCACACAATGACCGTGAAACACATACATTTCCGTGACGTCAGATGCACACACACCGCACCACACATGACATTTCACACACTGAAAAATAATAAAACTTCTTCTGCCTTTTCCACAGCTTGGTGGGGAAAGTCCATGCGGGGAATCCCCCTTCCCCATTCAGCAATGAAGAAGACTGCAAAGGCAAAGAACATCGGATGTTGGAAGTTGGAACTGAAATAAATTATCAGGTAACAACTACTTTTTCCACTAGTTGGATTAGTTCCACTAGTTCCATTGGTTGGTCGTTAATAGGGAACATCTTAGTGGCATCTCGCTGATTTGCATTCTGCTGTAAATCCTCAATCAGTAGCAACAAGTAGCTTCTCCCTCGTAGTTATCTTTTGGTATGTCAGAAAATAGACGGATTTCAGTAAATGGATCATACTGGATATTAAATCTGAGTAATCTGAATTCACTTTTGACACTTAAGAGTATAAAAACTATAGTTTGAACCCTGACAAATGAAATTCCTCTGAAATGCAGAGGGTTACATTTTGTAATTAAAAAAAAGATATTCAACATTAATACACTGGATTTCTTTTGGTAACGCCACTCAATTAAGCTTCACTTATGACACATTCATGTAACAGCATTTAGAATCAGCAATCCTGTACATCTCAGGGGAACTTCAGATGTCAGCAAAATAAACATACATACATTTCTATAAAGTAAGCATTTTTATCAGACTGAAGTCACATTAATTTCATAAGTATCAGTGTTTTGGGCCAAATGAATAAGTTTAATTTATGTATTTTTCAATAGACTGCTGATTCCACATATTACTCCAGTACCTTCTTAGCTACCACTTTCCCAGAATCCAATGCGGTGTGATGCCTGAGACTGATATTCATAAGCAAATCCAGTCCTCATAAAATTATTATTTATTACTTTAAATAATAGTCCCAACTTTTGTATTTTTATAGCATGTGTTCTTGCTTTTGATGTGTTGTTAAGAGATATCAGGGATGAAGCAAAAGACTACTCTTACATTCTGCATTATAGTGTACACATCTACTGTGCTCCCACAAACTAGAAACTGACTTCTTTATTTACTAAGTTATGTTACACACTTATTACTGAAGTGACAGATTTTAAGATTTGCCATTGTGGTAAGTGTTGGTTCTTATGTAATACATAAAGATGTTACTTTTATTCCATCTGTCTAATAGGAGAGAAGCTCAGTATTGGTTTCATAACCTGATCTTTGCTTAAAAGGCTCCTTGGTGAAAGAGACCCTACCCAGGCAGGCCAAATTTGTTAATGTCCAGCAGAGGACAGAGTGGAAGATGTTTTACTTTGTGGAAAGGTAAGGGTTATATATTCATAAAGAAGTGATTTTTTTTTTTCACCTAATCTATGTATATAAGTTTATTTTGTATTCTTCTTTAGATTTCCTGAACTTCTTCTATTGAAGAGAATGACCATCTTAGTGTGGAGCTCCTGGAGTACCAACTCATGGACATCCCCATACCCCTAGACCCAACGACTTTTGATTTGGAGGATTTCTGGGGAAACCTTTCATCTGTGAAGAACAGGATAAGACACATTTTATACACACACCATCATCTTGAAAACTACAAAATATTTAGGAGAGTAATTACACCTCCTTGGTTCATTGTTTTCAAAGGTGTGCTAAGATTTGGAGGACTGTCTGAGGTTGCGAAGCTAGTTTTAGTTCTTTCACATTCAAATGCAGACAGAGAAAGACTTTTCTCCATGGTGGGATTAACAAGACCAAAACAAGGAACACCTTGGCTCTGGATAGAACACTGTCTTCAATCCTGAAAGTAAAAATGGCTGACTTTGAGATGCAATGCTTTAAATGGGAGCCACCTGTATCTGTCATCAAGGCACCTAAGTGTGCTACAAACACTTAAAACACCAATTAAACTGAAATTCATACACTGCACTGAAATTAACTCAAAAATTGAACAATGCTGTTTAAATGGGCCAATTTGGGTCAAACAAAAATTTAGTGTTGTTTGAGCAGTTGTCTGTGAATTAAAAATAAAAATAATATTGGCATTTTGTATCTGTCCATCATCAGTTCTATTTGTGGTAATTTAGCAAGGAGGATGTAAAATTAGACATTTTTCGTAATACCAGAACAGTTGGGAAAACAAAGCAAGGCGGAGCGGCCACTGCAGCTAAATTTTATATAATCTGTAGTTCTTTCAACCCCACTCCAAACTTTTCATGAAACTTGAGAGCTCTGCATATGTGTTTGCTTCCTTGTGACTATATGGTGTGATCACATCCGAGTTAATTATGTAGTTGCAGGCAACGTCTTCTTCTTTTGTCACAATGACTAAGTTGGGTGTAGAAATCTGTGCAATCTTGTCAGCCAGGAACCTGAAAAGCTCAGTTTTGTTGTCACTGTCTCGCAGGAAGTTCCACCAGAGGGGATTGAGTGGATTTTGCTCTTGCTTGTCACTCTACGTCTTACTCTACTTCTTACTCCACATCAGCGCTTTGACCTGGCTTCATCCTTGAGACTCGATGGCTGGTAGACATCAGATTTTATTTTAATACCTCTTTGCAACAGTTATTATTGAACCTAAGTGACTTCCAGTAGTGCAATAATAAAAAATATAGAACAGAATAAACACAGATAAAAACAAAACAAAGTGACAACATTGGTAGAAACATTCAAGTGTCACGGTACTACAATATTCTAAAAGCAGTTCTGAACAAATGTGTTTTTAAACACTATGTTCTTTTTTACCTGCTGTAATGTGTTTTTACTGTGGGGAGCCATTAGTAAAAGTTAGGTAAGCAGCTAAGACCAGTGCCAAGAATCCATCCAGATGATGTGGCTGACTGTTGAAACAAAGGTAGCCTACTACCCCCTACACCCCAAACCCTATTATAACAGTCTATACAAACAGCGATCCCAGTTGGAGTAGTGTTAAAGGATTTTTTTGATATCTAAGCCTGAAATAAGGGAAAAGTAAGCTTCTGGGAGATTTTAAGAGTCCAAGATTTGGATTCTCTGTCAAAAATATGTAGTTTGATGCCAGAATCATTTATATTGGGCAAGTCTATGCATACTTGTCACAAAATGTAATGTTTCTATACAGGATATGGCAGCCATCTTGAAAATAGGCGGCCATCTTAAATTTCAAGTGGCTCGTGTTCTTTCTCATGAGAAGAATGTCTAATGGTGATACACCACCAAATTTGGCACAGATACTCATCTGTGCCAAATTTGGTGGTGTATCACCATTTGAAAGATTCATCTAAAATATGTTATTTGCTGCACTATTTCAGGAAGTGACATTCAAACCTTTTTCTACTCACATTTTCAAAGAAACAACTTTATCATTTTGATCCAAAAGGAGTCTGTAAACATCTTTCCTGACTCCTTCAGGCAAAAAAACACATTCTAAGAGGTTAACAAACCCAAAAAATGCCTTGATTAGTCCCCCCAGGGGGGAAATTACATTTCAGTACAGCCTGTCCAAGAGAACAAAAAAACAACATAAGACATGGGTAGACAGATGCCTGAGGCTGCAGCCATGGGAGGCGCTGCTCTTTCAATTGATGAGAAAAAAGAACACTAGGAAAGAGGAGGGAAAAAAAATCATATCTCACACTGTGTCCCTAAAAGGACATGTGAAATGGGTGAGGGTTGAGTGGGGTGGTCCCACCACAGTCTCTTGTGGCTCTGGAGCTGCAGGTTGCAGATCCCTGATCTAGCAGATGAAAACTCTGATCCTATCTCAATACGGCTGAGGCTTGATTTTTAATTTATTGTTCAAGTATACAAGTATAACTTTGAAGGTAATAAATGAAATTTGTCTAAAGGACCAATTAGTTACGGTTTCTGTGCATAAGAAATAGATTTAGTATTATTTCTTCAGTCAAGGGCATAACCATCATCCCAGAAATGATAGGGACAAATTTTTCAGAGGTCTATTGAGTGATTTATCATCCTCACATTCAGTCACACCTCTCCTAAAAACACACATACTCACTAACAGCCACAGTCCAGCACAACGGAAACCGACCTTAAATATTTAAACTATATGCTAACAAAATTTAAAGCTTTAGCTGCCAAACTCTGGTTGAGTTGACACAATTACCCTGGAACATCTACAGATTAAGTAACCAGATCATTAAGTGCCAAATGGCAACACTAAATATGAAATGTTCAGTAAAACACTGTTCCTGTATGCAAATTATTACTTAACACACAAAGTGGAATGGAAGTGACAATGTAACAGGGTATTAAGCCTCATAATTTAATTTCATTGCATGAATATAGAAAGTCAAATAAAGAAAAATGTCCAAATATAAACATGGCTTTCTCCCTGTGCCACCTATAATACAGACAAAAAAGTGTGAATGACAGTAATTCTGAAATATTTGTAGAAACTCTGCCCTGATACCTGTCTGATTTCTCCCTGTCTCAGGAAATTATAATCTCTGCTTACCAGAGAAGACCCTGCATCATCGTCCTGCTGCTGCCTGTTGTCTAATGTTGCCCCCCTGACTCTTTGCTTTTTCTATTGTGACAATAAAGATTTGTTTTAAATATGTGGAATGCAACAGTGACCACAACTTCTGCACTGAAATTAAAAAGTACTGGGTTTATTTAACATTAACTAACCAGTAATTGATGTAACCTAGGAAACATTAGTATTCTTGTTAACAAGCTTAACATGATATATTGGCATGGATTAACTAGTCATCATTTAGCCAACATTATCTGCATGGAACAGCATTACTCAACTTGCACGGTTTGAAATAAACAATGCAAAGGTTTTTTTTATGCCTTTTGCTGTTCTGTCTGGCTAATGACACACACTGTACAGCTCCTCTCAGTAGCTCTGGTCATCCGAATGTCTACCGTTGGTGATTCACAGGTGACACCAGCGTTACCCCCAAGATAAACTTCTTTTTCTCCACTCCACCACGGAACAGACCTTGTGCTTATTATGCACCCATAGAGTCATGGAGCATGTTTACACTGCATCTGCAGGCCAGCACACATCGCCATAGTGTGCCCTACCTCCACACCGCTATCCTGGTGAGATTAGAACTGATCCTATAGCATGTATGCTCATGGTGCATTTAAAGACACCTCAATAAAACACATTACTGTTGGGTTTCTTCAGTGTTGTGTGCAGGAGAGTGGTGTTACCAGTGTTTGTGCTTTCACTTACCTTCACTTACGTCTCCGCTCCTACAAGTGGTAACAAGCCAACCTTTAACTCTGTGATCTCCTTGCTCCTAGTTTACTACTCATTACTCTCTTGTCTCTTACCTTCCTCTCATTGAACCAATTTTCTGAGATATCCCAGACATTCAGGCTCACCTGGATTCCCCGTCTTGAGGCTGGTGGATTTGGTCTCCTCTCTGCTCCTTCTATGGCCTCTCTCTTGGATTAACATCACGAGCATCACAAACCAGCTTGCCTGTCCACCCTCAATCCTCTATCAGCACATCCACTTGGAAATATTGCAATCACATTACTGGAAAACAGTACTCCCTGCCTGCCGCAACCTCTGCAGAATCCACTTACCCTCCTCTGTCCATCATCTTCAGACCGTAAGCCATTGTGAAATCCTTTCATCGCCCTCTCAAACTCATTTCTCCACAAACTAACTGCTTACCTCTCTCCTCAGTTCCTCTTCTGGTCCGATCCCCTCCAATTGTAATGGAAAAATTTCTGGTATGCCCATTCTTGGGTCTTCACAAAGTGCTCTGATTTTTTTTTATTACCCCAATCACTTGTGACCCCTGTGTTTTAGTTATTTAGGGAAACACATTCCAGTCTTATTGCGAGGAGATCTTGTCACAAATGACAAGATCTTCTTGCTCAGAGACAGCTGTCTCTGGGAGTAGTTCTGTGTGACCAAAGTGATGTTTCACAGCGGGGTACTCATAAATACCTTAGGAAACCTCTCACTCTATTTAGGGTGGAGGGCTTTTCTTCCTTCTCCTCTAAATATAAGATGACACCCACATACCAGTATAAGTATCTGTCTGTGATTGTGTTCGGAGCTCTGCTTCTGACTTGTTCAGTGACAGAGACTTCAAACACTGTATGCCTTTGAATAAACTTAGAAAGACAAAGTCCGGTCTTTCTCTTATTTGTTGAGTTGTCTTCTCTCCCTCTTTGATTAAGAAAATACACTACACCATCATTCCGGTACCATTCCACTCTGATCAGCACTTCACCAGTTCTCCACTTTGGCCTCTCAATAAATCTACTAAACTGTTTTTGTGTGTCCATAGTTGTTACTGTCAGGAGCTGCACTTTTTGGGTTTTGTTTCTCTGTTCATTTCTTAGGTTGAGTTTTTCAATTTATTTTAGATTGTTTATTTACCTGTGTCTAGTTATTCTCAGTTGCATTTAGATTCTTTCCTTGCTTCCGTGTTGCTCTCCCTTGCCCCCTGTTGCCATTCTCTCCCACTCCTCAGCTCCCCTCTAGTTAATTGCCCACACCCGCAAACAATTAGTTCATCAGCCCCAGCCTTTGTCCCAGCATTCACTTCCCCAGTATTTAAGCTTCTCTCCTTCAGCCACTCCTTGCTGGTTCCTCCCATTATCTCGTCGTTATTTTACCTCTCTCCTTGTCTGATTCCTTCCTTGTTGTGCTCCTCATTTGCTCTGTGGATTCATATTTTGTTTAGCTCTGGCTTCCAGTGTCCTTCAGCATTTTTGTAAGTTTTTATTTTTTCATTAAAATCTTCAACTACTACTTGCTGGCTCTGACTCTCTGCATTTTGGTCTGAAACAACCAATCACACATTGTGACGGATTCTTGCTTAAGAGTCCTATTAACCAGCATTATGACAATTACTGCATGTTAACAATGAATTAAACAGTTGTAACAGCTGAAAAAAGTGGGGTGGCACAGATACAGAAAGTGTGAGTGAGATGTCCCATGCATACCCCTTGTCCATGCCCATGTCTTCAGCACAGCAGCCATTATAGGGGGCAGGACCATTTTTGTACAGTGACACTGGCCCCTGTGTTGAACAGCCCATGTGTATAGCGTTTTGTGTTTCAGCTGTCTTGCAGTTTTCTGGAAGCTTGTTCCAATTTAGAGGAGCATAAAAACTGAATGCTGCTTCTCCATGTTTGGTTCTGGGGATGCGGAGTAGATTAGAACCAGAAGACCTGAGTGGTCTGGAACGTTGATACAGCAACAGGTCTTTAATGTATTTTGGTGCTAAGCCATTCAGTGATTTATAAACTAACAGAAGTATTTTAAAGTCTATTCTCTGAGCTCCAGGGAGCCAGTGGAAGGACTTTAGAACTGGGGTGATGTGCTCTATCTTCATGGTTTTACTGAGAACGCCAGCAGCAGCATTCCGGATCAGCTGCAACTGTCTAACTTTTTAGGCAGACCTGTGAAGACACTGTTGCAGTAATCAATGTGACTAAAGATAAACGCATGGATGAGTTTCTCTAGATCTTGTTGGGACATTAGTCCTTTAATCCTGGAAATGTTCTTCAGGCGATAGAAGGCTGACTTTGTAACTGTCTTTATGTGTTTCTGAAGGTTCAGGTCTGAGTCCATCACTACACCCAGATTTCAGGCCTGATCACTAGTTTCTAGCTGTAATAACTGAACCTGCGTGCTGACTCTAGATCGTTCCTCTTTGGTTCCAAAGATAAGAATTTCAGTTTCTGTTCAGCTAGAGAAAGTTTTGGCACATCCATGTATTGATTTGTTCTAAGCATCTGTTCAGTGCTTGGATGGGTTCAAAGTCATCTGGTGACATCATAATGTAGAGCTGTGTATCATCTGCGTAGTTATGGTCGCTAATCTTATAACTTGTTATAATCTGAGCTAGTGGGAGCATCTAGATATTAAATAGGAGGGGTCTCATTATTGAACCTTGCTATATATTTGTTAATAAAATTCTGGAAATTAGTAAAACTGTTGCATTCCATTATAGTATCACCATGGCAGCAGGAAATGTTGGTAGTGTGTTGATGTCAAATCAATATTGTGTTTTGAGTGTTACAATTTAGTGTAAATGTAATGTTACTGTAGGTCATCTACTTTGTCTGTTTTATTTGGTATTAATTTCCATACATTCATTTTCAATGAAGCCAGTCAATATTTTAAGCAGGTCTATACAACACTTTACTTTTTACTTGACTTTTACATCATTATGTACATTGTTGTCGACATTATTATTTATGTGGTCTATTAAACATGCCAGACATTTATTTCCCACCTGTTATAATTTGTACCAGTATTATTAGTTTTTGCTCATTGGGGGAATTCATTCCATCTGGCATTATAATTTATTTGACAAGCTTATGAATTTAACATAAATATACAGATGTATTTCCTTTTGTTTAAAGTCATTTCACTTCTTTTTATGCATTATCATTCCACCCAGAAAATAAGAATTTCATTTATTTATGAAAGATATCACTATTGATATTTGTGACCACAATGAGTGGATCTAAAGTTCTAATTATAACAATCACAGTAATATCTTCTGTTTGCTATCAATGTTCTACCTAAAAACTTCATAATTAAATTCTGGTGGAATGTTTTCCATCAATGGGAGTACACAAAAATCTGTTCATTATTCACATTTTTATTTTACTTCATAAGTTAGAACAGCAAATGAAGAAAATCTTGTGTGTAGAAATATAGAGTAAGATATGTTTCAGTTTGCTTGAAGCAAAATGTGCTGTGGTGTAACTAAACAGAAAAAGTTAATTATCTCCCTGGAAAGACCATAACTTACAATGTTCTCTTATTCTGCAATTAACAAAACAACCTAAGGTACTTTTCCACTTGGGAATTATTTGACCAGGGCTTTTCCCTTTGTTTTGGAGGTCAGCATTGACGCAGCACTGCTCCATAAACCACTGAAACTACTTACTGTGTGAGTCTTTCTATTGTTTCACAATGTGAAATGGAGCTGCAAGTTGGACCAACGCTGGCTGAGTTGCCGTGGGAACCAACCTGTTAGTCCTGCAAGTGTTTGGATGATGTCAGAAAAAAAGCACTTTTCATGTAGAATGGTTGGAGATTTGGCCCATTGCATGCAAGTTGGAGAGGAGTGATTGTTCTGGCTGTAAGTTGGTGGTGACCTTTACACTGCTGACATAATTAATAATGACATATAAAACCCTTTTATTTCCAGAACTGAAGAATAACAAAAGAAGTGTTTTCTTGTCAAGGTAGCAACTAACGATGAACTGGCAACCACTTTAACTCTAGGAGCTAGAATGCCAATTACTGCATGTCCTGGCCAGTAATGGAGAAAACATAGTAAAAACCATACAAAGTATAAGAAACAAGAACTAAACACACTAAACCAGAGGCTAATACTGGGCAGCTGGGGCTTAGTGGGAAGAGTCATCATCTTGCAACCTAAAAGTTGTGGGTTCCATTCCAGCATCTTCCTGCTACATCTCAATGTGCCCCTGGACAAGGCAATTAACCCAAAGTTGTGTATCTGTGAGTGTGATTGGATGAATGTGGGTGGCGTGTAAAAGACTTTGACTGGTCAGTTTGACTAGAAAAGTGCTAAATAAATTCAGTCCATCTACCACTTCTGAACAGGGCAATCCCTGAAATGCTTACACATTCAAAGAGTGTGCAGAGAAGAATTTTTTTTTTTTTCATTTTATGACCTTTTTTCAAAAATGTTTATTTTCATGGAGAAAACCAAGCAAAGTGATCATATATGGTCACTCGGCCATATTTGGTTTTTTTAAAAAATCCTTTAAAAAAGTGTATGTGAGAATGTGTAAGAAAACACAAAATGAAAGGAATTTTATATTGGCATATTATACAATGTCATATCTATCATACCCTGCATGCTGCATCTACTTCCTCTTATAAGAGGGGTCCATGATGCTTATTGATTGATTTATTGAGTCAGTCATCAAATAATTTATCAACACTTACAGAAAAACACTTCAAAAACAAACACATCTATTTGAACAGATTGACTCCAAAGGTACAGGCAGAATCACAATGTTTATATTTATCCCTGTCCTATTCATCAAAGTAAGCTAAATTAGCCATCATAAATCATTACA
This sequence comes from Anableps anableps, assembly GCA_014839685.1. Lineage (NCBI taxonomy): Eukaryota > Metazoa > Chordata > Actinopteri > Cyprinodontiformes > Anablepidae > Anableps > Anableps anableps. The sequence continues at coordinate 266,279 of CM026075.1, forward strand.
ATACATTAAAGAAAACAATGGGTGGAATGTACAGGTTGTATAGATCACTTCTTTTAGGGTGGGCTGGCCTAACAGTTTCTCTTTCCATTGAACATCTTAGTAAAAATATGCTTAAAAAAAACCCTAGATAATTTGTCATGATTCTGGTTTGATATTGTATATTCTGTTGGAGTGTGAGTCTTGCTTTGTCAAAGGATCTCTGCAGGTGGGCATTCCTGACTCTGAGCAGCTGGCACAACTGGTACCAACTCCATTTATGGATTTAAGGAGCAAAAGGAGAAGTTCTCTCCAGTGGATGATTAACCTTGTTGGGTACTTCCTGCCACTCTGCATCTCTAGTGTTCTTTGTGTTCTATGTTTACTCACCTTGACTTTAGCTTACGTTCAGCCTTTTGTGCTCTCAGGTTACAGTCAGTTTCTTCATCTCGAGTCCTCGTCAACAAACCTCCAGTTAAAAATCATCGTGGAGTCAGCCTTCTTCATGGAAGCTGCACCTTCTTCGTCCTCAGATCGTCGCCTGCCTGCTCTCTGTCACCCACTTCATCCTCAGCTCCAACTAGACTCATCTCCTAGCAACCTGTATTGGACTTATCTCCTGTCATTCTGCCTCAAAGCCACAAACCAACCTCCTCTCTGCTACTACTCAGTCAAAACCCTGTTCATGACTTCTGAATAATGGTTCTCTCTTTCCCTAGGCACCACTGCAACCAGTTCCAGAAAAGTGAACAACTTCAGCTGCACTTTGAAATCGTAAATATTGTAAATAAACTAGTTTTGCTTTTTACCACTGGTGTTATAAGAATAGTAATAAAAATAAGAATACCTTTATTCCCCCAGGAGGAAATTTGCATTTCATTACAGCCCAACCAAGAGAACAAAAAAAACAAACATAAGACATGGGTAGACAGGTGTCTGAGGCTGCAGCCATGGGGAGGCACTACCCTTTCGTTAGATGAGAAAAAAGAACACTAGAGAAGTGGAGGGAAAGAAAATCATATCTCAAAATTTATCCCTAACAGGACACTGTGTGAGACTGCAAAAAAAACACCTCAGCACAAAAAAAGCAACATACAGACAACATCATAAAACATGTGGAATAGGTAAGGGTGGAGTGGGAGGGCAGGGGCTACCTGCACAACCCTCCCAGGTGAGCAACACAGCCACTTGGCTCATCACATCTGACCTAGGTTATCATACCGGGGGGCAATATGACGGGGGCCAGTGGAAGCAATTGAGTTGAAGGGGGGGGTGTTTATAGCTATGAGCATGTGTGTGCCAATGAGTGTGTTTGTAAGTAAGTCTGTGAACACTGTCCCAGATAGCTTCCCCAGCCATGGTCTTTGACAGTAATGGAGCATTTATCAGATGGCCTCAGTAGAATTCTGATTCAGGTTCACAAATGTCATGGGGGAAGAGAGGGGCAGAGGGAGCAGAACATCTTGTTCACATAACATCCAGGAGAAATTGAGATAGCCAACCTTCCAAGGCCGACACAGGCCAACTCCATTCATTTTTGTCTGCCTTAAAGTCTAACGATCCTCCACTTCTGCCAGGTCCATTGTGTATCTGGCAAAAAACTGCCTACAAACATGATATTTATTATTTTATTATTATTCTCAACATAATTATCATCATTAATGGTAATAATTTGCTATGTACCTCAATACCGTTAAATATATGCAATTGCAAAGTTGGCCTTCTATTACATGAAAAACATTTCCAGGATTAAAGGACTAATGTCCCAGCAAGATCCAGAGAATCTCATCCATGTGTTTATCTTTGGTCGTATTGATTACTGCAACAGTGTCTTCACAGGTCTGCCTAAAAAAATCATTCAGACAGCTGCAGCTGATCCAGACACTGCTGCTGGTGTTCTCACTAAGACCAGGAAGATGTAGCACATCAATCCAGTTCTAAAGTCCTCACACTGGCTCCCTGTAGCTCAGAGAATAGAATTTTATTATCAAATATATAGCAAGGTTCAATAATGAGGCCCCTCCTATTTAATATTTAGATGCTCCCACTAGCTCAGATTATAACAAGTAATAAGATTAGCTACCATAACTACGCAGATGATACACAGCTCTACATTACGATGTCACCAGATGACTTTGAACCCATCCAAGCACTGAACAGATGCTTAGAACAAATCAATACATGGATGTGCCAAAACTTTCTCCAGCTGAACAGAAACTGAAGTTCTTATCTTTGGAACCAAAGAGGAACAATCTAGAGTCAGCATGCAGGTTCAGTTATTACAGCTAGAAACTAGTGATCAGGCCTGAAATCTGGGTGTAGTGATGGACTCAGACCTGAACCTTCAGAAACACATAAAGACAGTTACAAAGTCAGCCTTCTATCGCCTGAAGAACATTTCCAGGATTAAAGGACTAATGTCTCAACAAGATCTAGAGAAACTCATCCATGTGTTTATCTTTAGTCGCATTGATCACTGCAATAGTGTTTTCACAGGTCTGCCTAAAGAGTCAACCAGACAGCTGCAGCTGATCCAGAACGCTGCTGCTGGCGTTCTCAGTAAAACCATGAAGATAGAGCACATCACCCCAGTTCTAAAGTCCTTCTACTGGCTCCCTGGAGCTCAGAGAACAGACTTTAAAATACTTCTGTTAGTTTATAAATCACTGAATGGCTTAGCACCAAAATACATTAAAGACCTGTTGCTGTATCAACCTTCCAGACCACTCAGGTCTTCTGGTTCTAGAAGACCTAAGTGGTCTTCTAGAACCAGAAGACCATGGGGATGTAGATGTTCTCTACATCCCCAGAACCAGAAGCAAACATGGAGAAGCAGCATTAAGTTTCCCCATCCATCCATTTTCTTTTGCTTATCCGGGGTCAGGGCAGCAGCCTAAGGAGGGAGACCCAGACTTTACTCTCCCCAGCCACTTGGGCCAGCTCCTCCGGGGGAATCCCAGGCAAGCTGAGAAACATAGTCCCTCCAGCGTATCCTGGGTCTTCCTCTGGGTCCCCTCCCATTGGGACATGCCCAGAATACCTCACCAGGGAGTCATCCAGGAGGCATCCTAATTAGATGCCCGAGCCACCTCAACTGGCTCTTCTTGACACAGAGAAGCAGCAGCTCTACTCTGAGTCGCTCCAGGATGACTGAGCTTCCCACCCTAGCTCTAAGGGAGAGCCCAAACTCCTTTCGGCCACTTGTATCCGTGATCTCGTTTTTTCGGTCACAACCAAAAGCTCATGACCATAGATGAGGGTAGGAACATAGATCGACCGGTAAAATGAGAGCTTCACTTCTTGACTCAGCTCTCTCTTCACCACGACAGACCGGTACACCGCCCGCATCACTGCAGATGCAGTACCAATCTTTCTGTCGATCTCCCGCTCCATTTTTTCTTCATTCGTGAACAAGACTCCGAGATACTTGAACTCCTCCACTTGAGGCAGGACCTTCCCCCCCCCGACCTGGAGAAAGCACTCTACCCTTTTCTGACTCAAAACCATGGCCTCTGATTAGGAGGCACTGATCCTCATCCCAGCTGCTTCACACTCGGCTGTAAAATGCTCCAGTGCTTATGAGCTGATAAAGCCAATAGGACCACATCATCCGCAACCTAAAAGTTGTGGGTTCCATTCCAGCATCTTCCTGCTACATCTCAATGTGCCCCTGGACAAGGATACAGCCGAAACACTGAGTTCCTTTAAAGAGGCACTATAATGTGTTTTTAGCCATATTGTGCCTAAAAGCACAATTAAAACACAATCAAGTAACTATGTAACCTTCAGTTGTTATAAAAATGCTGTATCAGATATGACTTTAAAAAAAATTGCCTTTGTAATTTAATACTTTGAAATTGGGCCTCTGTCTTTTTAAGAAACTCTTGCTCTTACCAGCGTTGCACTAAGAAGTAGCTCGTATAATGAGCTCAGCAGATGCGCAATTCCACCAGGTGTTTGCTAATTGCTGCTAGCTAGTCTGAAGGACCTGAGTGGGAAAGTCATGGGGGAGTGGTGCTCTGTGAGACAGAAACTCGGAAACTCAGAAACTGCAGTTACGAGGAGGTGCTGCATCTCGAATGCGGAGTCTGGTCAACCCCGGCGTTTTGAACAGCTGAATGGTTGCCATGGGAGACTAAAGGATTTCTCAAACAAGCATGCAAGAATCAAAGCAATACTCCAGGTATGTTTGTGATGAGTGAATAACATTATAACATGATGTCACATGTTATGATGTAACATGTAACATTATAACATGATATAAAGCAAAAAAAAAGTCAATTTTACATGAGACTGCTCCTTTAAATCAAGGCTAAAAATCCACCCATTAAGAGTTGCCTTTAATTAGTAGTAAATGGAACACTGAACAGTATATTTGGTGTGTATTGATGATTTTGATGATGGCATTTAACGAAATGCAAAGCTTGTTGCTTGTTTTTCAATTTCTGACTGTATGATGTTTTCATGTTGTAAAGCACTTTGAACAGCCTTGTTGCTGAAATGTGCTTTACAAATAAACCTGAAATCAAAAATGAAATAATTATTTGCTATGTACCTGAATGTCATTAAATATATGCAATTTAGGTACTAAGGACCTTTGACATAATAAAGCTCCTTCATACTCACAGTTTATACCTTTTATAATAACTACAAAAAGATTAGATTTCTCACAGAATCATAATGTTATATAAACTTTTGGAAAGATTGTGATATCTTAGTTATGCATGATTTGTCAAAAAAAAATCTGTATTGTTAACAAGCACATCAGCTATATATAGCCATAATTACTTGATCAGGCCATATGATCAAATATGATTTCCTGTTTTTTCTTAATAATTTCACCAGATTCATGAAGTCCAACGCCATCAACACATATCTACATTTAATCATTATTTACCACAGCTACTAAACCATGTCATGTGAGAGTTTTATCAACTTACCTTTATTGGTTTTTAAGAACTGACTGTGTGTTGGAGAAAACCAAGCAGGAAAACCACAGGATCCAGACACACCCTAAACTTTGGAGCATCATGGACTCATACTGATATGTTAAATGTTGCAATGGCATATTCTGTGACTAAGCTGGATCTCTCTATAATGACTGGGGGGTGGGGGTATCACGTGAACTGCTGCAATTACGTCAATAAAGATTCCTGGGGAGGTGACTAAATATAGTCTGGGAATGTATGATATATTGGTACTAACATTGGAATCAGCCGATGGTAGTCAGTTTTTAACATATTGGTATCTGTCCCATAAGTAAAACTGGGCCAACATTAAAAACCTATGTTTAATTCTTTCGTGTAGATATTTGTATATGTCTTTTGGGGGGAGGAGGTTGTTCATGTGGTATTTGTTTGGGCATGTGACAGTGATGCAGTGCACAATTGGTGGCTTGTTAACTGAAGCAGAGAATCAACTTTAGCAGTGTGGTCGTTTTTTTCACAATAGCGAAAGGGTAATGTCAGTAAATATCGGTTATCAGTGCTGGCGTAAATTATTTAATCAGTACTCACTTGCCCTGTACAGGGTATTACTTTGAACATGTCACCCAGCAAGAGGTGGAATTATTTTACATGTTCTACTGAACCTTACAAAGGAACCAGCAAGAAAGGAAAGGAACTGAAACAAGCAATGCAAGATCTCGTGACTAAAACTGATACACAGCTCTGGTCAGACGTTTACATACTCTTATTATAAGCATAATTCTCATGTTCATTTTAGCCTGCAAGTGATATATCTGAAGCATTCTTTCTTTCAAGGTGGAATGACTATATAACATATAACTTTAATGAATCCTAAATATAAGAACTGAGTTCTTAAGTCTAAATTTATATTAAAAAATATTACATGCATATAAAAATATTATACTTCTGTACACCATACTATAATAGTATCATATTCATGATAATGATATCATGTCAAATTTTGGTAAATTTTGGTCAAATCTTCCTTTACATGTACTAGAAAGATATCATATCACTGAGGATTCCTCAGAGTGCTGGAACCTAACAGCTAGTCAGATGTTTATGTCAGTGGGATATAATTCTGTGCTAGTGGATATTTTTGGTCTTCAGCAGACTAAGAAGTTCAGTTCTGTTTTGTTCACCCAAACAAAGTCAATGTTTCCATGTGTTGGTGGTTGACCCTGCCAGTTGAGAGGGAATGGTGGAACTGACATTGTTGAATTTAGGTGTATTCTGGGCTGTGACTAGATCACATTTGCAAGGAGTAGTAGTGGATATTCGCATGATGAGGGTATTGATATAAAGTAATCAAGAGTTACACACACGGACAAAATTATTGGCACCCCTTTGTTAAAGACTGATAAAACCCAGAATTGTCACTGAAATAATCTGAAACTGACTAAAGTAATCATCTAAAATTGACTGAAATTTGACTATTAAAAATCAGACAGTTCTTTTGAAATGTGGTTCAACAGAATCATTTAAAAAATTAAACGAATGAAACAGGCCAGGACAAAAATGATAGTACTTCTAGAAAGATTGAAAATAATTTGACCACAGGGAGATGTTAAACTAAGGTGTCTTCAAGCTTGGAATCAGTCAGTTGGCCTATTTAACGGGTGACAAGTTGTCACTGTGCCGTTTGATGTCATGGTGTGTACAACACTGAACATAGAGCACAGGAAGTGAAGGAGAGAGTTGTCCCAGGAGATTAGAAAAAAAATTTCTATAGACCTTCAACTGAAGGGGGCCCAGGAATGCTGCAGTACGGATCAGTTGTATGGGCCTCTTTTACAATGGTAACGGACAAAACAATCCACTAAACCACACCGACTAACGACGTACTCAGTGGAAATGAGGCCGAGTCTCCACTGACCAGTACGGCTCGGCTCCAACGGCTTTTACAAAATACTGTCAACATAGGATTTTTATCAGAGATTTTTCAGTGTGAGATTATGCTGGCACAACAAGAATTAGTTTATTTCTAGAATTTTTACACATTTCTACCAGGTGTGCAAATAAATGTGGCTGTCAGTGTATTCAACATGTTTCACAGGAATAAAAGTGAAGACTGCTTGAGAGTCTAACAATGGCCAGCAGGTAGTGGCATCCATGCCTCCAAATGGTCAATAGGTATTTGTATTCCTCCTATGAAATATTATCAACCTGTCAGCTCATAATTTCAATCCTAGGATTTTTTTTTTTTTTTCAAATTGCAGAATCAAACGGATATTCTGCCTTAAAGGTCACACTTAATGAGATAAAAACTAATCAGTCTGTATCTGTGTTTACCACAAAGTAAAAAATTTTTTTCCAATAACTATTAGAAAAATAAATGCACACAAAATTCTGCAGCATGTTTAAGCGTCATATGTTTAGTGTTTTTTTTTGTTTGTTTTTTTTTTCTTTTTACATAATTTTGCTGAGACCTGAAGCCTTTGCAGAGACTGAATGTTTGTGGTAATGTCCTCAAAGGTCAATGTTTAACATTAACAGTGGTGAGTAATGTGGCTGATTTTAGTGTGACATAATCCATAATAACACCTCAGTGAAAGTACAGTTTTACAGTGAAAAGTTGGTATTTCATGCACCTATAACTACAAATGAACACATTTCTATTATGAATCATCTCAGTATAGCTACTTGTACTCCACCAGATGTTCCCAGCATGCATCATGTCCAACTGTCTAAAATTGAATTCAGAAAATTGTTTTATTATTTTTTTCATACATCTGTATTTGGTTGGTCACAGTTTCCTCCATAATGCAAAGAGGGACACCTGCTGGCCAAATTTGGTAAAGAACTATATAGAAATCTCCACTGTGGTGACAGACTCAATAATATCTAAAACACATCTACTTTTTTGTTATTCTCAAAGACAAATCTACTCATGGTCTCTTAATATTGACTGAAGTTCAAACAGGAAAGTCCTGCTGGTTTCTACAGATGTTATGCAGAGTTTTACAGACAGGAATTTAAACAAGTTATCTGATGAAAAATCAATATTACGAACTTGAACTGCTTTAGCTCTAAGCACTTGCTGTTTTTTTATTTTTTTAACATTATATTACATTAAAAGTTTGCTATATGCATATGTCACAGCACTACAAGAAATAAAATAACAGTTTAGTGAGCCCCATGGTGATTTTTGATATGAGCCATATATGGGCGGTTCCCCAGGGAGGCATTTGATGGGGAGAGAGGTCACACAAGCACCTGATAAAAAAAATTTTTTTTTCTGTCCGTTGCACCTTGAACAGGTTTTCTATTGCTTTTAAGTAATAGTAAGTGCAGTCAAAGTGGAGTTGCCGCTCCCTGCTTGCTACTGCAAATAGGGAGAGTATTTTATGTGAGTTGCATAAGACTGCAATACATTTTATCCCCACACTGAATTTAAGATAATTTCCTACATTTTGAGCCCCACTTAAGGTACCAATCATGCAAAAACAGCTACAGAATACCCCACATAATGTTGTATTTGCTGTTTAATTTTCAGCCAGCACTGAAGAAAAATGTTGATATAAAGTTCCACATGGTTTCATTAAATTGATACCAACTGACATGACAGCCTTGAATGTATCATATATCAATTTAAATCCCTTAATAAGTGATGCTTAAGTTTCAAGAAGGTCTTTAAACTTGACTATTGGTTAGTGATCTGGGTGGATGTAGCTGATGGTGTCTCTCTACCTGTATATAAACAGTTCCTTCTACAGCTCTTGTTGGACTGATCAACACTCAAGACAATGGGGAAGTCAAAAACTCTCAGTAATGATCTAAGATGGAGAATGGTAAATTCAGATTAATTGGTAAAGTCTTTTGGAACTGTGATCTCCAGGCTGATCATAGCCTCAAACATTTGCGTCAAAACTTGAAAAATGATGTTCATAGACACTCTCCATCCAGTCTGACTGAACTCTATTTTTGTAAAGAACAATGGGGAAATAAGTCAGTCTCTAGTAGTCTCTGGTGGAGACATACTAGTACATTTAAAACAACTGGAATATTAAAAAGTGTAATATTTCTTTTCCATCAGCTCAGAAAATGAAATTGTCATTTGATAGAAATTCATTACACATAGAGTAAAATATTTCAAGCTTTTATTTTTTGCAACTTCAATGATTATGGCTTACAGGTGATAAACCCCCCAAAAATCAGTGTCTCAGAAAATTAGAATATCACATTAGACCAATCAAAAATGGATGTTTTAAGCACAAATATCAGACTTCTGAAAAGTGTGTATATTTCTATCGACCCAATACTTGGTGGGCCTCCTCTTGCGTGAATCACTGCATCAAAGCGCCATTGTATCAAGGCGATCAGCTTGTAGCTCTGTGTAGGATTAATGGAAGCCCAAACTGCTTTGATAGCAGCCTTCAGGTCATCTGCCTAGTTGGGTCTGGTGTCTTTCATCTTCTTCTTGACAACAGCCCAGAGATTCTTTATAGGATTAAGGGTCAGGGGAGTTTGCTGGCCAATCAAGAACAGGAACACCACGGTCACTGAACCAGCTTTACCTTTGGCAGCATGGGCCGGTACCAAGTCCTGCTGGAAAATAAAACCAGCATTTCAGCGGAGGGAAGCATGAAGTGCTTTAGAATTTCCCGGTAGACAGCTGCATTGACTGTGGACTTCAGAAAACCCAATGGACCAGAACCAACAGATGGCTCGGCACCTCAAACCATCACTGACTGTGGAAATTTCACTATGGACTTCCAGCAATGTGGATTCTGCGTCTCTCCCCTCTTCCTTCAGAGCCTGGGACCTTGATTTCCAAAAGAAATGCAGAATTCACCTTCATCTGAAAACAAGACTCTGGACCACTGCGCAACAGTCCAGTTAGCCCAGGTAAGACGCCTCTGACGTCGTCTCTGGTGCAGGAGTGGCTCAACACGGGGAATACCAGATTTGTAGCCCATGTCTAGTATTCATCTGTGTGTGGTGGCTCTTCTGGTATGGATTTCACTTGACAATCCTCTCAAGGCTGTGGTCCTCCATGTTGCTGGTGCACCTTTTCCTACCACATTTCTTCCTTCCACTCAATTTTCTGTTAATATGCTTCTGTTAATATGCAGTTCACAGAACTCTGTGAACAACCAGCTTCTACAGCAATGACCTATTGTGGCATACCCTCCTATGTAATACATGAGTTTCCCTTTCTGAGATGACAGCCAAGAAATATTGCACTTCTATGCAATATTCTAGTAGTAGTAGTAGTAGTAGTATACTAGTACACCAAAGGACTGACAGGTCTAAACAGAGTGAAAGGTGGTTCTACAAACCTCAGATTCACAGGGGCTGAATACATCACACCATTCAGAGTTTTACAGGTAAAGAACAAAAAATTAAAACAATGTATTATTTTTTTTCTACAACTACGCACTACTTTGTGTTGCTCTATCCTGTAAAAAAAAATCCCATTAAATACACAAAATGTTGAGTTTGCAATGTAAAAAAGTTATTTTGCAAAGCAATGTAAATAAAAAGCTGGAAAATTTATGTAACATTAGAAAAGAATGTTTTATTAGTTTCAAATTGAATTCTTTTAATATTTACTATCATCATCAATAATCTAATCTAACTAATCATCAATTTAGGTCTCAGTTTCCTTTTTTAACAAGCTGGCATCCAGAAGTTTTTTCCTATCGAAACCACAGAGCCAGTACAGTCAAGATCAAATAAAATGACACGGTAATGGTTCACATTTATACGGAAGCTGAGAGCAGTCTCGCATGTTTATTTTCCCGATGGTTAATTTGAGATAACGAGATAATTTTGTCATTATCACGATATAACAACAACCATTTTCTCGAGATAACGAGCTAATTTCCCGATGGTTTAATCATACGACCAGCAACGTGGTGTCATCATGGTTTACCCTACCACTTATTCACAGAATTATTCACAGAATCACACATGCATGCCATGACTTACACTTATAAGTCCTCTCCTGCTGGTGTGGCATGCATTTGAATGATGGACTCAGGTTGAACACACACACCAATTATCTCCTGATCTCGACAAAACAAAGTTTGTTTTCTTGAAATTAACTCATTATCTCGAGGAAACCACCAGAAAAAAGTTTATGCGTAACATGTCTGCTCTTGCCTTCTGTACATTTAAGTCTGGCATATTTATGAAAAAGAAAAAAAAATCCAAAACAGAATAAAAACCTGACAGGGCTGTAAAACTGAAGTTTTTAACAGAAAGTTGTATTTGGAAAATGTTCCTTCAGGAACTCTAAAGTACAGTAGTGTGTCATCATTTGGTTGTGTGTGCAACTGTATCAGTAACATATACAAATATCTCATAATGTCTCACAGGTTTACTTCATAGAGTAAATACAAACATTGGAGACGAAATAAAAGCAGATAAAATTGAGGAGTTCAGTTCACTGAAGACTGCAGGATGTAACAGTCAGTGACTGACTCTGTCCCATCTGTTGTCAATGCCAGGAGTGCTGACTCATCTTGCTGATCCAATCAAATCCAAATACATTCCCCCTCTGACCAATCAGGCGGCTGGTCTTCCGTGTCACCTCCTCCTCTGTCAGAGCTCGTCCTACAAAACAACAGAGGCACAAAGGGTCTAAGTCTAGTTTAGGAGACATTTTGAACTTGAGTTCTAAATGAAAAGATGGCTACTTTTGGTGTGTTGTGTAACCGTGGTGACAGCTTCTCTAGCCGACGTCTGATGATGTCAGCAATCGTGTTTGCGTCCCGGCTGTTAATGTGCTCCCCGCTGTGTTCATACTGCAGCAACATACACAAGTTATTGTTTCAGTTGTTGTAAAGTAAAACAGCTGAAACACAGGCGCCCTCTGCTGGATGTGTCTGTTTCCTCACCCTCCTTGTTCCCAGGTTTGGGTAAAATCTGACCGTTGGGTAGGCGGTGATTCCAGCTGACTGGCACATCTGATAATGAGCCTGACAGTCCACCTTCCCAGCTCGGACCTCCCCTTTAAGCATCTGTCACTCACACAGAGAAGATGCATTTATGTTTCATGTTACCACTCAAAGGACAAAGGTGACTACGAGGTATGTAAAGTTAAATCCAAAATAATTCAGAATCCCCCACAGATTAAGGCTTAAAGTCAGTTTTGAATTTTACTAATATTTTTCTCCTGACTGAAAGCAATATAAACATTTCTGAAGAGATGCCCATCTGGTTTCCTATGAGAAACAAACTTCTTGGCTAAATGATGATTGTTCTGCCTTTTGTATGTTACACTGGATTAAAGCTGCAGTATGTAACTTTTATAAAAAATATTTTTCTACATATTTGTTGAAACTGTCTCTATGTCATGACAGAATGGTATGAGAGATGATAATCTGTGAAAAGATCGAGTTCCTCTGCCTTCAGAGGAGGCGGGTCTTAGTGCTGTCAATCACCATCTGAGTGGCGTTGCTCATCCCCCCAACCTTGCAACGTTGTTTTGGACGAGATTTGTCTGTAAGTAGTGGTTAATGATGAAAATAATAATTGTCTCTTTTTTTGTGAAACTGTGGTAAGATAATTTGTACATTGAAGTCAGTTATGAAAATGTTTTTATTTTAGCTTGTAGTAAGCATGTAACAGGCTAGTTTGCAATGTTCATTAGCTAATCCCATTCTTTGTATATTTCAGTTTTACGATGGTCAAAGAGAAGGCAACGGTCAGAGGCCATTCTTCAATAAATCACCAAAAAGAAAGAGAAATCTGTTTATTGGAGTATTGTTATCTTGCTGTCTAGCTGGTGAAAACTAGAAAACTCAGGATGAGGACAGCACAATTATTTTCAGTCTAAACCTGCCAGGGGGGTGAATAATTTGGGGATTAACTTTCGAAAAATGTGTCTCACCCGAGCCAGGATCTCAAACTCTGGGGCAAAGTGTTGACAAGGTCCACACCAGGGGGCATAAAAATCCAGAACCCAGTGATCCCGACCTGAAAGAACCTGGGATCTGAAGGTCTCTGGAGTCAGATCCACCGATGCTCTGGGCAAAGAACTACACAGAACGTTTAAGTCCATCACTTCGTTAAAGGACCAAACATCGACTCAGGGTTACTCCCAAAAAACTCAAATGAGGTCAAGATGGAGGAAGAGTGGAAAAAAGAAGGAAATAACATAGGAAAGAAGAAATTTAAGGAAGGAAGATAGGACACAAGGAAGTATATAAGAAAGGAAGGAAGGAATGAAGGACAGATGGACGGAAATAAGGAAGGAATGGAAGAAAGGAAGAAAAATCTTACAAAAAAGTTAAAGAATGAAGGTAAAGAAAGGAACAAAAATGTATGGATGAACAAATTAGGGAAGGTAAAAGAGAAAGTGGATAGAAAGGAATGTAGGAGGGAAAAGAAAGAAGGAAGAAAGGTAAAGAAGAAGGAAGGAGTAAAGGTGAAAGAAAATATGGGAAGACATAAATGTATACAAAAGAGCAAGAAAGAGAGAAAAGAAGGTGGGCGGAAAACGATGTAAGGAAGGAAGTCAAACAGGATAAGGATGTTACCTTAGAGCCCATGCTCTGAGTGAATGTGCATCTCTGTGCCAGCCATTGTAACTCCTGCAGAGACACAGATCATGATAATGATGTTCCAGAATAAAGTATTCTCTGTCTCTTTTCTTTATCTCCTGTCTTTCTTCTGTGAATCTGAGTCTTTCTGGAGCTGTGAGGCCACGAGACAAATTCTTCCACACTCTGATCATTTTAACACAGTACTTACGTATGACGGTCTGGCTGCCCAGTGTTCCCAGAATATAGGCGAACTTCAGGGTATGCCCTTACACCCTGACTCTGGCAGAACGTCTGAAAGCGCTGACAGTCGACTGAACCCACCATGATCTGACCCGAAACCATCTGCAAGGGTGAGACACAGAGTCAGGTAAGAAAGGTTTCACTGCAGCACTTCCTCTTTGTAAAGACTGATTCCAGCAGAGACTCCTCTCTGGTGGACAACACACATCCATTGGCAGCTGTTTTAACCAATCACTATGGAGTGAAGAACAAATTAGATGTGACTTTTCACCTCTTTTAACTGCTTCACTCCAGCTCACTCAAAATGTCCTTGTGGGCCTTTTAAATCTAGTTATAGGCCATCCCAGAATAGCTAAGATAGGTCTTGAGCTCAAAAGACTCTAGTCCGAATGCCAGTCAATAGGTGTCAAACACCTTCTTGTATAAATAATTTTGTTTTGCTAATACAGAAATATTGGTGAATATGAACCTGTCTTTTCTTCAATAGAATGATAAATATTTGAAATCCTGAATATGAAAACAGCTCCAGTCAGGAGAGAGGATTTTATCTACAAGGAAAATTTACTGACTCGTTTGTTCCCAACAAGTCTGAAGAATATGACCATATGAAAATAAAAATAAAAAAAAAAAAACATTTATTACATATCCTCCTCCCACAGAAGCTCTGGCTCCCAGTGAGTATGGGGTTCTGAGACAGAGAACGCAGAACCATAGAACCTAACGAGAGGCCCTTCCCAACCAGATCTGGACCTAGCCTGATCACCACCTCATATTTGGTTGCATTTTGCAATGAATGCTTCTTTCTGACTTTCATTTAGCTCTTGTGAGACATTCCAGCAAAGTTATTTTGGTTTGTCTTTCTCAACAGCTTTCCTTAAGAAATATCCTCGTCATACCCAGCCATGTTCCGAATCCAAACTGAGAAATCATCAGGTTATCCAGTGAACAGAATCTGAATCATCAGCCTTAGAGTCACTGGGTTTCTACATATTTTTCACAGGGTTTCCTCTTCATGTACTTGATCATGGCGCACCGCCACACCTTCAGAATGAAGTTTTTTATTTTTTTTTAAAATACATATGATATAAATACACACACATATACATACATACAGAAACACACACACACATATATATATAGTCCATATTTGCACACTTATACTAACTATTATCAGAATCTGAAATGAATTTAAATATCATGAAAAGTTAAAATTTACTTTATTTTGGAAAGCCAGCACTGCCAGCTCCTGCCTGTCTGGCCGTGAAGCCGGCTACGTTACATTGTGCTGCTCTCAGGAGTGAAGGAAAGCTAGACGACAGTCCGAAGCAGAGTGAGAGAAAAGGTGAAAGAAATGTACCTCAGGAAGTTTAAGTTGAATGAATTTCTAGTTCCAGCCTGTGAAAACAACCGTAATGTTAACCTATGTTGCATCTGAATGACAATAACGTAGTTAATTATTATACTTTGGCCTTCATGTGTGTTGTTTCAGATTTGTTTTGAACACCACCACATAGATTAATGTCGGGTAATTTTTCAGTTGAGACTTATTTCTGGTTGTATTTTCAGATGAGTATATTAAAATATTTTCAGAAGAAGAGGAAGGGACCCGAGGAAGACATTGAGGTAACGTTAGATGGAGATGCTCAGTGTTCTTTATTGTGACACAGTTCCCTCATGTTCTGAGAAATATAGAAATGATCATGATCTGTACCATGACACATATAATATTTAAACATTCCTTGCGTGATATTGGTGATTGAAACGAATGTAACACTTCCAAATAATATTAGACGAGTACACAGGCTGAAGTAGTGGAGGAGGGGAGTGAAGGAGAGAAAAGTGGAGAAGAAGAGCAGGAGGGTGCATCTTCCTGCACAGGTGAGCATGTTCCCATACAACAGGGCCTTAGAGATCTTTTTCAAGAAACCCAGAAAAATAAAATGCTCTCAGCCAGGCCGCAAACTGGGCCTTCAGATTACTACAGTAGAGTTAGAATTTCAGTTCGACAGTGTGAATATAGTGAAAAAATGTTTTTTCAGAAAACATTCAGTTTGAAATGGTCATAATTAAAACCGTGTTATTGTTCGACAGTTGTGTCACCCTCATTGTGTCACACTGCCCAGCCCGCCACCACGGTTTAAAAAAAAAAAAAAAAATCCTAGAGGAAACCCTGTATACATCTCAAAATTTTCAGCTTTTGCAAACCTAATTTTCCAGATTTTTTTTACTGCAGTTTTTATTTAGGATTCTGGATATTTTAAGTAAAAACTATTCAACTTCGAGATGAGGGCTCATCTTTACGTTCCACACAAATGAACACAATGTTCAAACTGACTTCCAGTTTTCTGAGCATGTTATATCACCATGTCACTGTTTTTTGGGGGTTTTTTTGGGTATAGAGACTAAAATAAATCTGCTTTATTTCAAAATCTGTAACTGCTGTGTTTAACAAGTACCAGAATATCATAAATATACATTTTGCGAACACAATTTTTGAACTTTGGTATTTTTATTTTGCTTGTAAACATTCTGATATATAGCAGTTTTAGTGCATAGTTTGACTTTCTAACTAGACCTCATCTTTGCACCACAGGTACAGTTTAACCTAAATTTGAATTGGTTGAACTATTGATTTTTGCAGGAAGTAAGGCAAATTCACTTTTGCATTAAGGCTGCATACTGCATGCTGTTTAGTCTGTCAAAAATCAAAGTTAATTAACTTACTTGTGTGAAGATACAGTTTTCAGATGGGAAAGTGTCAGAAAAAACATTCCAGACTCTTTTTTAAAGCTACTGACTTTGAAAAAGTCTTCAAAAAAGAGTTTGAGTGTGGCTTCCTGAAAATCTTGTGACAAATGAAAACACTGTTATTAGAGCTTTATGGTTTCCTGATTTTAAAAGAATTACATCCTTCAAAGGGATGTATTGTGGACATGTGATATTGCAAAATATGAGTTTGTAGATTAATACCAACGTGGTACTTTGGACGCTTCAATGAGAAGAAAATAATTCAGTCTTTTAATTGATTATGAAACTGATTCATTTATGAACATGAAGGTAAATTTACATAGCTTATGAATGCTACAGTTGTACATAATATGGTAGTAGATGAGAAATTATATCTTATATTTAATGTCTTTTTATATTTGCTGTCATACCCGAGCCATGCGTCTCCACTCAGGCATCATGGCCTGACAGGGACCACACCAAGGAGCGTAGAAGTCCACCGCCCAGGTCTGCCCTTCAGCTCTGCCTGCAACACCAATACCAAACCTGGTTAACCCTTTATAGCTTGCAGTGAACTGACACTGATGCATTTCTACCATGTCAAAAAAGTTTTATTAAGATCTAAAACTATTAAAGACATTATGCGAACATATTATATTGCCACCTCTTGTCCACACCACAGAACATTTTTCCTTCAATTCAGTTAAAAGTTTGTACCTTTAACCTTCTCTGTGAAGCTGGAGGGATCAAGAACCAGAACGGATGGGTTGACCAGATCCTGCAGAAGTAAAAAAAAAAAAAAAAAAAAAAAAAAAACTCTTTCTGAATACCAGTTTACTTTCATGAAGTCTAAAAACAACATAAATCCCAAAGGAAAGCTGTGAGATAACTGCTTTTAAATGTCACCTGTATGAACTCCAGGATGCCATCAGCTGAGTGATGTCCTTCATATTCGTGCACAGAGGAGCCGTTAAAGATCACCGTGGTGGGATATGCTTGAATGTTATACTGAAACACAAAGAGAGTAATGGATGACCAACAAATTTATCCCTCAGCATAACACCTAATATACAACTTGACTACAGCCCACAGATCTCTGAGCTTACCGTGGAGCACAAGTCATGGTGGATGGTGCAGTCCAAAGTACCAAACTTCATCTGTCCAGCCAACTGGATGGAAGCTTTTCTCAGTTCAGGAAGCAAGGCTCGACATGGAGGACACCACTGCACACAAGATGAACATTTTTAATAAAACAATTCAATTTTAATTCAATTCAGTTTATTTATATAGCGCCAATTCACAACAAATGTCATCTCGAGGCACTTTACGTGTCCAAAAAAAATAAAAATCAGTTCAATCATACATACATTCCAATTGATCCTAGTTATCAAACAGTAAGCTCAATTAATTATTGAAAGTAGTTCAAAAAGTTTCTAAAGAAACCCAGCAGATTGCATTGAGTCGTTGACTTGCAGCATTCACTCCTCCTGGATGAGCATGTAGCGACCGCATGGCATTGTGTCGTTGACTTTACAGCAATCCCTCATATCGAGCATGCATGTAGCGACAGTGGAGAGGAAAAACTCCCCAATAAGAACAATGCTGCATACACTAATTAAATCTGGAAAAAATGCCTTGCAAAGTATGCATACCCACATTAAAACTACCAACCTTGGTGGATTTTAGTGATACACCAACACAAATTAATGTGAAATTGTGAAGTGGAAGAAAAAACATTCATGGGTTTTATACTATTTTGTGATTAAATCATGTGGTGGGGAATCATATTAAGCCCCTTACACTCTAATACCACTAAATAAAGACCAGTCCTACCGATTGTCCACAGGAGCCACCTAATTAGAAAACAGACTGTCTGTGTTTAATTCAATCTCAACATAAATCCAGCTGTTCTGGGAAGGTCTCATAGAGAGAAAAACAGCATCATGAAAGCCATGGTGAAACATGGTGGTGGTAGCATCATGCTATGGGGGTGACTTTCTTCAAAATTTCAAAAACCTTGTATCCTTGTCCTTCCAGTTCACAAGTATGCCCTACTCTGTGTTGGTCTGTCTTCTGTCCCTTCCTCATCTTTACTTTAAAGTAATGCTGTATTCAGTTGTACTGGAATGACTTACAAGGTTTCTGTTTACATGTAAACCTACATTTTTTGGAAACTGGATCTCGACTGCCACTATAAATCAAAATCAGTGCGTACTTATGGAAGTATTTGGGTTTTGGGGTCATATAACAGAATGATCAGTGTTTCAAGGAAGTAAGAAAGACAAAAATCATACAACACAAATATAAGTTGGAAACAACAGAATGTCTTTTGTTGACCGTTTCTCAGCCTTAACATTATGAAAGAACATAAATCACACATGCATAAAACAATGCCACTTTTCCTTCAGTTACAAGTATTTGTGATGGAAAATTTTATCTGTCTGGCTCCCTGTCAATGTTTGTGTTCAGGGTGTAAAACTAGAACAAGTCCTTCATGCAAACAGAGACTTGTTGGCTCTTTGCACAGCAGATAGTAAACTACAAAACATGCTAAGAGTTTGGTCAAGTTTACAACTAATGACGTGGTTTTGATCAGTCATATGAGAGGTTTCTTCCTGTGAATTCATAAAGCCAATACAGATGCACCAATGAGAGTTTGGAACCATTGTAAATCTACAAATTCAGTAAAGTCCTCCACACCATTGGACAGATATATCTGTAGAAATAAAACCCAACTAAAAATACTAACAGCATCTCTTTTATAATAGTTTTAAAAATCCACCAGAGCTTACTAACTTTTTTTCCACATGTCAAAATCTAGAAGTACATCATAGCACAAGTTATTTTTTTCTCAACTAGAGCTACTTAAAATAATAAATATTAATAACACACTTCCTTAGTATTTGGAAGAATTGCCTTTTGAATGTATAACTTGGGTCAAAGGTTTAAGGTTTCCTTCTTATGTTTCTCACAGTAGTTTGCGGGAGTTCTGGTCCATTCCTCCTTGTCAGAACTGGTTCAACTAACTCAGGTTTGTAGGCCGTCTTCATCAAACACACGTGGAACTGAGATCAGGGCTTTGTGTTGGCCTGTCCAAAACTTTGACTTTGTTGTTCTTCAGTCACTTTGTAACTAATTTGTTGGGATGTTTACAGTCCCTTTGGAGGACCCATTTGTTTCAAAGGTTGAGCTTCCTGGCACATGTCTTTAGATGTTGCTTCATATTTTCCACGTAATGTTCTTTCCCTGTGATGCCTTGTATTTTGTTAAGTGCACAAGTTTATCCTGCCACAAAAACAAAAATCTCCTCATTGTGATGCTACCACCCCTGTACTTAGTTGGAATGGTGTTCTCAGGCTTGCAAGCATCTCCGTTTTTCCTCTAAATGTAATTATGACCAAACACTTCAACTTTGGTTTCATCAGACCACAGGACATGTCTCCACAAATGAAGGTATTTTTCCTTTGTAAACTGTAATCTGGCTTTGTCGGGTTGCTTTTGGAGTGAAGACCTCCTTCTTGCTGAGTGGCCTTTCAGCCCATGCGAGTTCAGGACAAGTTTGACCAGCTTCAGCAGCATCTTCACAAGGTCTTTGTTTTTTGTTCTGGTGTCAATCTGCACATTTTGGACCAGAACTCGTCCATCTCTGGCACTAAGAGCCCATCTCCTTCCTGAACTCAATCATGGCTGGTCATTCCCATTCTGTTTAAATTATTCTTTTCAAAATAATTGTTTGAAAAGAAGATCCATTGCACCTTCAGGCATCTAAAAAATTGTATGCAGGGAAAAACCAGACTTGTGGAGGTCCACAATTCTCTTCCTGATATCTTGGCTGCTTTCTTTTGACTTTTTTATGATGTCACACAAGGAAACAGTATGTTTAAAGTATTGCCTTAAAACTTCAAGAGATGTCCATCCCTTTAAATCAAATGTTGAAAATCAGAAGTTTACAAAGCCATGACCTCAATGTCTGGTCTTTCCTAATTTCCTAAAACTTCATATTATTCTAAGTATAACAAACTCTCTAAAAAAATATTGCCTCTCTCATTATTTTGGCATTGAGCAGGCAGAAATAATTTTGGGAAACCTAACTGACTTAAAAAAGGAAAGGTTTAATTAGACCCCATGATTAGTCTGCAGTTTCAGAAGCTTTTACAAACCGGAGCAAAGAAGTCAACAAGCCAGGGCTCCTTTCTGTTGGAGGGGAAGTTGTCTGGCTTTAGGGTTGTCACATGAGCGCGAACACTATCCCTCGCAAAACCCACAATGTTGTACAACACGTCTTTACCTACACATAGACACAAGATACCACAGATCAGCAGACACTCTGAAACAAACCTATTACACTAAAAGTGGATGTAAAAAGGTTAAATGGCAGTAGAAAAGTTAAAGAAAAG
The DNA here is from genome assembly GCA_014839685.1 of Anableps anableps. Lineage (NCBI taxonomy): Eukaryota > Metazoa > Chordata > Actinopteri > Cyprinodontiformes > Anablepidae > Anableps > Anableps anableps. The sequence goes on from CM026075.1 coordinate 287,081, forward strand.
AGATGCAGAACTGACCATGGTGGATCTCAAAGTCATGGATTCCCAGTCCTTTAAAAACGGCCACACATGGTTTATGGATGTACAGAGTCTGACACAACTCAGAGTCTGAAATGCAGTCCACTCTGCCGACCTGGACAGACAAATGGTCGGTTAGGACATACAGACTGGCAAAGACATGCAGCAGGTATGCAGAAAGACCGGTACCTGGATGTGATCGTTTCGAAGAAATGCTTGAAGCTTCTTGTACTCGCTGGAGGCAGATCTGTCACTGAACGTAAAACTGATCAACCAGCGATGATGGGCCAGTTTCTTCTATAAATGGTTATAGTTCAACATTTATTGCACAGTTTTTCTGCACTTAAAATCTGAGTGTGCAGCTGCTGTTGTGTTGTGTGTGTTTACCTTGAAACTGTCACTCATCAGCAATTCCAGATCAGGTAGATGATCGATGACCTGATTGTAAATCTCTCTGCTGTCCAAAGTCTTTAGCCACTGAAGTACATGAACATGAATTGAATCAGGACTGCAGTACTACACACTGTACTACAAACAATACATCAGTCAGATAGTAACATGTTCTGTGTCATACCAGTACGCTGCCTTGCTTATCCAGAGCACTTCCAGGAGGGAACAAAGCAGTTGCTCCGCTTGTCACCTGAAACAGAAGAATTAACAACCGAGTACGTGTAATGTAAGACAAAATTCACTTAATGTCAGCTTAGATTAGCGGTATGTTCAGCTAAAATCTGCATCTCACACTTTACTGATACTGAAAGTCTTTGTACCAGAACAGGCTGAACAAATGCCAACTGAGGGTCACATTTTTCTGTACAGACCAAGTGGAGCTGAGCCTTACCTGGAAACTGTCACAGAGCTGTTGCTGTATAGTGCAGTCCATCCATCCCACCTTAACAAGACCGTCCTGAACACAAACAACCGTCATTCACACCAGAGATCTCTACAAAAACTTTCTTAACTCTAAAACATTAAAGAGAGAGAGACAGAAAGTCCTTTCATTACCACAATATTACATAAGTGGCAGCAACAGAGGTCTCTGTTTCTTTCCACGGTACAATTCTAAATAATTATGTACAGCACTGGATTTTGATTAGCTACTGAAGAGGTGACCAGTGATTAGTCAAAATATACTGTCCTCTCCAGCCAACATTCAACACAATGAGAAGGTAAATTCTTCTTCTTATAGACAGTTAACAAGTGAAACTATCACAGCAGATGTTTATCTGATCTAGAATGAGCTTTCTCTGCCTTGGGAGATTTTTATTGCAGAAGGTATATAGAGAATATTCCAAGACCAGAAAAACTGCCCAGTACAGTGAAAAAAATTTATGGTAAAGATGAGACTTTATAGAGCTCAAATATCATCGAACACCTCTTCAAATTATGCAACTTTGGTGTACACTTCCTGGAATAATCTAAAATAATGCAAAAGGATACAAACCTGTGGCTTGTACTAGGAAAGGGTAAACTGTTGCTTAGTGAGGTTAATTTAGCTATACAATAACTGACTTTTAATCATTTCAAAGAGATGGTTTATGTCTTACTGAAACGCATTGTTATGGCCACTTATCAAGGTAACCTAACATTGCTTGTACGCAAGTCCAAAACAACGGCCCATTCAAGAATTCGGACATACTCCAAGTAGATTGTTTTGTAGCTGATGAGATTCAAATTTGACATAAATCCTATGATGAGATTTCAACTTTGTTCTCACCAACATTCCAGCAAGCTTCTGTCGTGTTCTAGGCTCCAAACAATCTGAGAAAGACAGACACATGTCAGCATGTAGAGCACAAATCTAGAGTTATTTAGGATATTTCTGATGAGAAGAGTGAACATATATGTATCTAATCAGCCCAAGGTTTTGCACTGAGAGCTGTGTTTTCACTATGTATATGTTACCTCCAGTGTCGGAGCAGAAGGTGATAAGGCAGCCGAGTCCTGATGAGAATGCATTCTCTATCTCAGTGAACACATTGCCTAGAGAGGAAGAAGAAAGATGAGGCAAAACAGAACGACTGACTGAGCTAAAGCCTAAAAGATACAGAATTTTAAGATGAACCAAAAAAATCAGTCGTTCAGCAGAATCCACCAGTTTTGATCTTGTTGCCTCTGACCAGTGACCAGCCAGTCTAAAACTCTAAATTCCAATATTTTCTTCAGTCAGTAAACACACCAATGTAAGAGAAAAAAGTTACCTATTCAAGCATCATTTAGCATTTTAAAATGAAGTCAAAGGAAGCTCACTGCTGTAGGAAGTACCTTACAAGAAGACACTATTCTGTAGGGCTTAGATTCATTCAGGTTTAGAGACAACAAGAGAGAATGATACTTTCAGCAGATAACAGAAAGGCTGAACAGATTACAACTAAGTTGCTCCATTTTAGCCTTCTGAGGTTTTAACCTCTGTCTGTCGAGGAACATGTTGGATCTGGAAATGCTGGAAGCCTTTTGGCAATCAAAGATAGGATACAGATAAGGTTCCAGGTGAATGTACGTGGAGAACATTGTTTTCGTCATGGTAACAATGCCAATTTCTATTAGTATACTAAGATACTCAAGCCAGTTTCAAACGTCAACTCCATCATCATTTTGTTTTTGTTTTAAACCCTGTTTAATGACAAATAATTAATGACTGGTCACCAGAGGAAGGCTAGAAAGTCACCAGTACTTAATTTCTGTTCTTCCTGTATATGCTCTCATACTACAGTTCTTGATTGGGGTAAAACTGGTCAAAACTTTTCAAAAGCCAGAGATCCAAAAATCAGCCAGTAAATTCTGACTGCTGCATCTTTAAACAACAAAACACACGACCTGCATGTACTCAGATAAACATGGACCTATGTTAAAGAGAAGCAGCATATGGAATTTCTGCTCTGTTACAGCAAAGATGCATAATGGATTATTATTTGATGGTTGAATTAGCTGACTAAAAAATTGGCAGGAGATTTAAAATGAAATCTCTAGTTGGAAAATGAATGAAAGATCAGCTCACCCTGCCACAGCTCAGTGACAGTTGTAGTGATGAACTGCATGGAGAAGCGAACCATGTTGTCTTTATTCCTCTCCCCTGTGAACTTCTCCGGCCTCTGCAAAAACACAAAGATTTATCAGAGACTGGTCCAGATAGGGTTAAGTGAAATAACTAATTCTGTTTGTGATCTATGTGTTTGAGAAGCAACTCTGATCTGCAGTTCCGCAAATCAGAAATGTGGCACCTTCCCCCAGTCTAAAAGCTGGTGTTTTTTTTGGGCTGATTTGAAGCAATGAAAATGAACACATTATTACTTTCTATCTCCCCTTTTTAATCCAGACACCTCTGTCGTACATGAATGGCACGTTCTGATCTTTCCTGTTTTGAAAAGTGGCTAAAAGAAATGTGCCTCTGAGTCACATCACATTTACACCCCTCGGAAAACAGAAAATCGGGGATTACTGATAAAGATCCCCAAGACACTAAAATCAACTTCAGAAAAGTATAAAAATAAATTACAATATTGAGTATGACAGTAGTATAAATAAGAATATAAAACAGACCTGTCCTGCTCTATAGATATACAGGCTGGGGTAGCTGTTGATGCCTTTCCTCCTGCACAGATGGTTGTTGTCTCCACAGTTCACTGCTCCAATCCGGATAACTCCATCCATTTCCTTGGCAAACTCCCTCCACTGCGTCATGTACAGGATACAGAAAACACTGTTTGAGTGTTTGACAAAAAGCAAGTTTACTTAATAAGCCAACACAAATACAGCATATCTGCCTTGTGTTTTATTGGTGCCACTTTAAAGTTCCAACTGTAGCATATGAAGCCTGACCTCAAGCCAAGTCAGCCACCACCGATGCTTGGAGATTTGACCAAGACTTATTGATGCAATATATAACGCACACATGCAATACTGCAAACAGACTCAAACACAACAACAAGGACCCAGTAATGGAATCACTTGAAGACATTACATAGACGCTCTCTCTGCCCTGATGAAGATACACTCACCTCAGCAGGCTGTACTCTCAGATTAACTCAGCTAATAATTACTTGACCATTTGCAGGCACTCACTAAGAGCTTTCATCCCCAGATTGTCTGTTGATCAATATGTACTGAAAATAAATAAAACGATACTGTGGTGTCACAGCAAAGGGAATATTCTCGTCTTGACACAGTACAACAATGTAAATTCTACATTCTTAAACCCACAACAAATGCAGCAATCAAAACCCTTAAAGGTGACAAACATGCAGCAACATGAAAAGTAAACAGTTTTCCTATTCCAAAGACTTTTTTTTTTTGTTTTGTTTTGTTTAACAAGAGTCAGCTAGAAATTCAAGTGTGTTCAGAAACAATACACACACACTTGAATTTCTCCAAGACTCCAGAGATGTGTTGAGTGTGTCTATTTATTTTGGTGTTTTATTACCGTTGGAGCCAGCTGGTGGCAGTGCGAGCATCGTGGGAAATAGAAGTTGACAAACCAGATTTCTCCAGAGTTCACTGCTGCTTCTACAACACAAACACATAGAAGCACACATCCACCTGCTTACTCACTGATTTTTCCCCATATGCTGGCAGTTTTCACCCGTTTATTTGCTACAGTTTACTTCTTCATTTACTGCTTTTTGTTGTTACCAACAGTTTACTCTAACTTTTTAGAGTTAAGTGTTTCTTTACTCTAAGACTTACCAAAGTCTCCGCTGTCCAATGTGATGATCTCCAAATCATCATCATAGATACCTGTAACAGACAGACTTATACATTATGCACTATACGATACAAACGCCCTCATGGTAGGGCGTTTGATGATGGTTTATAATAACTATTTAAAGTAGTTGTAGAAGTAGATGGAGTCTTACCAAAGTCATAGCGGTAGTAGTTCCAGCTCTCGTAGCGTCCTCCCTGCTGCTCGTCTAATCCCTTTTCTCCATACTTATCATATTTCTTTCTCAGGTCTTCATCTTTCAGTACTTCGTATGCCCGATTCACCTTCAGGAACTTCTCATGAGCTGACGAGTCACCCTAAACAATCATTTGTCAGCGTAAAGTTTCTAACTATGACAAACAATGGAAACAAACTTTAATCTACCAAATGTGTGGTCAAGATTCCTGGTTTTTCCTTTCAGTGACTCACAGGGTTTTTGTCAGGATGCATGGTGAGCGCCAGCTTCTTAAACGCTTGTCGGATCTCTCTTGTTGTTGCTTCCCTGCTGACCCCCAGCAGCTCATAGTAGTCTGGCCCCTCAGCACAAACCGACACCAGCAGGACGGCAAAGATGAAACCCAGCCACAGCATGAGTCTAACAGGCCGCAGGACCCCGTGAACAACCCTGTGCCCCATCACCAGTCCTTCTGCTACAACCCAATGAACCTGGAACTGAAGGAGAATATCCTCAACATTCATTTCTGTCATACTGACTATAGGTCTCTTCCATCTGTGGAGCAATTTTGGGTCACTATCCTTTACAGAATTGCTTTAATTCCGCGGGTTAGGGTTTTCAAATCTAAACAGCCTTTTTCAGATCATGCAAGAGCATCTCAATCAGATTAAGTCTGGACATTGACAAAATAATTTTTTCCTCCTGAGCCATTCAGAGTTTCACATGCTGATGTGCTTTGATCATTGTTCTGCTACATAAACTGATCCCCAGACATTCTAATCCCAGCTTTTCTGCTTGATAGTACAGTTCCGTCAAGTATAGAAAGTCATCCAGGTCCTGAAGCAGCAAAGCAGCCACAGATCATCACTCTACCACCACCATGCTTGACTGTAGACATGATATTCTTTTTCTATAATGTATAAACCTTCCAAAAAGATCTACTTTTGTCTCATTACTCCACAGGACATTTTTCCAAATGTCTTGGGGATTATCAAGATTTTTTTTTTTTTTGCAACGTGAGTGGAGGCTTTGTGGTTTTATTGATCAACAGTGGGTTTGGCTTTGGGACAATGACCTTTATTGGGGCAAGTGAGGCATTTATGGTGCTGTGGCTGCCTGGATGAGTTGTTCATTTGCTCGTGGTGTAATTAATACATCTGTATTTGAAACTTATTTTGTGATACCTGAATCGACATCAAACTTGTCTTCTTTTTTTAAACATGAGCCACCTTGAACTCCATCCCTTTGAATCTATTAAAGCATAACTACAGGAGCAGGAAAGTTAAAAGAACAGAAAGTTAAACGATGGGAAAATAATATACAACTGATTCATAATCCCAGCTTTGAATAGAAATATGTTGCTACTGTGGTACAGGTATTAATAAGGACTCTAAAAACAGCATGTTCAGCTTGGAAATAACAGTGTTATTTGTGTCATAGTTGGGATTTTTGTTTGTTCATTTTTCCTAAATAATACAAGAAATACTATCCTCAAGAGCGGTGGTTGCAGATTGTTTACTAGGGTCTATATAAAGACACAATCAAGCTTTTAGGTGGATATAATTATAACTAGTTTTCAACAAACGACTGCCGCCATATTAGTATTAATACTTGATTGCCTTATTACCGTTTTTGGCCGGACAAAAGGACTGTACTATGGAGCCCCTGAGGGGACATGGGTAAAAAACAATTAAAATAAATCAATAAAAAAGTTGTTTTCTTGTGCGCACGAGAGAATAATGTGAAATTAGACAAGAGATATAATTTACATTATCTTCCTTGAGTTTTTGGGTGACATCGGATATATTTAATGTTGAATACATATTTTTCTCCAGCCATTCTCTATAGTAGTTTTACCAAGAGTATCTCGTGCGCACGAGAAACCAACCTTTTCTTTTGTCCACCCATAGGTAAGCCTGTACTGTACGCCCCATTATTGTCAAGTTTGACCACTTTCAGATTTGTAGCTCATCACTGACGAATATACCCAAAATCCTATATATCTGAAGGCAAACAATGTTTCTTTTCATCATAAACATCACTCACTACTAAGAAGTGTCTATATGAAAACTACAAATCTCCACTTAATAAAATACCTTCTCAATTAAAAAAACAAACATTCCAGCACATTCGTTACTTGTATATAACAAGTTATTGTGAGAAGACACAGTTATAACGATAATTAATTTCTACCCAGTCTAAATTCAAACTCTTGTTGTTGACAATAAAAGCTTTCTGTCGATTTATATAACTCTCTGAAAAGCGCTATTTTCACATTGTAAAAAGCATTCTATAATAGGCTAAGCTAAGCTAGCTGCAGCAAGAACTACTTATTATCTAAATGGCTTGTTACAGCTATATACAAGTATTCACAGTGCAGAAGTGGGGTTAAAGTTGACGTTCCTCTAATGTGTCCAAACGTTTTTACGTGAATAAAACCAGAGTTTCGTTACCTTGGAGGAGCTTCAACACCTTCCAGCATGCAGATGAAGATCCGCATCAGCATCCGGCTTATGCCGGCATCAAGTTTAACACGATAACATGTGCCACTTCCGGTCCCTTTCACTCAAAATAAAGTCTTATGGATAACCGAAACGTTAGAAACAAAGTTGCTTTATTGTGATCTCTTTCAGTTCATGTTTTTTCAGTTCATTTCAGTTGTTCTCATATATGACTGAGAAAAAGACAGGGCGGGAGCGTTTCCAAATACATACGGCTGAATTTGAACTTTTATTTTCACAAGACAAGTTTTAAGTTCGCGGGACTTAGAAATTTTCATAGGCATATATACGTATTTATATCCACAGATTCATCCATCTATTGTGGGGGTTATAAACATATTTACACGATTCTATGATTCGAGATGCATTTGGCATTTGAAGATATGAAGAAAAAAAACTTAATTTCCTATCAATTCTATAGAAAATACATTAAGCTTTGATAAATCATTAAGTACATTGTTTTTCTTCACACACACGTATATATATATATATATATATATATATATATATATATATATATATATATATATATATATATATATATATATATATATATATATATAGTTACAAGTACCTGGGAATACCACAAGCAAATGGCAGCCTCGATGAGGTCACAAGGAAAGGAGCCACAGCCAAATACCTCCAACGAGTAAGGCAAGTCCTGAGAAGCCAGCTCAATGGCAAGAACAAGATCCTTGCGATAAACAGCTATGCCTTGCCAGTAATCAGATACCCTGCTGGAATAATAAGCTGGCCAAAGGAAGAGATAAAGACCATGGATGTTAAAACTCGGAAACTACTAACCATGCATGGAGGGTTCCACCCTAAATCCAGCATCCTGAGACTATACGCGAGCCGTAAGGATGGAGGCAGAGGACTAGCGAGTGTGAGAGCCACTGTCCAGGATGAAACATCCAAGATCCATAAATACATCAAGGTCAAAGCCTCAACCGACGATGTGCTCAGCGAATGTCTCAAACAATGGGGACCAGAGGATGAGGTGCTGGAGGAACCATCATGGGAGGATAAGCCCCTACATGGGATGTACCACCGACAAATAACTGAAGTGGCTGATATCAGGAAATCCTACCAATGGCTGGAAAAAGCTGGACTCAAGGACAGCACAGAGGCACTCATCCTGGCTGCACAGGAACAGGCCCTAAACACCAGAGCGATAGAGGCTCAGATCTACCACACCAGACAAGATCCAAGGTGTAGATTGTGCAAGGAGGCCCCTGAGACAGTCCAACACATAACAGCAGGGTGCAAGATGCTGGCAGGGAAAGCGTACATGGAACGTCATAACCAAGTGGCGGGCATAGTGTACAGAAACATCTGTGCAGGATATGGACTGGAAGCCCCGAGATCAAAGTGGGGCACACCCCCAAAGGTGGTGGAGAATGACCGAGCTAAGATCCTGTGGGACTTCCAGATCCAGACAGACAAAATGGTAATGGCGAACCAACCGGACATCGTGGTGGTGGATAAACAACACAGGAAAGCCGTTGTGGTGGATGTAGCAATACCAAGCGATTGCAACATCAGGAAAAAGGAACACGAGAAACTGGAGAAATACCAGGGCCTCAGAGAGGAACTGGAGAAGGCCTGGAAGGTGAAGACCACAGTGGTGCCTGTGGTCATCGGGGCCCTCGGGGCAGTCACCCCCAAGCTGGAGCAGTGGCTAAAACAGATCCCAGGAACAACATCAGACATCTCAGTCCAGAAATGCGCAGTTCTCGGCACAGCCAAGATACTACGCAGAACCCTCAAGCTCCCAGGCCTCTGGCGAGGGGGTCTGGTGCGTATTTGCAGCGGGCTAGAGGCGGGGTACACCATGAATAAATAAATAGATAGATAGATAGATAGATAGATAGATAGATAGATAGATAGATAGATAGATAGATAGATAGATAGATAGATAGATAGATAGATAATTTTATGAACTGTCTTAGTACCCTAATATTTCAGATTAGGATATTTCAATTAAAAATACATAAAATATGAAATAAAAAACGTAACTATTAACAGAATTGTTTGTATGGGATCAAACATTTTTTAAATAAAACTCATTAAAACCAATAATTATTTCAAGTACAAAATGTGCCAAAAAAATATAATACAGAAAAACTCAACCAACAATGTGTATGTTCCTTAAGATAACAATGTCCTTTTCTTCTGGCGAAAATATTTCATAAACAGAGCTGAGCCCAAAAGTAACTGATTTGACATAACTATAACAAGTTAGTATGACTGAAAAGTATCTGAATAGTTTTAATGACGCTGACAGAGTATAATACCTCTCAGTAAAACATACATTACCTCATCTATTAGTCCTAATATTATGTATTCATGTCTAGGTTTATGTCAATAGAAATTTCTCAAATTTGATGCTCAGCGGCCACATTGTAATTACGTAAATTATAGTGCGTTCGTGAATTTACGTTTATTATTTCATTTTCCGAAAATATACAAATTTTACCTTAAATTCTGAAATACCGGATACGCAACGACATGTAGCCCATTATAAAATTATGTCTGTCTAAATTAGAAATTAAATAAATACTTTTAAAACTGTGCATAAAATATCTGAAACTGTGTAATAACGTGTTGCTATGAGACCATTCTAATCATCTATCACCATTAAGGTAGCTGAAAAGGGAGACAACTGTGGGTGTTAGTTTTGAGCAGTTTTACAATTAATTCTGTTTTGTTTGTTATTTCAAATCCATGGCCAGAAAATGACTGATAAGTGATTTTTGTTTTTAGTTCAAACATCTTGTCCCGATTTACTATAAACGAAGATGTCGAAAATTAAGGTTATTTGTCATGTTTACGGTGATGTAAATTACATAGGCTACCAACATACCCTAACAACATTTCAAAAGTAAATGGACTTTAAAAGTCCTTAAGCTTTATTTCTGCTTTTGACTTAAAGGCTGACCTCTTCAAACAGGTAGAACATATGTTATATGAGAGAGTACTTTGGTTTTATATGATTTTTACATATGATTAATGCGGAAAGAATTATTACATTTTAGTTTGCCCGGAAGCACATTTTTAAAATTTTTAAATATTTAAAATGTATGGGTAAGTGTAAAAATCGACACACTTGAACATCTCACTGATGTTGTGAATTACATGCGCCGGAAGAAACCTAGGTGTACCATCAGCTCACTTCAGCGCTCCACAAACAGACTGTGGTTCGTTCAGAAAGCGGGTATTAACCCGCCCAACTTGTTGATATTAAATCATTTAAGACAAACCTGAACCCATCACAGGTTTATGTGACAACAACAGGAAGTTACAGTTAGTGAAGAGCTAGCTCTTTGGGCTGAGTTTGTTAGCCACCGGCCTTTTTTCTTCCTTTCGTCACTTCCTACTTTTGAAACTCGCGGCTGTAAAAAAGAAGAAAATGGAGTTACAAGGTACTGTGACTTTTATGTAACTCTCATCGCTCTCATATAGTTGTTTTAGATTGTGTTTTGTCTTAATGTTTAGTGCCAAAGTGCGCCGAAAGCAGCTTTATGTCTTGCTTTGAAACACACAGTTAACCCCTTACTCTTAAGGTTGAGATACTTTGCTCTCTACCATAATTGTGGTCATTCTGCGCAATTAACTTTGCCTGAAAAGGGTGGTGACTTCACTGTATAAAGTATTTCATGTAGTTGATATTGTTTATTTGGATCCCCATTAGCCATTACTCCACCGGTGGATATCCATGAAGTGGATGTTAGACTCTAAGTACCTGGTTGTTCACCTGAAAAATGAACTGGACCAGACTCATAACACTGGTGCACTTTACAGGAAGGGTCAGAGAAGACTCCACCTGCTGAGGAGACGCTACCTTTTTTTCTATTGTCACTAACAGTAAATAGTTAGTATTTTTAATGCTCAGAGACATTTTGCACATCATCTCCATTTTTAATTAAACAACTCAGTAGCACATTCCTCTGGACAGGAGTATTTTTTACAACTACACAGTATTCATGTTGAAATTTTGCCTTGCTGTACAGTATTTTTTTCAATTCTTTATTCTGTTTTTTATACATATTTGATATTCTTTGTGAGTCTATTTTTCTGTTATTGCCTGTCACTGCCACTTTATTGCTGTTGCATAGAAATGTCTCCATTATGGGACAATGAAGGATATTTCTGTTCTATTCTATTTACATCATGAAAACATAAAACAGTCACCAATTATGAAACAAGCAATAAACATTACATTTTAACAAATGCCATTATCAAAATCATCAAGCAAATACATATCAAATATATTGATAAATGTTCTACTTACTACTAATCAAAGGCAGCTCTAACCAGGTGGGGTTTTAGCCTTGATTTAAAAGAACTCAGTGTTTTGGCTGTTTTGCAGTTTTCTGGAAGTTTGTCCCAGATTAGTGGAGGATTAAAAACTGAAAGCTGATTCTCCATGTTTGGTTCTGGTTCTGGAGATGCAGAGTAGACCAGAACTAGAAGACCTGAGTGGTCTGGAAGGTTAATACAATCACAACAGGTCTTTAAGCCATTCAGTGATTTATAAACTACCAGAAGTATTTTAAAGTCTGTTCTCTGAGCTGAAGGGAGCCAGTGGAAGGACTTTAGAACTGGGGTGATGTGCTCTATCTTCCTAGTCTTAGTGGGAACACGAGCAGCAGCGTTCTGGATCAGCTGCAGCTGTCTGGTTGGTTTTTTGTTTTTTTTGTTGTTTTTTTTTAGGCAGACCTGTGAAGACACTATTGCAGTAATCAACGCGACTAAAGATAAATGCATGGATGAGTTTCTCTAGATCTTGCTGGGACATTAGTTCTTTAATCCTAGAAATAGAATGTAACACTTTTGCAAGACACTGCAGCTCTAGAAAGTGTTCTCCTGGTCCTGCTGGGGACCACGTTTCTCATTCCAGTTTTCATTTGCCCCCCTGTCCTTGTCTTCCAGTCGGTTCTGAACCAATGACTCTGGGTTCTCCTACCTCTCCCAAGCCAACTTCTGGAGCTCAGTTTCTTCCCGGTTTCCTCATGGGTGACTTGCCTGCACCAGCTAGCCCACAGCCCCGCCCTTTCAGCCTGACCTCGCCCAGCGCAGAGGCCATGAGTGCAAGTCGAGGTGAGCAGAACAAGGCTTGATGTTGTTGTCGTGGGTTGGCTGTGCAGCTGGATTGTCAATCTGGAAGGGCTGAAATTTTGTTCCAGGAGTTGGCAGCAGTGGTGGAGGAGGTTCGGCCCCGCAGCCCGTCATCCCCACGCCAAAGGATAAGAGTGGAGCGCCACCTGTTCGCAGTATCTATGATGACCTGGTCACAACCAAGACGCCGCTCAGTGCACACAAGCAGGTTGGTATGCAGCCAGGTAAGCAGGACAACATGACATAAAGGTGAACCAAAATAGAGCAATTTGCAAACAAAGGCTTAATTTGGCTGAGCGGAGTAAGTATTTTCTGCCTACATTGTTTTCTTAAGTGAAGCGTTGTGGATGGTGATGCTGTGGGCAGGAAGGGTTTCCTGTAGCAGTCAGTCTTGCAACAAATCGGGTAAAGGCTCTGACTGAAGGCTGCTGCTGTAAAACAGCCTCATGACTGTTATGTCATGCTAACAGCTCAGGCAGCAGAGATGATATTCCACAGCAACATGTCCTGGATGATACCATCAGTTGTTGGCAGTTCTGCTAATCCACCTCATTTGCTTTTGCCGCTCCTCTTTACATCTCTGTCTGGCTGTGTGGTTAGAAAGCTGAGCAGAGAGACGTTGGTGGTCCTTTATAAGACAAACAAATCCAGTTTACTGACAGAAATAAAAAATTATAAAGTTATAAACAAGGACTTAAATAAGCATCCGTCTCTTCTAATTCAGTCCTTGATATCATATGATATAGTCTGTTTAGCAACTAACATGCCATGCTAACAACAGGGCTCATTGACATGTACGGTATTACTGAGGGAAGAAGACTCCAACTCAGGATAAGCAGGCAGACACAAGAAGCTATTAGAGGAAGCTGTACCATCTCCAGCATGTCTGAAGTGCATCTGGGCTGCAAGAGATGGTGAGACTGTCAGTAGATAACAGCAGCTTTCACTGTCGCTGAATTTTATCCGCAGCTTTCAAGCCCTGCCTGCTGGATTCCAAAACGGAGGCAGCCTTGTGGAAATCTGATTTAAAGATCTGTCTACATCTGTAGAAATTGATGTTTATATGGTACTAAACTCACTAAATACTAATATAAGATGATAAAAACCATTCAGTCTATCGTTTCCATTTCTAAAGCTGTTTTACAGCAATCGCTCTTTCACAAACACAATTTGACGTCACCTCTGCTACTACCACAAGTAATTAATGACTGCTCGTGGCAGGAAGCTGAAAAAATGTTCTGAATGCTGGTCCTAAATCTTCTTATGTTTATGGTTCCTAAAAAAAAGTTCTAGAATCGGTGGGTCTGAAGAGCACAAAAACCAAAGATTAGAAAAGGTCCATTACTGCACTGATTTCCTGAGGGTCGTGGCTGATGTAGGATGTTTTTGAATCGAAGATTAACAGTACTGCTTCTGTCAGGCTTCTAAAGGCTCACACCCATTTCCAGTGTACTCGTAGGTCTGATCCACCATTATGTTCCATTTTGTTTTTCTTTGTAATGACTGTAACAGTGTACAAATTCATTTCTGTAAACTTTGATTTGAATCGAGAAAGCAAAACACACTGAAAGTCATCCAGATTACTGGAATAGTTTCATTATAATACATGATGTGATGGAAAAATGGCAATTTTCCTGTTGTTTTGTTCTTTACTTGGTTTTGGCCATATTTCATGTTTTGTTACATATCAGGGTTACTCTATGTATCTTTCCTTCACCCTCTCATGTATATTCTCTGTTCTTTTTTGTTTGTTTGTTTTTAAGGTGTTTTGTGGCACTAGTGGCATCTATTGACAGTAGTCAGACAGGAAAGGGGTCAGAGAGAGAGAGAGAGAGAGAAGGGGAGAAGACAGGCAGCAAAGGTCTCAAGGTTGGGACTGATAGCCTCTGTATATAGGGTGCACGCGCTACCTCTGCTCCACGCACTGCCCCTGTCTTTTCTTGTTTTTACAAAATTACCTCCTCTATTTTTATTGCAATGTGCTGCAGGGATGAGTGTATGTTTAAACAATATTCATAAGCTAAACAAGAGGTAGCTAAAACTATCTGCATTTTTAAAAAAGTAATTCTCCACAAAATCCTTACTACTTCTTCTTTTTGGTTATGAATGTAAAGCAGATGTGATATAATTAGGGTCAACAATAACCAGATGGTAACTATGCCAGGTGAGTTTCAGTACGGTGTAATATTCAGTTCAGTTTGTCTCTATTGCTTCAACTTAAAAAAGTAAAGTTTAAAACAATTGTTTGTTTCTTTAATGCTTTGGTTTGATTTATTTCAAAGGGATTGTTAGGGGGTACCAACAGTTTGGTGATTTTATTTATAAGAATTATTTCCTAACGATGGTCTGAATAAAGATTATAGATTAGAGTTTTCTAATTCAATTCAGTTTAAATTCAGTTTGTTTCTGTAGCACCAATTCACAACAAATGTTGTTTCAAGTCACTTTACAAAAAAAATCATTTCAGTTCAATCACACATACATTCCAGTTGATCCTAGTCAGTCCCTCCAGGATGCTGCGACTAAATTTACTGATTTTGTGGCACCTTTTTAAAAATGTTGCGGTCAAAGTTGCGAATTTTTAAACTTTAATCCTGCCATAACATGGTCTTACAAGAAAGTTGAATTTGCTGTACCTTCTTGAAATCGCACCCTAAAAAAGTTATTGCCATTTTGTTTGGCTGAACAGTTGTAAATGGCATCATGGAGGAGCATTGTTGTGATGATGTGCTGAAAGCGGAGTGTCGAAACGAGCAGGAGCTTCTGAAAGACAGAGGCCAATTTGAAGGCGTTAAATTGCAAAGTCAAATTTCTTTTAAGTCATATTTGATATATACATCATTTTTGTAACAACTGAAGGTAACATAGTTACTTGATTGTGCTATAAAATGATTCTCTGTGGCTGGAAAACACATAATACTGCCTCTTTAAAGAAAGGAAAGTTAGATAGGATGTCTGCCTCATGGACTAAAAGTGGGAGTTGGTTCCACAGAAGAGGAGCCTGAAAACTAAAGTATCTCATTATTCATTCATTTTATCAACCTTTTTTTAACCAGGTAAACAAACCCAGTGAGACCAAGGTTTCGTTTACAAGGGAGACCTGGCCAAGAGGTCAACAACACACTGTTTAGAAACACAAATTAGCTAAAACAGTAATTTGACTTGTAAAGTGCAATTGATTTATAAACAGTAATATTTTAAAAAGCATTGCATTTGTGGACATTTAAAAGAAGATAAAAAGCAATAACTGCAACCACTACAAAAACAGTTAAAAATTGTTATGGGACAATTTTTTTCACTGTAAAATCTTTAACATGCTGGCACTGTTTTGTGGAAGCCTCTTGTGTAACAGTGAACTGAAAGTTTTAAATGAAACAAGTTCAGACATTTTTAAATTCAGCTTGGAGAATATTCCAGGCAGAAGGAGCAGAACAACTCAAGGCATGCTTTCCCACCTCTGTGTGAACACGAGGAACCTCCAGGTGAAGAATATCATTTCAGTGTAAAGCATAAGGTCTTGCAGCTCTTTTGAGAAATACACAAAGAAAAGTAGTATCTGTTCTAGACCAATGACATCGAATGAGTGTACCTTTGCAGACTCAGAGATGACAACTCAGATTTGGGATGCAATTCACAATGATGGGGAGGCGACAACATCCTGTCACAAACCTAAGAGCATACTGATAAACAGTGTTCAAGGACTGAAGGTACCTGGACAAGGCAGTAAACAAAGTGCTCTGGTAGGAACATATGGACCAATCAGATCTCTAATGGATGACGGAGCTTGCTTATTAAGGGCTTTATATATTCAAAAAGAACAACGCATTTAGTGTTTTAATCCTATCTTTAATCTCTCCAAGACAGGAAAAGTGTCAACATTGTGTCTCTGTTTTGTTTCAGTCCTTCCCAGTCATGCAGTCTCCCCTGTCTGCACGCCAGGCCTCCACTCCAGGAACAGGTATGTACTGATACACCCCCACCTGCTTTGGACTGTCCAGCAAACCACAACTCACTGATGTGTAAAGAGAACCCCAATGTGTTCGTGTCTTTCTGTGTGGTGCACAGGCATGCAACAGGGGTGCCTTTCTCCAGCGCAGATGGATCCTTTCTACAGTCAGGGGGAATCTCTGTCATCTGACGACCAGCTGGACCAGACCTGGGTCACGGTCTTTGGGTATTCATACTCTACCCTCACTCTTTTAGCCTGTTAACTATACAGTCACACTGGAAAATATTCAAAAATATTCACACAGCTTGGAACTAAATGTTGAAAAAGTTCCAATGGTTTAAATTCTTTTCCAAGGCACTTCAACTGTGAATTTATAATAGGTTATTCATATGTGTGTTTTAGTTTTCCTCCAGCCTCAGCGTCCTACATCTTGCTGCAGTTTGCTCAGTATGGAAACATCCTCAAACACACGGTGAGAGCAGCTCGTTACTGTGGGCTCAAATTGGTTTTAATCGGAGAGCAGCAGAGATCCTTCTCAAACACAAACTGATAGAGGCACTGATGGTGTGTTGGCAGATGGCATCTCCTGGCAACTGGATGCACCTCCAGTACCAGTCCAGACTGCAGGCCAGGAAAGCCCTGTCTAAAGACGGGAAGGTGTTTGGAGACTCCATTATGGTGGGAGTGAAGCCCTGCATAGACAAGGTTTGTACCTGCTGTTACCCAGCATCCCTGTCTGTCTCTGCAGTCTCATTTACGGTGGCCATCAGGTGCAAATGTGCAGCAAACAGCAAAACATGCTGCAAACAGGTGTAAATGCACAGCAAAAACCGAAATGTGCTGCAATTGCATGAAGGATATAAATTCCATAATACAAGAATACAAAAAAACAAATCCAAATGAAAAATGCTGCAACCACAAACAAAATGCTGCAGCCACAGGAAATAGGAGCAAGGGGAGAATACGTTATCTGAGTTCCTCTGACTTCGCCCAGTACTCCCAGTATTAACTTCAGAAATGTACCACTCGGTCAGAAAATCAGATTCAATAAAATGTAGATACTGCAGCTTTATTGTGATGAGGGACACTGTATTATACTTTCTTTTTTAAATACCCAGTCTTTTACAGTATTATGGAACATCACAATATTTACATAGGTAATATAACCTACTCCAGACTCCCCCTAGTGGTCTGAAGCACTTCTGCTTTGTGGAGCAAGTTTGCAGCTTTTTATATTTGCAGTTGTTTTGCTATTTGCGGAATTTTCCCCTTTGCTTCTGTTTCCTGTGGTTGCAGCATTTTTCGCAGTTTGCGGTGCGTTTGCACTTGTCGGCCACCATACACATTGGATGTCAGTTTCAGTTAAATTTGAGGTTTGAGCATCATCCCTTCCCTTGGCTTCTCCCAGAGTGTGATGGGGACCAGCGAAGCCGTCTCTCCGCCCCTCTCAGTCTCCTCCTCTGCAATCCCCTCCACCCCTCACTCTGCCATCCGGCCGCTCAGCGCCTCCTACAGGAGCTCCGGCAGTGACTACCAGGTGACTTCAGGTCTCCACCTCACTGTGTCTCTGCATGCAGACTTGTTATCAGTTGCTTCATGTTAAACAGCTCTGTACATTTGTCCATGCTTAGGTGGTAGCAGACAGACAAACTCCCAGGAAGGATGACAGCTTTGTTTCTAAAGCAATGGAGTACATGTTTGGCTGGTGATGAAAGAGAGACGAAGGTGTGCAGATAGATAAAAGGATTCACTACAGCATGTTTGGATGTGTGTGTGTGTGTGTGTGTGTGTGTGTGTGTGTGTGAGGGTTGGAGAATCTCTCTGTCTGCTTTTTTTATCTTGAATTTTTAAAGTCTTTAATGTCTCAATAAAGTTTGTCTTTTACTTTAATTCAGTTCAGCGTCATTTCAATTTAATTGGGCACTTTTTGGCACTAGAGCTGGCAACCTAGTCAGGGTGTACCACACCTTTTCACCGACTGACTGCTGGAGATGGACACCAGCCCCCATACAACCCTGCAAGTATAAGGATGGATTGATGGTACTAAATGGTGTAATTTTCATGATATTTTATTATTTTATGCTGTCCACTGTAGTGGATATTAAAAAAGCCACAACATTGTTTGACCCAAAAAATGTCATTTTATTTCTTTGATGTAGAGGAGGAAAAATCTGCTGGATAAAATATAGTTTTAACCAACAGAATAAAATCTGGTTTGAAGGGATTGAAAAGGCTCCAAATGCTCTTACAGAAAGTCCTAGAGTGATACTGGGTACATCAGCAGTGTTAAACACTGTTAATGTGTAAACTAAATTAAATTAAAACAACACAAATGTTGACAGGAACTCCAAGTATAGTTGAGTTGATGTAAATAAACTGAACTGAACTTCATGCAAATGTAGCCCAAACGAAATCTTGTAGTTGCATTTGAAGCGGTCTGTCACAACGTCGTCTTGATTCTCTCATCTCCTCCTGAGTCAGCAGATTCTGACAAGCAGAAAACATCACCAGCTTGATAACCAATCAGAGACTGAATTTGTGGATCCTGTGGCTATGTCACAGTAGACACCCAGTCAATGCTGCGCACCCATTCTCGAGGCTACTAACATGTAACCTAAGCAATGAAAAGACAGGCTGAAGGACAGAGTTGACACCTCTTCAAAGTTACTGTTCAGGAGTTAATTTTAAGAAGATTTCTGGATTGCTAAATTACAAAAAAATAGGATAATTCACATTGAGAAACTTTGCTATGTATTGACAGATCCTTAAACAAATAGCATGTGATCAGAAAAGGATATGGTCTTAAAAACATATCTTGCACATATGTTGATGGTTTGAGCACATCAGAAGTCATGGAGAAGATATTTTTAAAAACCTGGGAGGAAGCTATTAAAAATGGATAGAAGGTCAAATCTGAATACTCTGAGTGCATTTAGGTGGCGTAAATAAGGAAAGATTAGAATTGATTTAAAAATCTATTGCAACAATAAACATTGCTTTTGAAATCCTCTGCATATTCTTTTAATGAAGGCTGCGCAGCTGGTAGCGCTGCTGCCTTGCAGCAAGAAGGTCCTGGGTTTGAATCCCGGCCCAAGGTCTTTCTGCATGGAGTTTGCACGTTCTCCTTGTCCATCTGTGGGTTCTCTCCTGGTACTCCGGCGTCCTGCCACAGTCCAAAATAATGACTGTTAGTTTAATTGTCCTGAGGTGTTTGTGTGTGTTCATGGTTGTTTGTCCTGTGTGTCTCTATGTTACCCTACAATGAACAGACGACCTGTCCAGGGTGAACCCCAGCTCTCACACAATGACCTCTGGAGATAGTCACCAGCGCTCCCGTGATTCATCTGTCCAGTAGATGGAGCCATAAACTTTGCTTCAAAAACTCCAAGCAGTATAGAAAAAAACAAAGAGCGACAGATGCCAGAGATATAAAGAAGCACTTGCAGATTCCAGGGGAAATATTTTCAAACACAGGATAAATGAGGTTCTTGGGAAAATGGCTTAAAACAAATATTTAATTTCATACAAAACCTGAAGCGTAGGTTTTGTGAGGTAGTAGAGCTGGCCTCACACCCTCTGTCAGCTTTCATAGCGAGTTAAGCAACATTTTTCACACAGGGAGCTGCTTCTTTGTGCTCCAACTGTTTAAACAGACACACATAGTGTTTGGATAAATGACTGACAGGAGGTGACTTGCAGAACACTGATGCTTCTGCTCAAAGAGAACATCTGGATTACACAGGCAGATCACTTAAAGTAGTAGCACCAGACATATAGCAAGAAATAAAACCCACTGGTTTGTGTCGAAGTAGTTTTCATGCAGATTTTGACACACCAGATTGCACTTAACATTGGCACTGTAGAGTCCACAGACAGTGTCTTTATATTTTACCTACATTCACACAGCAGGTCTTTATGGACGACCATTTTTGCCACTCTGATGAAAAAAACAACTTGTATGTCATGATTATGAGAAAGCCAAGTCATAATTAAGAGATACAAGTTTGTTTTGTTTTGTTTTGTTTTGTTTTTTCATCAGAGTGATGGAAATGGACTTCCAGAAAAAAAAAAAAAGAAAGCACAATTAACAGCAACAGCCTTTAGTGGAGCACTGACTGCAGCTTCTGTCGAGAAGTCTGTTTGGATGTGGAGTCGGATCAGGAGTGGTGGGACTGTGATGTGATGCGTTTCTCTGACACAGACTTCTTCCATAAGTTCATAGTCATAATTTTCAACCATTGTTTACATCCTGATTTACTGTCTAGCTTTTTCTGGTGCAGAATTATGAAGTATGTCACACATCAATGACATAAAAGCCAGATAAAATGTGATGTGCATGGCAGGCCTTTCTAAAATAAAATCAGTTTTGTCTGACTATCCGTAATTACATTCTACATATCTAAAAATGCATTTTAACTAGACACAACTACATTTTGACTATTTCAAATGGTAATTAAAGATATCTTCAATCACATTTTGACGAGTCAAAATTCCTTTCAAGATATCTCAAATGATGTCAGCGGGTTCATCGTTATTACAATTCAAGATATCTTGAACGTTATTATGACTAATCACAATTAAGTTTTATGATATCTAAATTAAGAATTTCGTGTAAGTGAAATCAAGTTTATTTCTATAGCACATTTCAGTAACAAGGCAGTTCAAAGTGTTTTACATCATGAAAACATAAAACATCATAAACACATCAGTCACCAGTTGTGAAACCAGTAACAAACATTACATTTTATAAAGTGCCATCATTAAAAACATCAATACACATCAAATATGTTGACCAATGTTTCTGTTATTGTGGGTCAAAGGCAGCTCTAAACAGGTGGATTTTTAGCCTTGATTTAAAGGAACTCAGTGTTTCAGCTATTTTGCAGTTTTCTGGAAGTTTATTCCACATTTGTGGAGCATAAAAACTGAATGCTGCTTCTCCATGTTTGGTTCTGTTTCTGGGGATGCAGAGTAGACCAGAACCAGAAGACCTGAATGGTCTGGAAGGTTGATATAACAACTACAGGTCTTTAATGTATTTTGGTGCTAAGCTGCTCAGTGATTTATAAACAAACAGAAGTATTTTAAAGTCTATTCTCTGAGCTCCAGGGAGCCAGTGGAAGGACTTTAGAACTGGGGTGATGTGCTCTGTCTTCCTGGTCTTAGTGAGAACACCAGCAGCAGTGTTCTGGATCAGCTGCAGCTGTCTGGTTGACTTTTTAGGCAGACCTGTGAAGAAACTGTTGCAGTGATCAATGCGACTAAAGATAAACACATGGATGAGTTTCTCTAGATCTTGTTGAGACATTAGTCCTTTAACCATGGAGATGTTATTCAGGTGATAGAAGGCTGATTTTGTAACTGTCTTTATGTGTTTCTGACAGTTCAGGTCTGAGTCCATCACTACACCCAGATTTTGGGTCTGATCACTAGTTTCCAGTTGTAATAACTGAAGCTGTGTGCTGACTCTAGATCGTTCCTCTTTAGGTCTAAAGATAATAACTTCAATTTTGTTTCTATTCAGCTGGAGAAAATTTTGGCACCTCCATACATTGATTTGTTTTAAGCATCTGTTCGGTGCTTGGATGGGTTCAGAGTCACCTGGGGACATCGTAATGTAGAGCTGTGTATCATCTGCGTAGTTATGGTAGCTAATCTTATTATTTGTTATAATCTGAGCTAGTGGGAGCATGTATACATTAAATAGGAGAGGTCCCAGGATTGAACCTTGGGGTACTCCACATGTGACTTCTGTCCTCTCTGATAAGAAGTTGCCCATTGACACAAAGAAATCCCTGTTCTTTAGGCAGGATTCGAACCAACTGAGTACCGTACCAGAGAGTCCGACCCAGCTCTCCAGTTGCTTCAATAATATATCATGATCAACTGTGTCAAATGCTGCACTGAGGTCCAACAGAACCAACACTGTGGTTCTTCCACAGTCTGTATTTGTGTGGATATCATTGAACACTTAGGCGAGGGCAGTCTCAGTGCTCTGGTGAGCACGGAAACCAGACTGAAAGACATCAAAGCTGTTGGTCATTGTTGAGAAGCTGTTTAACTGTTGAAACACAGCTTTTTCAATAATTTTGCTGATGAATGGAAGGTTAGAGATTGGCCTGTAATTCTGCAATAGTGATTTTTCCAAATTGTTGCGGTTTGATAACTACTGTTTATAAAGCATGGGGGAAACACCTGATGAGAGGGAAGAGTTTACTTTTTGAATCAGATCAGATGCAATGACAGGCAGAACTTTCCTAAGGAAAGTTGTAGGTAGGATATCAAGAAGCAGGAGGAGGAGCTTAACTGATTTATAATTTCTTCTGAGCTTTTTTAGTTGAGTAGTTGAAAGTAGTCATTTTCTCTGCATTGGTTATGTTTGAGCATGTATGCCCCCTTGTACTGCCACTGAGCTGTCCAAACAGTTGCCTGCAGAATTTTGGGATTCCTGCACAAAATTATCAGAAAATGCCACAATGTAGAAAGAGCTCAGCAGTATGGAATATACAGGGAGCATGAACTTTGTGAACTTGAAGACTGCTTCAGAAATCTGCAAAGAATTTCCCATTTACTCTCTTCTGACAAACAATGCACTTGAAAACGGCTTTGAAAAGTTGAAAGTCCAACTGTTAATCTGTTCCCAAGCTTAAAATGGTGCATTTTCAAAAATCTTTTTTTCATTTCTCATGCTTTTATTTAAATTTCAAAAGGCTACGTAAATCTGTGAGGTTTTGACAAGACAGAATTCAAGATGTCAGTAATGTCATTCTGACTAGTCACAATGTTAATTCAAAATATCTCAAATAGAAAAACCGACTAATTACAGATATCTCTAATTCATTTGGAAGTATCTGAAAAAGAATTTAGACTAGTCAAAATTATAGTTCCAAATATCTGTAATTTTGTTTTGCCGAGTCATCATTTATTTTCAAGATATCTGCAACTTAATTTGCACTAGTCACATCTATATATATCCTATCTAAAAACTATCTATCGTGAATTATTGTCATTCAAGATATCTTTAATTAGAATTGTGACTAGTCAGAACTAAAAGTGAGATATCTTAAATTTACTTGATGGTTAGTCATAATTTCATTGTTGATATCTGATATATATGTTTCAGATTGTCAGTAATTAATTGCAGATATATTGAATTAAAGCTCCTATACAAATTAATGGTAAATTTGATGTAATTTTTACTAGTCAGAATGTAATTGAAGATATCTCAAATAAGTATTTTGTCTAGTCAAAATATAATTAGAGATATCTTAATTTACTAATATGTCTACTCATAAGCCAATTTCAGATATCTGGAAGGTAAGTGTGGTGAAACCGATTTTATGTTAAAACGGCCTAGGATAGGACCGTTTAGATGGAGGACACTGTGAAAACAATCGAATACGTATCCGATTGACATATTGAAGTGGCACAAATCTGATTTTTCTGGAGAGGGGTGTTGAAATGATTGGAATTGGGCCGTTCAGAGTACGGTAAAAAAGTTGGATATGGGTCGCACTTGCCTACTGTGTGAACCTTTGACACGCTACATGTGAGCAATGATTCTCTGCAGATCCTCCAGAGTTACCACAGGCCAGACAGTTTGAGTGGATGGCCATTTTTTGGTAGGTTTGCAGTTGTGCAATACTTTATCCATTTTTGGAGGATGAACAGTTTTCTATTTGCTGAGCTATAATCATATTGAGATTCAATAAGACACAGGTGAAGTCTATTCTCTAGGTCACATTTGAACACAAATGGATTCAGTGGGTGCTATCAGAGTAAAACGGGTGAACACAGATGTACAGGACACAGACTGTTATTTGTGAAAACTTTTGAAAAGCATATATGAATGAATACTGTCTACTGCTGGAGATGGGCACTGGCCCTCCTACAAACCCTACACAGATAGGTGGTGAGACATTGGATGGATGGAGGGATATACTTTGTATACTTATTTTGCTCCATTACAGATTTCTTGTTTTTGCTTTTTCAGCACACATACACTCCACATTCAGATCATCAAACATTATTATCAGACAAAGACAGCCTGTGTAAATACAAAAAGAATTTTCAAATTATAGTTTAATTTATTAAGGGATAAAAACCAACGTGGCCCTGTGTGAAAAGTAATTACCCCCTAAACCTAATAACTGGTTACGCCACCCTTGGCAGCAACAACTGACATCAAGCGCTGGTGTTGAGTTGCAATGAGCATTTTACATCACTGTGGTGTTTTCTCCATTTAGATAATGATTTTCACAGTGGTTCACTGGAACTCCAAAACCTTAGAAATTACTTTGCAACCTTCTCCGGACTGATGGATATCAATGACTTTGTTTCTCATCTAATCTTCTGCTTCTTTAAGATTAGGATATGGTGTGTTGTTTTATTTTAAGCTCTATTAGCCTACCTCATGTTGTCAGACAGGTTCTATTGAAATGATTTGTTTAATCTGACCAGTGTGTGGATTGTGAAAGTGAGTGAAAAAATATGATTAATGGCATTTCATTTCTGATTTAACAAAGGGGGCAATTATATTTCCACATAGGATGAGGTTGGTTTGGAGAGCCTGTTCCTAAATGAAACCATCTTTTCAAAACTGTATGTATATTTACTCAACTTATCACTGACTCATATTAAAATTTGTTTGGTAAGCTGAAGTAGAGCAAAAAGAAGAAGAAATCTGAAAGGGGACAAATACTTTCTGCTCCAGGTACATGCATTTTGGAGTTAACTGGTAGGATTGAGGCCTTTATACATAGTTGAAACTCATCTGAATGGAATGCATTGGTCAGATCACAAGAGTTATATAAAAACCTGCCTGGAAATTAACACTGTGGATCATTTATTATGAAGTCAGAACATTTTAGTCTGGCCTGGTCCTCTTCATGACTTTGATATTGTCAAATTTTCCTGTAATACAAGCAGTGTTATCACATGCGCCTTCAATGTTTTGCTCGATGATGAATAAAAGTAAAGACCTTTGTTGAAGGAGGAATTTACAGGAATTCTGACATCAGATTGGCTAACAAATAGAAAAACCTACCATAACATGGTCTTCTATTATTAAACTATATTTGAAGTGAGCTGATGCGTTTTACTGTCTGGCCAGAAGCTTTATCTTAACTAAAATTATGGTATATTAAAATCGTAGAATATGTGTATTTAATCTAAAATTGTAAAACTCCATTGTTTATCCATCAACATAGCTGCTGTGAAAGAAAACATAAGCTATGGAAGATATTTCGGTCCAAGGCATGACACGTAAGGTTCGAAAAACCTGTTTCATGTTCTGCTTTTTTTCCTCCTAGACAAGCAAAAAGCATCGCGATACTTAGTCATCAGACCACAGGCCTAAGGTTACAGAGGTGATATCTCGCGCTACCTGAACACTCAGTCTCATTCCGCCACGGTCTAGCCTGCCGGGAGGGGGTTTCTACTGAACAGCTCCGCATTAGTCTTTTCATTTGGAAATAGAACTCAAAGTTTATATTTGTAACGATCAACTTTTTTATTTATTCAAAGTAAATCAACAAGTCTATCTTATTTAACATTTATTCGACGTAATTTGTAGAGAAAATAACTAAATTTGCCGTTTGAGCTCAGCCGGTGGTGCTAACAAAGAAAATTGTTTCTCTTCAGTAATAATCCCCCACTATTCTCTTTAGTTATGAGTCATGTGGTCGTTGATAATCCACACGGTCTAGATCAGCAAGTAAGTAATTTCAACTTGTTTTTATTTCTTTCGTGAAGTTTGAGAATTTTTTTGTCCTGTTAATCTTAGTTTCGACGGAGAAAAAGAGGGAGCTAGCTGAGCTAAGCTAACGTCGCGGCCTCTAAAATGGAGGCTGTAGTCGCAGTGGAGCAGTTGTGATGGCGGAACTTGTTGTTCCGCTGTGCCAGTGAACTAGCCGACTAAAGTCTTTCCTAAAACCGTGTCCACACTTTTTTTTAATTAGCCCAACTTTAAACCGAAAACTTATTCAAACACCGTTTTATTTGACCGCTTAGTCAACTGGTCAAACCCAGTGGAAAACTACCAGCTTAGTTGACGTTGTAGACCCGGCCGGCATTCTTCCACCAGGCATAGCAGCGCGGCTAATGAGGCCTGCTCAGCCTGAAACGTGGCGCAGGAAAAAATGTTGGCGTCGGGGTCGGAACTACCATAAACGACCTATTGCTTCTTCATAATCTGTATTTACACATTTTTTCCAATTAATAGAATCACATCCGTTTGGTAAAGCTCTTACTTGTGTAACTTTGTTTCTTTAAACATTTTTTTTCAACATTTTTTCCGATATTTTTTTTTTTTTTTTTTTTTTTTTTCTTTTTCTTTTTTAAACACCGCAAGTCGCGCTTTGACGCTTAATGGGCGCTGTGTGACTCACATTACCTTGACCTAAACTCGTATCATTTGTTGATCTCCTTTTAACAACGGTGAAGTAACTATTTAGTAAAGTCATAGGGACGAAATTCGTAATTATGTCCTAAAAACAAAGTGTTGGCTTATAGAAGTAGGAAACGGAAGTCGTTGTGGTAATAAAATTCCTAAATGGGTAATTATCTCTTTACAAAATATTGTTTTCTTTATCTTAAGACCAAAATTTCGATCGTCAGCTCCAAAGTTCAAAAGCTTGGCTATATCCCTATTTTGACCTGATTGTATGTGCTGGGTTAATTTATCTGAGAACGTATGTAATTTCTCAGCAAAACTAAATAAGTTTTATATAGCATGTAATGTTTGGGTTATTTTATTGTGGGTTGGTGCTTACTTCAATACTTCACCTCTGTTCTTGCCTTTCTTAAAATGAAACGGACCAGTATGCTAAGCAGCTTCTTGGCCATACACACATTGACAACCTTGGATTTAAAATGTTGCACTATCATTTGTTCTGTGTTCCTTATTCAGACCATGTTAGTAAGAGGTTGCTCGTTGCTATTTTGGTTTCACCAAAGATGATGATCTTTCCTACAGGTTAGCTCACCTTCTTTTTCCACGTAGTTGCAGTAAGAGTAAATCTGGCATAATGGAATCGTTGGAATTTAAAAAAAAAAAAAAAAAAAAAAAAAAAAAATGAGTTGGTCTGATTTGAGCATTTGTTATAAAATTACAAAACCATATAATATGATATATTGCCCAGCAGTCCATGGAGGTAGTAATCTGTCGCTCTTTAGCCTTTCCCTAGTTTTTGTGTTACTGTTACTTTTACTGGCATGTTTTTGAATGGTTGCTTAAGGGGTTTTTTTTGTTTGTTTTTTTTTTTTCCTCCATAGCAGTCAGTAGTTTCTTGAATTATGAGGTTAATCATAAAAATGCTGACATCTTGTATGTGAGTTAATTTTCTTGGATCTTCTAAAAACTTTGTGTTGCACTCAATTTAATCATTAAAGTACATCACCTGGTTGAAATATTGAGTTCAAATAAATGGAATGTATCATGATTCAGACAGACTCCATTTGACAGGTTTTAAATTTGTACATTTTGCAGTGGTGAAGCATATTAACAGTTTTTTAGACTTCGGGTACTTATGCAAAACAATAAATTACTGTTTATTTTAATTCTTAATTTGTTTTGTTTTACATTTGTAGCTTGCTGCCCTAGACTTGAACCCTGACGGTCAGGGCGGAGGAACTGGTAGTAAGTAACAATCATGTTTTTCTTAAATCAGACCTAAATATTTTTGAGAGACTAGTTCTGGCGTCTGCAACCTTTACAAACCAAAGATCAATTTTTACCCCCAGTCCAGCTAAATAAGTTGTTTAGAACTTTAAATGTTACATACATGTAAGAAAAGACAACTTAAAATTTTTTGAAAAATATCTACTATAGAGAATTTGTGGTCATTTTTAAAGAACCACTACTTTATTTCTATTTCCAGGTCTTAAAATGAGGGAACAATGTTCACAAAATGAGAATCGATACATTTTCTTCAATGGGATCTTGTTTGTGGAAAATAGTGTAAACAAAACGGTTTTCAACATGATGAGAAAAAAAATATCGATTACTGATACTTTTAGGGTCATTCTGTTGTGGAAATTCATTGCAGGAATTTTTCCATGAACAAAAATAAACTGCTAAATGTGTTATATCTTTATTTAGGGGGGGAAAAAAATGTCTGTTCTGTGTGTTTTTAGCCAGATTATTAAAAACCGTTGTGGAAGGTCCAGAGAGCCACTTGTAGCTCTAACGCTGCAGGTTGCAGACCCCTGGACTAGAGCAACACACCTGAATCAAATGAATGGCTTGTTTGTACCTGGTTCCCTGCACAGTTGAATGCTGATGAGGAAATTCAGTCATTTGATTAAGGTGTGCTAGAGAAAAGAAAAGTTCCAGGGTAATGGCTCTCTAGGACTGGACTGGGTCACCCCTGGTCTGGTTACTGCAATTTGTCATTGAATATAGGGTGAAGGTTCTGATGTATTTAAAAAAAAAAAAAAAATCATGCTACAGTAGACCCCTGTATATTTGTGCTTCGTTATTTACAGGTTTTTCTGTGGATTTTTTTTTTTTTTTTTTTTTTTTTTTTTTTTTTTTTTTTTTTTTTTTTTGTAGAGGGTATCTAAAATATTCTAAACAAAATGCAGGATGGGAAGCTGAAAGACCATTCTATTTGTCACACTATAGACTGTTTGAGAAGCAGCTAATCCAGGAGCACCATTTATTTTCCTTAGTGCTGATTGGCTTAACCCTCAAGAGCAGAGCTGAGGAAGACAAGATGTTAGCTTTTGGGGTAGTGCTAATATGGTTTCCACTGTGTGTATTATTGTTTATTAAGGTACATTTGGTGTTTGAAATAGTTATAAATGTTTTTAACAGAGGTCTTAAGTATTTGTGGTTTTCAGCTATTCATGGGTGGTTTGTGGTCCCTAACCTCCATTAATACTAGGGATGCACTGTACAAACTAATAATTTTGCAAATTATATTTTTGGGAAACTCACTTGAAATTTAAAATGTTATATTTCTAGAGCAGATTTTGTTCTCTTTTAAACAAAAGTAGTTTTGTTTTTAAATGCCAGTCATTGTGTTTACCAGTATGTTCTCTCCACCCAGGACGCTACATTCCACCTCACTTGAGGAACAAAGATGCTGCAAAAAATGGTGAGTTTAACAAACTTGTGCCTGGACTCTGAGAAAATCTTAACAAGTTTGATGTGTAGTTTTGTTAATGTGAAAAGCCCATCAGAGCATGGTAAAAGCAAGCACAATTGAGAAAAGATCAGAAACATTTCGCAATCTGTTCTGTAACATATTGACCTTTACCAGTCAAGCCAAAGATAGTAGTCCTGTCTCATTGTTGTTGCATTTTTAAAATGTACTGCGGACCTTTCCATTGCACAGAATGAACAGAGAAAGCAATGCGAAGTGTTTTCTTTCTGTGCTGGATGGGTTTTCGGTGCGTGCAAAGTAGGTCAAGTGGTATCGTATGTCAGCTTGAGCCTTTAAATTTCACCCCAGACTGCTCTTATGTGGGAGGATGGGGCCAATTCATATTAATTTAGTTGAACTATTTAATGGATCCTTTTTGTTCCTCAAAGTTCATTCTTTGGCTGATTCAGTCTCATGTGTGAAGGAGGAGTGCTAGCTGTTGGCAGCTCTGATAAAGGGTGAAATTGGGACACCATCATACTTGGATACTTGGACATTAAAGGAAGCAAAAAAATCATGGTTGCACACTTGACCTTTTTACTGTTTTCTTATTCCACAGCAGGAAATTCTTATTCCGCTGGTAAACAGTGCGGTTATACAGTGGCACCAGTAAATTTCTGTAAGTCCCTACTGTCTGCTTTTGCTGAGGGCAAATGGCATTTCCAGATGCATGAAATAACAATTTCACACACCAGCAAAGTCAGTTTGAAGGGGAGGAGTTTTAAAAAGAAACTATTAATTTAATATTTCTTTAATTGTTGCGCTTCTCTTTGCTGAAATGCTTGCAGTCCAAGCTAATTGTTATATAGGGGAAGGTATTTGATGTCATTTAATTATTTCCTAACTTTTCCGTAATGTTGATCTTTTTCTCCATCTTTTGATGGAAAATATGACACCCCCCCTTCCCCCTCCTATTTATTGATGCCTGCAATGGTCTCCAAGATGCCCCTAAGCAGTGCCCCCAACCATGGCAGGCTGAATGTCAACAAACACAGGGAAATAGCTGTCCTTCAGGATGGGATGACTGTACGATGGGTAACTACTGTTCAAAGTCAAACCCAACACTAAAAACTGCATGAGCCAGTACTCCTGGGGGGATCTTAAAGCTTGCTTCCCTACTTTTACTCAGGTTACCCAAGACTGGCCTCTCAAGAGCTTGCCTTTTACCATGCCTACAGTGGTGGTTGGCGAAACAGATGCGGTATACTTTGACCTCCACTTGCATGTTATCCCATCTACTTGTCAGCACACCTTGACGGCGTGAACAGCTGAAAGCATTAGCACAATTGTTAATGAGCATGATAATGATGTACGGCAGTGATGCTATTAGGATTACCAAGCATCACAGGGCTGGCTGTCAGACACTGACACTATATAGAGTAAAAGGGATTCAGATAAGTTTTGTTTCATAGAATTTTGTGGAAATTCCGCTACTATCACCCTATGGAGTTGGAATAGTTTTATTCAATATTTATTATAACTGCAACTCCAGTCCTCTAATGCCTCTGTCCTGTAGCTTCTGGGTGCATCCTTGTTCCAGCTCACCCGAATCAAATGAGGAGTTCATGACCAGATCTTTGCAGAACTTGCTGACAGGACAAGGAGGTCATTTGATTTGGGTCTATTGGAGCTAGGGGTGGGCATTTATCGTATCGTTTATCATGATAAATTTCTTATCATAAGAGTTTTGCTTTATTGTTATTACAATAAAGCAAATCCCCAAAAACTGCCCATATTGTTAGGATTGTTAGTCTTACTGTTTTCTTTACTGTTTTTTTTTTTTTTTTTCATCGAAAGTATTAATAAAATATAAAATTTAAAAATGTATGATTAAACCCAGTTAATGTGCACAGTTTATTAATACAAATCTTTGTGACTGGTGTCCTCAAGAAGCGTATTACAAATGGGCATGTTTTCCAAGAATATTTGTTTGTGGAGCTATGATTTCTGTGCCATGCAGTCACAGCTATACAACTACCTAAAAAAGAAGTAATAAATGGTTCTTATTGTCACTTTTATTGTTAATCACAATAGTACCACAAAATATCATGATAAAACTTGAAGTCCTTATCGCCCACCCCCAGTTGGAGCAGTGAAGGATCCAAAAGTTTTTGGGCCGTGACATTGGAGAACTGGAGATGCAGAGCCCTGCTGTAGCACCTCTCTCAATAATACTCCTGCATCACCTTCTGACTTCTTAGTCCTTTAAAATCTTGCCTCCACTGGATCGCAAAGCACTGTTCAGCTATTAGGTTGCTGACAAACTTTTTTTAAAATTTTGTTATATATAATAATATATACTTCATCTCTTCCCCCTCCCTATTTTTTTTGGCTTGAAAAATTGCACAGTTTGGAAAAATCCTTCCAACAAAATGCGTCAATTAAAAAAAAAAAAAAAAAAGCTTATTTGGATTAATTTTGTGCATGCCAATTTTTTTTTTTTCCAATCTTTATTAAATTGTTCAACAAAAAAGCAGAACTTAAAAATGTTATGCTAAAGTAAAATTAACGAATGTGACACATCCTAGATGGCAGATTTTTTAACTGATTTTTCTCATTTGGTTGCTGATTATTCTCGTGAACCCTTAAAAGGCAGTATCCTTTAAATGAACTTTTAATAGCTTAATTTTCCAGCTATTGTTTTATTTCATAACCTAAATATTCAGTTTGTATTGCCTTGAACACAGATTTCATTTGCTCATTAGTGTTTGACTGGGATTGTGATTGCTTGTGTTGGCCATCACTGTTGTGTGCTTACTAAAAGGCTTTTTGTGTGCTTACTAATGGTTTCCATGATGGAGGAATTTGTTGACTCCTGGG
Organism: Anableps anableps; assembly: GCA_014839685.1. Lineage (NCBI taxonomy): Eukaryota > Metazoa > Chordata > Actinopteri > Cyprinodontiformes > Anablepidae > Anableps > Anableps anableps. The sequence continues at coordinate 319,509 of CM026075.1, forward strand.
TCTAAAAGCTGCAAGTCATCTTCAATGAATGACATAAGAGTCTGGCAAGATCCCTGTGGCTGTTCCGCCTGTCATGACATTTGGGCTCAGGAAGTTTAGCAGAAAGTTCAGACTAACAGTCGTTGCCCCTCATTTCACCATCTTGAAACCTGAAGTGTGGCCATCAGTGGGTGCAATGGCTGTGTGCTGAATTTGGTGCTGTCAGGTCATTTTTCACAATGTTATTAAATTATAGTGCCACAGTGGCCTGTTTATTACCTGCCTGCTTTGGTTTGTTGTTTGTGGTTCAGTTCTGATGGACCTTGTAATTAGTTGAGGTCAAGTTCTTATCAGCTATGTGCAGTGATGGTGTTAGCATCAGTAAATCAAATATTTGTTGTTGTTTTTTCTTTACCTAAAGACTCACCTGGATGGGATGGAGGACGTACCAATGGATTTGTGAATGGTTTCCACGACAACCGTACAAATGGGGGGTTTGGAGGGCGTGGACCCCCTCGCAATGACAGAGGTGGGCGTGGCGCCTACCGTGGTAACAGGGGCGGAGGCTCGTTTAATCAACCATTGCAAAATACAGGTGGGGAATTCCTGTTCTTTTAAATATCTAATTGTAGCTGCAGGTGTAGAGTACTGTTAGTCGTAAGCCCTCCCCCCCACCCTTTGAAACAGTCTGTTAACATTATTTCTTAGTAAGCATGCATTTGACCTACATCCCAGTCTGTTAGCTGTGAGGGTAGGTCAGAAGTGGAATAAATTGATCATTTAACAGCATTTTGCTTTAAGGAAAAACACACATCTCCAGCCTTGGTAAGCAGCAGACGTCTTTGGATGTCTGACAGCTGATTGGCCAGAACAGTTTCAGAATGGATTAGTGAAAGTTTTTCAATTCCTTTGTAACAGGGTTTGGAGGCTATGAAAACAAAGATGGAGGCTGGGGAGGACCTCCTAGAGATACTGCCTACAACAGCTTTGGAGGGCGCAACGATCGGTCCAAGTCTGCGTTCTTCAATGACCGTGGGGCAGGCTCCAGAGGAAGGTCTGTGTCACTTCTAAAAGTCCAAATTAACCCTGAAATACGTGAAGCATTCAGGGTTCTTTCAACATCATCAGTTTTATATCTTCAGTTTTACATCTAGGTGGCATTGGTACAGAAAAGTCATTTCAGATAAGCTACTGATGCTGAAATTAAATGGGGTTTTCATTGTCTCTCCACATCTAAAAGGAATATTTGCACCTGTTTACAGATACGAGCGTGGGGGCTTTGCTGGTGGTGGGAATAGCCGCTGGGTGGAGGACTCCAGAGGAGAAGATGACTGGTCCAAGCCCACTGCACCCAATGAGCGTCTGGAACAGTAAGACCTGCTCATGGATAGAGATGAAAGGGAAGTTGTCTTTATCAGCATTCAGACTAATCCTGACTCAAACCTGTTTGCAGTGAGCTTTTCTCTGGAAGCAACACTGGGATAAACTTTGAGAAATATGACGATATTCCTGTGGAGGCAACAGGAACCAACTGCCCACCACACATTGAGAGTGTAGGTACCTCTCACTTCCTTTGGTCCTGTTTTTAAACAAAGGGGCTTGTGTCTAACGCTTGTTCAACTGTGCAGTTTCATGATGTGGACATGGGGGAGATCATCATGGGGAACATCACTCTGAGCCGCTACACTCGGCCCACTCCAGTCCAAAAGCATGCCATTCCCATCATTAAGATTAAGAGGGACCTGATGGCATGCGCCCAGACTGGTTAGTATCTGATCCTTCTCAGACAGTTAAAATAAAGTTGTTTTTGTTTGAAAGTAGAGATGAGTGGAAAGCTTTGATTTTTACGGGTGGTTCTTGTTTTGAGCTTTGTTAAATAAAGCAGTCTGTATCATCCCTGGTGTGTTTCAGGTTCTGGTAAGACTGCTGCTTTCCTGTTGCCAGTTCTGAGTCAGATCTACACAGAAGGGCCGGGAGATGCTCTGCAGGCCTCAAAGAATAGTGGACAGGTAATAACATATTCCATAAAGTTGTGATTGTTTCATTCAGTGTTTGAATGGTCCTGAGTTTTCTTTCAATCCTCAGGAGAATGGAAGATATGGCCGTCGTAAACAGTACCCAATCTCCCTTGTTTTGGCTCCAACCAGAGAATTGGCTCTGCAGATCTATGATGAGGCGAGGAAGGTGAGTTTAGCGCTTGCAAATAATTCACCGTTAATTATTTTTCATTGATGTGTGAAATCACAAGACTACCGATTCATTCCTGGCATGCAGTTTGCCTACCGCTCCCATGTGCGTCCCTGTGTGGTGTACGGTGGCGCTGACATCGGCCAACAGATCCGGGACCTGGAAAGAGGCTGCCATCTACTGGTGGCCACACCAGGACGTCTGGTTGACATGATGGAGAGGGGCAAGATCGGTTTGGACCATTGCAAGTTAGTATTTGACTCATTGGGATTTAAAAAGATAAACAAAAGTTTGAATTTAAGTGTCTGACTCCAGGATCTGTCAGTAATTAAATGTGAATTGTGTTGTCAGCTACTTGGTTCTGGACGAGGCTGATCGCATGTTGGACATGGGCTTTGAGCCACAGATCAGACGCATTGTGGAGCAAGATACAATGCCACCAAAGGGCATCCGGCAGACCATGATGTTCAGCGCCACCTTCCCTAAAGAGATTCAGGTATGTTAGCCAGATGGCAGCCTTATAGGGTCAGTGTATTTAAGGAGTCTGGTTGTCTCATTGTTGGCTTTTAATCTCAGATTCTTGCTCGTGACTTCTTGGAGGACTACATCTTCCTGGCAGTGGGCCGTGTCGGTTCCACTTCAGAGAACATCACGCAGAAGGTGGTCTGGGTAGAAGAGAATGACAAAAGATCTTTTCTTCTTGATCTGCTCAATGCCACAGGTAAAAAGAGATTTTTTTTCTTTCTTTCATCAAATACAAACAGTTGTAACTCATCCTGTTCAAGTCTACAATGCCAAGCTAATGGTGTCTTAGCTTCATCTAAAACTACAAATTTAATGATCCTGTTATGCTCTTGAGCTGACAGGCCTACACAAAGGTTGGCCTCATGCCAGAACCGTGTAATTTAATTCATATTCCTGGATTTTTGATTCAGTCTTAAAATTTATCTTCATCTTAAAAATACCATTTAAAATGAGTTGAACTGGGTGGGTTGTGTGGTTCTGCTGCCAGATGAAGAACTTTAGTACCTCCAGACTATTTTAAGGCTCGCATACTTGGTTATGTGGGAGTAGGGAGTGTTAAGGTTATTTTCTTGGCTTGTGACAGAGAGCATTGGCTAAACGGTTGAGCAGTGAATCGGTGAATGTCAAGATGACTTTTTTATTACTTTTTTTTTCTAAGTGTTTTTGTTTGCCTGTATAATTAGATATCTGGAATTTAACCTAATAAACAGTCCAAAAACAGAGCTGCCATGATTAAACTATTAATCTTGCAATTTCTTGATTGCTTGTAGAGAGGTCCTTAATTTTAACAACAAAGGAATTGCTCTTTCTGTTGCATCCTCAATGTCTTCAGCTCTTGCTTTTGTGTCTAAATATCAGATTATATTTCAGTGTTTGCTGTGTGTGTATGTTTAGTTAGCTCATTCATGTAGTTTCCTTGTGGTTCCAAAGGTAAAGACTCCCTGACTCTGGTGTTTGTGGAAACAAAGAAAGGAGCTGATGCTCTGGAAGACTTCCTGTACCGAGAGGGCTACGCCTGCACCAGCATTCATGGAGATCGATCTCAAAGGGACAGAGAAGAAGCTCTGCATCAGTTCCGGTCTGGACGTTGCCCAATCCTGGTGGCTACAGCGGTAACTTTTCCCTTTGCTCTTGGAATTAAACTACATTATATTTCTGTAAACGTATTTGTTCTCCAGTTGTTTTGTGATTGCATCATAAGTCTGAGGAGGCTCCCCAGACAAACAAATATACAGAAAATGTTTACATTGCATACTTTCTGCTTGGCTTTGTGCGTATAAGAATGTCTGTAAGGAAACTGAGCCAGCTGGGTCAGTATTTGGCTGTGCTGAGGAACATCAGTTTCCATTTTAATGGAATAAAATAGAAAGTCTTTCCTTCTTTGCTCTCCAGGTGGCTGCTCGAGGTCTGGACATCAGCAATGTGAAGCATGTGATTAACTTTGATCTGCCCAGTGACATTGAGGAGTACGTTCACCGTATCGGCCGTACGGGACGTGTGGGCAACCTGGGTATGGTCCGATTCTCACCAGTAACCATGTCAGATTGGCTCTTTTGCTTTTAAGGGCAGTGGTGTAATGTAATGTCTGGACTCTTGTTCAGGTCTGGCCACGTCGTTCTTTAACGACAAAAACAGCAACATAACCAAAGATTTGCTGGACATCCTGGTTGAGGCCAAGCAGGAGGTTCCCTCCTGGCTTGAGAGCCTGGCCTATGAGCACCAGCACAAGAGCACCAACCGTGGACGTTCCAAGAGGTAACTTCCCATGTCTGCGCTAATGTTTTTAAAATAACACTGAAGACAGAGGGTTCACTGTGGGTTAAACGACAAAATAAACTGCACTCAAAATAGGAGCTGGAAAATAGTCTCCAGTTGAATAACACTGACATTTTGGGTTGCAGAATAGTTGCGATGGGGGGGAAAGGGTTGTTAGTGGAACTGTGTAAATCCCAACTCCCTCTAGAGCTTCCACTACAGCTGTCCTAATCAGATATGGTTCCTAGTCATTTTGAGACTAGGTATCCTTCAGAAGTGATTAACCAGTCCGGTGCCGTGTCTCAAAGTCATGTCGATGACCGAAAACACAGTCTATAGCCATTAACATGTCAGCTAAAAGCCACACTGCTTTATCACATTACTAAACGCACCTGGGTCAACACGGCCTCATGCCATGCTCCTGCTGTTTTCATGCTCGTGGGCTAATGGTAGCATATTAGTCTGTTAAGTCATTCAGCTCAGCTGGACCCAGTTATGTGCAAACAAAGTATGCATAAGATTGTTTTGAATGACTTGTACCTGATGAGTAAAGTTAGGGTCCTTGTTCTGTTGCTATCTGAAGTCGCATGAGAAACAGGAAGTTGCTGCAGCCTCTCATGGAGTCACAGTAAAGGGTGAAAAAGATCTAGATATTGAACAGAAAACTCTGAGTGGACAAGATGTGCCTGCATCTCGCTGCCCTCAATAGATGTAATCAGGCAAGAACAAGAGTTTTGTCAGATAAAGATCACTTAAAAATGCTACCCTACCTCCAACCTTCATCTTCACCTTGGTGCCTGGCTGATGTCTGGGTGGCTGGCGTATACAAACACTAATTACCAGCTCTCTCTCCTTCAGGTTCTCGGGTGGTTTTGGAGCTAGGGACTATCGTCAGGCATCGGGGGGCTCTGGGGGCTTCAACAGCAACCGTTCACTGCGCAACGCTGGAGGTCATGGAGGAAACCGTGGCTTTGGTGGAGGTAAGGAAACTGTATTGTGGCTCAGCTTGTAAACCCTTGTTGCACTGCCACAAGGTTGATTTTTGTCCCACTTTTACCTTCTTTTTGGAAGCCAAACTAGTTAATTCCATTGAATGAACCTTAGGTGACTCTGGTTGTAACTCTCCTCTGAATCTCTCCTCCCAGGTGGCTTTGGTGGCAACTTCTACAGCAATGACGGCTACGGAGGGAATTACAACCACTCTGGTAGTGTAGATTGGTGGGGGAACTAGACACCATAGGAACAGGTTGTCACACCAACCTAATGGAAACCACATGTTAACTTAAGCCAGACCATAACAACCCGCCCTGTGTAGCTTCACTGACAGTACATTACAACCCTAGTTCTCTGCCATCGGCTTCTTTCACAAAGGAAGTGCAGCACGACGCAGAAGAAAATCACCAGCACGTGCCGAGCACCAGGGGCCGCAGAGATTTGCACACCTCAGAGCGAGCATGGATGCTTACGTGCATTGTCCGACAGCAACCTCGGACTTTCAATGTTCAAAGTATTTTTGTTCTTATTGTGGGGAGGAACCCCCCACAACTGGGTAACCTGAGGATTATTTGTATGTTGATGTACTGTGCCTTTTTGAATTTAAACAGGAAATATATGTTGTCATTTCACCAGATGAACATGGCCAAGAGCTCAAAATTGTTTTAAAGATTTCGTTTAAAAAGAACAAAAGACCTAGAAAAGTAATATAAGCTTGGACTTAAACCTTGGCAAACTCTTGGGTGTTGTGGCTCTTGGAGTCATGATTCCATTTGAACCTTAAATTTCTATCATCATGTAGCCTTTTCTATTGTCAAACAGCTACTGGAGCCATTAGTTTCTCTAAAACTGGGCCACTGTGTGAAGCCACCCTTTAAATCCTAAGGGGACGAAGTTCCATTAGTTTTTGTTTTCTGCTCACTCTATCCTGAACAGGCTCTGTTTAGGGACATGGTCGTCTTTGATTTAGCCATTCCTGACGTAATCTTAAGAAACACAGCAGTCATTAAGCTCGGTGCCAACAATCACTGAGGTACAAACAAGAAACCAATGCTGGAACTCCACGCTTTTTTTGGATTGACTTGACAGTGTTACGGCAGCTAGTATGTTACCAAGTGCTAGCTACTTAAAGTGAACGGTGTTTTTTGTTGCTTTTTACTTGAGACGTTCTCGGTGCAGGCGTCTGAAAAATTTTTTGAAAAACGGAGTCAGTTTTTTGAACAGTTTCTCTACAAATGTGTATCAAAGCAATGCCTGCCATCTTGAAAGTGAAGTTCAAAATGGCTGCACAAAGGACCACAGCATTGGGGTGGGTGGGGGTGGGGGGCATGGAGTCTCACCGTGGTGTTGGTGTTACCTGAATCGACGTGAAGCCACGAGGCCCCTGGCGGTATTCTACGCTTGCAAGTGTTTTGTTTTTTGGTCAAGGAGAAAGGACATGAGAACTGAGTCGCAGGCTTAACTTAATTACTAACATTTTCTCTTGTCAAGCTGCGTTGGAGGCATGGTTCACCGTTAGGAGACGGACATCGGAGTAATCACTGAGGTTTTCAATTAACCAGCAGGAAAATGGGTGGGGAGGGGGAGCAGCACTCCAACCACGGGGGAGGGGGGGTTAGGGCACTGGGGGCAGGCGTGGGGCGAGACTTTCAGTGCACCGCTGTTGGTTTACATTTACGCATCAACCGAAGGTGGCCAAAGATAGGAGGTGTGTCTACCTTCTCTATGGAACATTTAGGGTAGTATCAGGAAAACCGGAGCGTCTTTTCCTCCGAAGAGGAGCAGGAGACTGCTACGAAACGCTCCCAGTCCTCATCAGGTGGGATGTGCCTTTAAAATTTTTTTTTTTCTTTTCTTTCTTTTTTTTTTTTTTTTTTTTTTTTTCCTTTCAATCTAAAAGCGGATGCACTGACAGTATTGAGAGATTGAATGGTGCTACTTGATGTGTGTGTAGGCCCTTGTACATCGAGCCCATCGAGTTTTACTAAAATTGTTTTATTGCACATCTAGACTTTTATATAGATGTCTCTGATATAAGTCCTTAAGCTTCCAAATATTGTGTGTGAGGAGTTTGTGAGAAAAAAAAAACAAACAAAAAAAAAAAAAAAAACGCAGCTTGTTTACAAAGGGGAAGGGTTCTCAACGTTGAAATCCAGGATTTTTTTGGGACCAGGGGATTTAGCAGTTGGGGGGGAATTTAGCCATTTGCACAGATTTCTAGATTCTACTTTTGCTGCTAGTTTTGTGTAATTTATTAAGCATTTTTGACAAATATTTATTTTTGTAAGCCTCAAAGTGATTCTTTGAAAGTTTCAGAAACTTGACCAAAAGACAGTACAAAAAACACTGGCACTTGAATGTTGAATGTCACCTGTATGCGTGAAATTTATATATTTCGGGGTAGTGTGAGCTTTTTAATGTATAAGATCCATTGGACTCAGTATATAATATCCACAGCTGTTTCAGAGGCCTCCACAAGGCCAGCCATCTTTTAGAATTTCCTAATTGGTCATCAAAATTCAAAGTGGATTTGAGCAAACATGCCAAGGTTTGGAGTAAAGCTTTCAAAAGAGCAAATAAATTTCCTAAGCATATCAGTGCAGAAGTGTTCAGATTCTCCAACTGTGTGCATTAATCCTTTAATTTGACCTGATTGTTTTCTTTTTACTAGTCAATGTCTGGCACATGGCAATCCTTCAAGAAACAAACATGTGGTTTATTCTCCTTGTTGTATTTGCATATATGATACCTCTTGCGTTCTCCGTGACTGTGGAACAGGTCTTCAGCTCTGAATCTTAAGCAGAGCCAGAGACTTGTTGCTCAATCTTTAGAGAACTCCAGAGCTGTTTAGATGTAGACTTTACTTTTCTGTGTTAGCCTCTAGGCTGCTGCACTGCATGGGGAAGTACTCAGCTGTGCAAAAAAAATGTAAGATTTTACCAAAATAAAATGTTTGAATGCAAAAGTTTGTTGAAAAATCAAGCATGTTTTCTGAGAAGTTGTTTATTGTAGATGATGCTGAGAAGACTTGTAGCAAGCGGCCTGCTGCCTCATGTGGATACCAGGCAGACAGGTGGCAAAAATCAGTTTATGGATTGGCTGAGCTTTATTTGTTTTGAAGAGGAAAAATACATAAAGATTTCATTTGTACTTTAAGATGTGTCACTTTTGTAATTTCCTGAGTTGATGTACACACACACACACACACCTTAATGATAAAACAGTTAAAAAGGCTCAGAACAACATTTCCTAAGATTTATTTTTTATTTTATTTTTTTTCCCCCATGTGGCACAAAATGAGCTAACAAGTCTCAGTCCAGTCCACAGGTGGGCTGGATAGATGGGGGGGGGGGTATTGTAAGAAATATAACTGAGACCACTGGTTTACCTCATTTACTAGAAAATCTAGCTTCAATCCATGAAATGGGTCAGAACAACTGTCATGTTTTAAGTAATTTAAACTGCCTCAGTAACATTTAGCTTTTTAATATGGCGAAGGACGAGTGCGGCTTGAGGGGAAAAAGGGTCTAGTGACCTAGCGGTGATGCTGTCATCAGTCTTAACAGCAGGAGGGGATGTGAATGCTCTCCTGTGTGAATTGGCCACGTTTATTTTGGTTCCGTTTCAGCAACCTCAACCTGGCCTGATTACCGGCTGACCTGTAGAGTCAAGAAATCACCCAGATAGAAGTAGGCTTAAAGATGTTAACAAGCAACCATGTCTTGATCTTAAGTGCTTCAAGAACAGAAGCAAAGCTGACATCCCAGTCTGGAATGGCTACAGAAACATGTAAATGAGCTTCAGAAACTGTCCTTGCTGACGGGTCGCATCCACAGTTTGAAGGTGTTGCTGGGTCTACTTGGCCAACAGTGACCCTTCCCCACTCACTCTTAACCAATTCATTCACTTCCACTGCTCTACTTTTATAATTCTGACATTAAAGGTGTTTTTAGAGCAATCCCAGGTCTTGTTTCTTTAGTATAAATTCAGTGTCCAGAAATCACTCTTTAATTAGTAGACTGGTTTTGTATAAAAGAGAGACAGGTGTGCAACAGTTACCCCTAAAGTAAAATTGGAAGCCATCTTGGATGACATCAAAATGGCTTTAGATGGGGAAAAAACTGTCAACATTTCACCTGAAAGTTTTCCATCTCCTCTAAGACTTCAAGGTGAGAGGTTTAAGAACGGTGAGGAAAGCATCAGAACATCCACCAGGGCAGAGCTTGCAGAATGAGACTAAAATCTCTGGGCAACACCTTTTTCTCTGAAGCTTCAGCAAATGAGCTGAGAAAACCATCAAAGGCTGAAATTCTGCCGGAAGCGCAAAGATGGAAAGTTATCCTCTCTCATGAATCCTCCTCCCAATTTGGGAATAATGATGGTGTCATACCAGCAACACTATTGTTAGAGAGCTGAATCCCTAATCTGACCCATATCTACTGGCTTTTTATGTCATCCTATTGCAACCAAACCAGGAAGGTATGAGTGCAGATGTCTGTGGTGCAAAAGCACCCTGACCTGTAGTTTATACCTCTACAGACAGAGTCTGCCTCGGACACTTGTGACTGCATCTGGAGCAGGAAAAATGCAAACTGGTGGATTAATGTTCCAGTTGAATGAAAAGCGCGTTTTAGCCCACTTTTTGGGCATTTTTTGCTCACTCTGTGGAAGGTCACACTGGCTTTTGGATGCTGAGTAGGTTTCATAACTGCTCAGCCTGCGACATCCATTTTGTATAATTTGTGTCAAGTTGTGAAAAGAAGGTCTTGGAGCCAATAAAGTTGGGTGAAGTCAGGTGTGTAGACAGAGAGGTCCAACCAGCTGGTGGATCTAATTGGTTAATCTATTTAATAAATTGTATTGATCGCCTGTTTGACCAGATTGCTGTGGACAGCCTGCTTAGCCAATAATCCACTCCAACAGTTGCAGCTCTAATAACTTTTACCTCTTACTTTATGCTCTGTGTGTGTGTATGTGTGTGTGTGTGTGTGTGTGTGTGTGTGTGTTAAGTTACATTTGTGACTCTGTGCTTCGATATAAGAGCTTCTCTTTACTTGTGTAATCCCAGCAACCGGCCGTTTCCATCCCCTTCCCTCCTATCACTCCATCCAGGGGATTTGACTGCCATTAAGAGATAGCTTTTTGGTGTGTTTGTGTGTCCCATCACACACAAACACACACAGTGAGCAGTGTTTGATGCAGAGGGTCTGCTCCACTTGCTTGGTTATTCTGTAGAATGTGGATCGATATGGAATGGACAGGATGGACACATGCATGCGGATCTGGATAGGGAGCTTTAACACCCATGGATGCAACTCTCTGGAAAGGGCTACAGGTATTTTTCCCATCCTCTGCAGTTGTGTCTCTCTCTGCCAGATCACCCACGTCCTGCTGATGATTTCATATGATATATGTATGCTTCCTGACAGCTCCTGATGAACCAACGCTGTGCTGGTTTCTGTGTGTTTTCAGACCTCCATTAATCCTGGCATGTTCCGGATGAGAGGCGGCAGGAATGACGACCATCACTTTCACCGGTCAGTTCCAGCCGTTCTCTTCACATCTGCTTGATTCTAATTCTTCTCTGTGACTATTTTGTTCTGTCAGAGATCAACAGAGACTCAAACACATATTAACCAAAATGTTTTAAAAGCTTTAATATAAATTCATTTTGTTATTGCAGCAGTATAAGCTCGTGATGAAAAACAACGTTCAGTTTATGAGAATTAACAAAGAACTAATTATTTTGACCAAAATCACAGGTGGCAGGATTCTTGGGACCACTGTGGTTAAATATGTACAACATATTTAATCTTCTGGAGCAGTTCACTAGTTGAGGCTCATCCAGAGTCCTGCTTCCTCTGTTCTGCTCTCGGCTCTCTAGCTCACCTCACAGGTCTTCGACAGGTCCTGGATCCAGGGACTGAGACGGTCATGGAGGAACGTTGATTTCATGATGTGTTTGGCATCTTTATCCTGATGAAAGTTCAGTGCTAGATTTGATCAAATTCACATTTAAAAGCTGGTATTTCAGAGAGGCATGCAGTCTAACCAGGTTCCCTGGTGGCTTTGAAAGACAAATAGGCCCACAGCATTACAGATCCTCCACCATACTTCTCAGTTGCCTTGGGGTGCTTTCCACATATTCATCTTTTTTTTTGGCCCTAAACTTACCTGGGTTGTTTGTTGCTGAAAGACTGAACCTTAGAATCTGAAGCTGAACAATTCACACAGTTCCAGTTCAAGTCCCAGTAGAGTGGAGGGAACGGCATGTTTACCTTGTTGAAGGGAGAACAGAAATTACTTTGTCATGTCATCTATCTCAATCAACCAGTTAGGATGTTAAGTGTTTAAGGGTTGTTGCTGAGACTCCCTAACCCTCCAGGGAAAAAGAATTACTAATTCGAGCAAGGTTACTACATAGACTGGAAAAGCATGGGATTTGATTTGTTTCCAGGTCTGGGAAAGTATGGGAAAATAATTGTATCTCCTAACCTTCCTTCCTTATGAACCCAGTTGGAAGTTCCTCCACCTTCTTATCAACTTAAAAAAGTAAAGTTTAAAACAATTGTTTGTTTCTTTAATGCTTTGGTTTGATTTATTTCAAAGGGATTGTTAGGGGATACCAACAGTCTGGTGATTTTATTTATAACAATTATTTTCTAATGACGGTCTGAATAAAGATATTAAAGATTGGCATTTTCTACTTCAATTCAGTTTAAATTCAGTTTGTTTCTGTAGCACCAATTCACAACAAAGGTCATCTCGAGTCACTTTACAAAAAATAATTTCAGTTCAACCACACATACATTCCACTTGATCCTAGTTATTAGTGCATTAAGCTCAGTTTATTATTCAAATTAGTTTTCAAAGTTTTCTATCTAAGGAAGGCCAGCAGATTGCATCAACTCACTGATCCCCTGGAGCAGCATGTAGCTGCAGTAGACAATTGCTTGCATTGTGTCGTTGACTTTACAGCAATACCTTATAGCGAGTACAGATGTTGCGACAGCGGAGAGGAAAAACTCCCCCCAAAACTACATTTTGTTTATAGAGAGCTTATGCTTCTGCAGTAAAATGATAAATGAATGAGTTTTAAGGAATCTTTAAAAATGCTACCACTAAATAAAGCAGCTGAAACTGGACTAACGTGAACTAGAGGGACACATCCAGTAAGTGTAGTTGTGAGGCAGCTCTGATAGATTTTTTTTTTTTTTTTTTTTTTTTAATGCCTTTGTCAGTCCCCCAGGGGAGAAAATCCATTTTTATTACAGCCCGTCCAAGGTACACAGGTGTCTGGGGCTACAGCCGTCTTGGGAGCACTCCCTTTTAGGCAAGGTGGGAGAAGTGTCTTGCCCAAGGACACAACGATGGCGACAGACGAAGCTGGGCTCAAACCAGCAACCCACCCATTACAAGACAAACTCCTACCACCATCGCCCTTCCACAGTTTGCCTCCTTCTGGATTTTTCAGGTTTATGTTTCAGATTGTCAAACAATTGTTAATATCACACAACAATAACCCGGTTAAATATAAAATGCAGTTTTCAAATGATGAGGTCATTTATTGAGGGAAAATAGCTGTCCAAACCAAACTGGCCATTATTTAAACAAAACAATCTCCTAACATTGCTTCGTGTCACGCCTGGCTTTTGCAGCTGCCATGAAGCATTGCAGTAACTTTGCATGACTGTCCCACTGCATAACCCAAATGAGTTAGTCATGAACTGATGCAAGATTTTCAGCTAGAGTGCAGCACTCATGGTTCCATCAAATACAAGTCATCCATGTCTTAAAGCAGCATAGCAGCCCCAGACCATCACACCACCACCATATTTGACTGTCGGTATGATCTTCTTTTTCCTAGATGATGTTTTATGGCAGACATAATGGGATGTACAGCTTCCAAAAAGTTTGGCTTAATTTGTTCAATTGTTCTTGACCGACAATATGGACAGACACACGATTCTCCGCATCTGCCAGGAGTCCATCGTGTACCCTGCAGCAAATGTCCTGTCGGGACAAGAGGGATCCCCTTTGTCCAGTCTTTTCGTTTCCCACCAAACACAGTATTTTGTATGCAGCCTAAAGTTACAGTTTGGTCTCATCTTCTACCCCATGCTCATCCCTACATGACTTGTGGCAAACTGCAGTGATGGGCAGTTCTTTAACATTGCCTTGGATCTTGCCACTTTTGCATAAAGATCATGTTTGTGGAGCTGATGACTAATTTTAGCACCTGAACTGTGGGTCTTTACAGCTCCTCCAGAGCTTCCATCAGCCTCTTGGCTGGTTCACTGATAAAGCTGTCTTTCTCTGATTAATGCCTGTTATTTTAGCTGGACAGCCGTGTCTTGGTATGTTTGCAGCTGTGCCATACACTTTCCATGTTGAAGAGCTGGATAAGCAGAGCTCTGGGGATGTTCAAAGCTGGGAGTATTGTTTTATCACTATCACACTCTGCTTTAAAAGTCTGTAAAAGTGTTCTACCTCATGTGTCTGCTTGGTTCCTTGGTCCTCAGGATGCTGTTTATTCTCTAATGTTCTCCAACAAACCTCTGAAACCTTCACAGAACACCTGGATTTATACAGAAAATAAATGACACACAGGTAGACTATTTACACTGAATTTGACTATCATAGTAAAGGGGTATGAATACATTCACTCACTATACATTTTAGATTTGATCTCTAAGAAACTTTGAAATCTCCTTCAACGTACATACGATTCTGTACCACTTTGTGTTGTTTTATCCCTTCAAACCCCAGAGAACACATGAAGGTTGGTGGCTGTAATGGGACAAAATGTGAAAATGCTCAAGGGACTGTAGAATGAACTTATACACTGATCTTACAGCACTGGTTGGGTCATCTCCACTAATCTGCAGAGATTCAGTCTGACTGCTGTCTTTCACCTGTTGCCTTTCAGTCTCTGTGCTGTGCCTGCTGCCTCAGTCGGCGTTGGCACGGTGGGCGTGTGTTCGAGCCTGCCCGCCGTCCTGCACCTGCACCCAGGAGAAGAGCTGCAGCGTGCTGTGTGACCGCTCCGGCCTGGTCGAGCTGCCCAAAGAGTTTCCCTGTGAGGCTGCCGCCATCAACCTGGAGAAGAACCGGCTCAAGTTCCTGTCAGAAAGGGCCTTCGGTGCCCTGCCCTCACTTAAGTCTCTATCTCTGGACCACAACAACATCTCTTTCATCACCCCAGGAGCTTTCAAGGTTTCATTTTTAGTCACATTTTAATGAGCTCCATAAAACATCACCCATTCCCAGCCTGCTAGCTCACTGTAAACATAATTTAATATGATATAAAATTTAGCAGAGGTCCCTTTACAGAACGTCACTCAGTTCTACATTACCTTGGTTGGAGCTCTTCAGGTTTATAAGACCAAAGACTGAGAATCAAAGAGGAGCCTAGAACTTCAACACATTTTTGTTTTTCCATATCACTCTGACAACTAAAGCTAATTTCATTGTAAATTTTATGACTTTCTGCTAAAAAAAAACTTTGTATATGATTTCTATCAAGAAATTGCATAAAATCCCCCATGTCTCAGTTTTGCTGACACTGATTTTCAACTATTTCATTCTGGATCCTTTCTGGAGTCTGGATTCTTCCAGGCTGTCAAGAACATGATCATTTTTATCCTTGCATGAGTAAAAGATACCTGGAATGACCTGAGAAGCACTTCCGAGTCATCCACCACCAGAATAAAATCAATCAATCAAAGTTTACAGACTTGTGGTGGGAACCCTTGGCTGAATCAGCATGGAGACATCTAAAGGAAAGCAAAACCTGTTTTTTACAGTAAATGTTTTAAAATGTTCTGAATCTATGAAGACAGATAGGATTAAAAAAACAACAACAAACAAATAGACTGAAATTAGGCCCAACTAAGTTCTCTGGTTCTTGTCTTTGTCCCACTGATGCCATCAGGAAAAATCCAGTGTAACTACAGGCCTGTCCTTTAAAAACCATAAAGCTGTTTAATCAAATCCAATTCAATTCAAAATACTTTATTTATCCCAAAGAGAAATTAAATGCTGTCATAACCCATATCATCCAAGTCTCTTCAGAGTCGTTGTGAATGGTCATGCTGTGGCAAGGAAGGAGCTCCTGTAGCAGTCAGTCTTGCAATGAATCTGAAGAAGCCCCTGACTGAAGACTGTTACTGTACAACAGTCTCATGACTCTCATGACATGCTAACATCTCAATATCCAGGCACCAGAGATGATATTCCGAGAGCTGTTCCAACATGTTGCCATCACGAGCGCCACTATTCTAAAATAAATGTTTTGTGGGTTTTTTTTTTTTGGCTGCCTGCTGTCTTCTACAGATGAAGCAGAGCCTGGGGACCTTGAGTCGGGCTCTCCAATCTCTGGTGCTGAGGTCACCGACATGGTTAAAAAGCTCCTCAGTGGCAAGGCCCCAGGGGTGGATGAGATTCGCCCGGAGTTCCTAAAGGTTCTGGATGTTGTGGGGTTGTGTTGGTTAACATGACTCTGCAATATCATGTGGCCATCGGGGGCAGTTCCACTGGATTGTCAGCTGGGGTGGTGGTCCCCGTATTCAAAAAGGGGGACCGCAGAGTATGTTCCAACTACAGAGGAATCACACTCTTAAGCCTCCCTGGTAAGGTCTGTTCAAGGGTTCTGGAGAGGAGGGTACAACGGATAGTTGAGCGGCGTGGTTTTTATCCTGGCTGTGGAATTCTGGACCAGCTCTACACCCTCAGCAGGGTCCTGGAGGGTGCATGGGAGTTCACCCAACCAGTCTGCATGTGCTTTGTGGACTTGGCGTTCCACCGTGTCCTTCGGGGAATCCTGTGGAGGGTACTCTAAGAGTATGGGGTACCAGGCCCTTTGATATGGGCTGTATGACCGGTGTCAGAGCTTGGTCTGCATCACCGGCAGTAAGTTGGACTCGTTTCCGGTGAGAGTTGACCTTTGTCACCGATTCTGTTCATAACTTTTATGGACAGAACTTCTAGGTGCAGCCAAGGTGTTGAGGGAATCCGTTTTGGTGGCCTTAGGATTGCATCTCTGCTTTTTGCAGATGATGTGGTCCTATTGGCTTCATCAGCTCATGATCTACAACTCACTGGAGCAGTTCGCAGCCGAGTGTGAAGCAGCCAGGATGAGGATCAGTGCCTCCAAATCCGAGGCCATGGTCTTGAGCCGGAAAAGGGTAGAGTGCCTTCTCCAGGTTGGGGGGGGAGGTCCTGCTCCAAGTGGAGGACTTCAAGTATCTCAGGGACTTGTTCACGAATGAGGGAAAAATGGAGCGAGAGATCGATAGACGGGCTGGTGCTGCGTCTGCAGTGATGCGGGCGCTGTACCGGTCTGTCGTGGTAAAGAGAGAGCTGAGTCAAAAAGCGAAGCTCTTGATTTACCGGTCGATCTACGTTCCTACTCTCATCTATGGTCATGAGCTTTGGGTCGTGACTGAAAGAACGAGATCATGGATATAAGCGGCCGAAATGAGTTTTCTCTGCAGGGAGTCTGGACTCTCCCTAAGAGATAGGGGGAGAAGCTCGGTCATCCTGGAGCAACTCAGAGGAGAGCCGCTGCTTCTCCACGTCGAGAGGAGCCAGCTGAGGTGGCTCAGGCATCTGGTTAGGATGGCTCCTGGACGCCTCCCTGGTGAGGTGTTCCAAGCACGTCCCACCGGAAGGAGACCCAGAGGAAGACCCCAAACACGCTGGAGGGACTATGTTTCTTGGTTGGCCTGGGAACACCTTGGGATTCCCCTGGAAGAGCTGGCCCAAGGGGCTAGGGAGAGGGAAGTCTGGGTCTCCCTGCTTAGGCTGCTGGCCCCACTGCTTAGCCCCAACCCCAGATAAGCAGAAGACAATGGGTGGATGGATGGATGGATGGATGGATGGATGGATGGATGCCCACGAGAAAGTAATCTTCATCAAGGACTCTGACACTGGTGCATATGCTGGTACTTGGGCAGTACTCAAGAAGAGGTTTTGACACTATTTGGAAGGCAAACAAACTGGTTCCACCCACCAACAGCCATGAAGATGAGTTATTTAAGCAGGTGGTGAAAGGTTTGAGAAAAAGTCCTGGTGGTTATTTATCCTTTGTTCCATTTATCTCTGAACTCAGAACCTGGATCTGGGTATCAAACCCAACAGTTCACATCTTGACAGCTGGTGGGATTTGCTAACTGATAACACTCAGTGACCATCCTGCACCAGGATGGAAGTAGAGCTTCAAAATGAAGAACGAGAACTCAAACATGCTGTTGATCAGGTGATCAAAAGTTGAAGACCATCGTTCTTAAAGGCAACCTCTGGACATAAATCTGGCTTTAATGCAGCATTTGATCAGGTTTTTACTGTTAGGACCCTCTGGTAGCAAAGGCAAAATGGATTTCTGTCTGAATGTGGCAGGACTGTTGAAGTCAGGCTTCTTGCAGTGCTGCATCCCTGCAGTCAGGCAGTCCTTCTTAATTTCTTTAAGAATCCTGAGGGTCATGGGGGCAGAAAAGCAGACTCAAAAGTAGCAATGGACTGTCTGTGAAGACAAAGGCAGATGTTCTCCCCAAATTAAAAGCCATTTCTGATGCTAACTGCATCACCAGAAAACATCATCTGTATGAGCAGCATTTTGAAAATATTAAAAACATCTTTTGAAAGGCAGAAATCACTAACTGCTCTATTTGGACTTTGCAAAAACACCAAACATTGAAGAAGTTTTATTCTCTGATGAGACAAAAATTCATCTGGATGGTCTTGATGGCAGCCAGTGATAGCTGCATAACAAGGAAATGCTGTTCTCGGCACAGTGGAGGAGTCTCCATCATGGTCTGGGACCTTCAGTGGACCAATGCAGCTTCAGGTTGAGCAGAGGCATCAAACCATGGCTGATGATGTGGAGATGTTGCGTCCCATTTTTCTGAGGCTCCTCATCTCTGCAGCGACCACTGGGTCTTTTAGAAGGACAACACTGCAGTTCACCACATCGATCTTCTTCCACAAGAATAACATCTCTATATGAGCATCCAAGATGTTCCCCTGACCTACAGCTCCATAAAACATTTGAGAACGGATGGAAATGGAGGTTTATGAAACAAAGATATCAGTTCTAAATGACCATCATGAAACCATTTTCACCACATGGAGAAACATCCCTACCAGCCTGCAGGAAGCCCTCCTATCAAGCTTAAATAATGTTTTTGAAGTGATCAACCAGAGCAAAGGGGATTTTCTCCACAGAATCCTTTTTTTCCACACCTTTTGTTCTTTTTTTGACTAACAACCCAAAACTGCTGATCAGCTAGTGAACTGTTTTGTTTCTTGCTCCTATTTCTTCTGTTTCTTCTTCCTACAACCTGCTATATGATCTAGAAGCACAAACATGTGAAGCTTTCAATCGGCATTTATTTTTACTTTCCAGCACTACAGTCACATGTTTACTAAAGGTGGTTTTAGTACCACATAAGAAATAAAAAACTTTTTGTTTTTTATTGCAGCTGCCACTCAATTTTATATGCAAGTCAGCTATATTAGATATTAAGGTAATAGTTGGTGAGAAACCTTCAGCTTTCCCAGTCAGAGCTCCAACTTCACAGAACTGTCTTTGTTTTTGTGCTCTGTCTTCTCAAACCCCCAGTTTGTCATGGCAGATGGTCGCTCACACTGAGCCAGGTTCTGGTCCTGCTGGAGGTTTCTTCCTGTTAAAGGGGAGTTTTTCCTTCCCACTGTCACCACAGGCATGCTTGTACATGCTGTAAAATCAGCGACTCAACACAAACAATTGTCTGCTGTCGCTCCCTGCTGGTCAAGGAGGAGTGAATGCTGCAAGTCAATGACTGGACGCAATCTGCATAGTTTCCTTAGATACAAACTTTTTAAACTAATTTAAACAACAAAATGAGTCTAATGTATGGACAGATAACTAGGATCAGTTGGAATGTATGACTGATTGAACTGAAATGACATTTTTTGTAAAGAGCATCGAGATATTTGTTGGAAAATGACACTATAGAAATAAACTGAGCTGAACTGAAGTATAGAAATTTTTCTAACTTGGAAATTTCAACTCCTAAGTAAAGATGGAACATGTAACTAAACTGCAGTCTTTAACCAACCATGCGTGTTTTCATGACATATCATGACCCTAACCTACTAAGGTCCAAGCCCTTCCATGTTGCTGTTTTAAACATCTGCCATCATGGTGCTATTTGAAAATCTGCTTGTTCACATTAGAGTCTAATCTCTGACCCCCACTCCTCCCAGGGCCTCTCAAACTTGTTGGAGCTGAAAATGGCCCACAACGAGTACATCAGCTACCTTCATACTCGCACGTTCACTGGTCTGAAGAAGCTACTGCGGCTGGACCTGTCCGACTGTAATCTCTTCAGCATCCCTGACCGCATCTTCATAGAGCAGACTGCTATGAAGGAGCTGCTGTGTTTTCAAAACAACTTCAGAAGGATCCCAGGGGCCATCAGAGGTATGGAGAACCTGACACACATCTACCTGGAGAGGAACAAGATCGAGGCGGTGGCCTACAATTCCCTGCTTGGCCTGGGGAGTCTCAGGTGAGTTCCAGGCTGTGAGTAACACCTGCAGGTTCCATTTAACTGCATGTCTGCCTGAAATAGGCAACATTTTCAGTCTCTAGATGTGCAAAGCTAAAAGAGTTGCAGCTGTAACTGCAGAAAGAGATTATTCTACATATTCATGCAACGCTTTTCAGGATTGTTTTTTGTAAAAAGGAAAAAAAGGAACGCATGTATCATGTTCTGTCCAATTCAAGATTTAACTCTGCTTTGTCACATAAAAGCCCAAAAAACACACTGAAGGTTGTAATGTGATAGTATGAATACTGTTCCTGGGTAGTAACCCAGTTGTCACCTTGAACGGTAGGGTAGGAATAATAACAACAACTGAGAAGTCAACAAGTGAGTAAATGTAATGCAGGTATGAAACACTTGGCACCAACTAAAAAACTTCATTACAAATAGTGACTTTGTTTCATGTTCCAATAAGGAGGTGATGCTTAAACCCCCAAGTATACAGAGTTCATTATGGAACAACTACTGTTAGTTGGGCTTTGATTTTATAAGGGGGTTGTGAATTTTGATTTACAGCAGAGCACTTTTCAGGGATTTCCAGACACAATTTCGATTTCAACAAATTTGTCATTCTTTTAAATATAAAAGTCAAAGGAGGTAAAAGGTTACAGAGTCTGGAGATTGTGCAGAAAGATGAGACAACCAGTGTGTCCTGTGAAACATGACGTTTCATTTTTTTGCCTCTTTCCATGAGTGAAGTTTGCTGCACTGGCTCAAGGTTGTGAGAAGAATAGATGAAACGAACAAAACAATCTGAAAATTATTATTAAAATTATGCTCAAAATATGAATGAAAAGTGTAATGAAAAAACTCCTCTACTTTTATGAATGCAGCTTGTTAGAATCACTTATTTATCATTTCAGTTATTTCACTAGACCACAGTGGATTGTAATTGTTTTACCTACCTGCTATAGAAGGCACGTGGTCCAGCTCCTCTTAGGTTTGCCAATGAGCATCTAAATGATTCAGAGAAGGTTCAGGGGAAAGTCCTGATGTCGCTGAGCTCTTTGGCCTGAACTTGAATGGCTGTGTTTGGAAGAAGAGAAAGATTACCATCCTAACCATCAAGCACAGAGGTAGAAGTATTATGCCTTGAGACTGTTTTTCTGCTTTGGTTACATGGCAAAATCTCCACATTAAGATTTTTCTTCACTTTTGATTTGGTTCAGGGTTTTGTTGTGACTTACTGGATGAGTCTTTGATGCACTCTTGGAGTAATTTTGGTAGGTTAGCAACTCCTGGAAAATTTCACCATAGTTCCATGTTTTCTCTGTAATGGTTGTCACTGTGGTTAACAGCAGTCTCAAAGCTTTAAAAATGGCTGTTTAATCCCTTTACTCATCTGTTCTAGACTTTCTTTAGACCAGAGCATGATAAGGTTACATGGGGCAATTTGTGACCCGTGTGCCATTGCCAGAATCCTTAAGATGGGTTGTGGATGGGTCTTACAGAATGATGATAACTTATTACCAAGGTAACAAAGGAATGGCTAAACGGGAATCACATGGAGCTCAATGAGCAGCCTACCTTCACATTTCCAGTGTTGAGGAAGCTGGAGTTTTGATGTTGTCACATTGTAGCCAAGAAACTTCAAGGACTTCTTCCTTGGATGTCTGCAAATCTGGTGACCAACTACAAAAAATGTCAGTCATGTTTTTTTTACATCAATTTTTGGTTTACATTTTGTATCCATTCAAATAAAACTACCATGTACATTAAATGACTTATATATTCACCAAACATCTGTTAAAGGTTTTGTTGTCAGTTGCTGGTAAAACATCCATTACTCACAGTTAAAAACACAACACACTGGACTTTTTTAGACAAGGTGTACTAGCGTACTGTTCCTGGAGAGATTATTCAAAGTACTAACAATTTACAGTGGACCCCTGGTATTCAGGGGTCAGGAACCACAGCCGCCCACGAATAGCTAAAATCCACTAATACTTAGAATCCCCTCTAAAAACACTCATAACTGCCTTAGTTCAAACACCAAATATACCTTAATATGCATCAATACCCACAGTGGAAACCGTGAATGAATGGTGCTCCTGGATTGGGTGCATTACAACTGCCAGTGTCAGTGCCAGTGTCTGGTCGCATTGCACTTAGGTGTCTTATCTTTCTAAGCTGCATTTTCTTTAAAATATTTTAGATATGCTGTCTGTAAAAAAAACTCTGAGCAAAAACTCAGGAACTGGATGAGAGGAAACAGCGGGGTGTAACAGGAAAGTAATGGGAGGGACCAGTGAGGAGTGAGAGCAGGAAAAGAGTTTAAATACTGCAAGAGCGAATGCTGGAACAATAGACTGGGGCTGACTGGCTAACGGGTTGCAGGTGTGAGAGGAGAGAGCAGAAGCCAGGCTAAGAAGAGATAGAGAGAGAAAACGGCAGCAGGGGGCGAGGGAGAGTAAATAGGGAAACTAGGAAAATAATTTAACTGTAGCAAAGAATTACTAGACAAAAGGAGAAAATAAACATAATCTAATTAGAATAACTATGAAAGGAGTGAACGAAAGTAAAACAGAAACAAGGCTAATCTAATCAAAGAATAAGAGACAAAGGAACACAGGATAACAAATATTCAGAACTAAAATCAAATAATCAAAACCCAAAACAACCCAGGGTCCTGACAGAAAATCTGCCAATACTGAATGTGAATAAGTGGAATGGGGAAGGGGGGTATTTTAAGATTATTAAACTGTTTAGCTGGAAGATTGTTGACTGAAAGACACCATCATGGCCACTGCTTCTTTCTCTTCATCTCAGGCACCTGAATCTCCAGGAGAACCGCATCAACGTGATTCATGACAACGCCTTCCAGGACCTTGTGCGGCTGGAGAACTTCTACCTCAACGACAACCTGCTGTCTGATCTGCCCCGGCTCGCCTTCAAGGGACTCAGCCGCCTCAAGATGCTTAACCTCGGGGGGAACCAGCTGACAAACGTGTCCAAGACATGGTTCAGTGACTTGGTTGAGCTGGAGGTCCTGTACCTGGACAGGAACCAGCTGCTGAACATCGAGGAGGGCACCTTCGAGAACCTCACCAGCCTCATCACGCTCCACCTAAACAGCAACAACCTGACCACGCTGCCCTTCAGTGTTTTCCAGCCTATCTACTTCCTGGGTCACCTGTACCTCTTCAAAAACCCCTGGGAGTGCGACTGCTCCCTCGACTGGCTCAAGCAGTGGATGGAGAACTACAAGCTGGTGCGGGACATCCCCTGTGCCTCGCCCTCCTCTGTGGCGGGTCTGGACCTCAGCCAGGTGGTCTTCCCCACGGTGAATGGTACGTGCATTGACCCCGCTGAGCTCAACCTGACCACGGCCTATTCAGAGGTCGAGCCCACCACGGAGAACCGCTTCAACAGCCTCATCTCCAAGCTGCTCCAGCAGGAGCTCAGGGAGGAGATGGGGAACGGGACGGAGAGCGGGCGTAACAGGACCCTCCTGGAATCAGAGGAGGGTCAGCTGTCAGCGGGGGTTGGAGGCCGATGGACTCAGGCCATCCGATCACTGCTCTGCTTCACTGTGGCGAGGGTCTTCTTTGGTTTATTCCACCTGTCAGACATTCATTTCTGTCTTTGCTGCACATGAGAGCCAAAGAGGACTCCAGCATGGAGTTTTTCTATCGCTTCTTGGATAAAATGTGGTTTTATTTCTCCAAGGAGTTCTGAAGGCTTGTTCTCCAATACAGGAGCCTCTGAGCCAAAGGTTGGCTTTGGACCACCTTTCTGCTGAGATGGAGGTGGACTGCATGGAATATGACCCAGCAAGCACTGTTTCTATGAGAACACTTATTAATAACTAAAATACCCTTACAGATTTCTTCTCTTTTTGCTTTCCTGTCACATTTAAATGTCAGAGATCAATAAACACATTTTAATATCAGACGAAGACAATTAAAAACAAAGGCAGTTTTCAAATAAAGGTTTCATTTCTTAAATAAAATGTTTTCCAACCTGGCACTATGTGAAAAAGGAAATGCCCCCTAAACTTAACGTCTGGTTAGGCATTGCTTGTAAGTGACAAGTACCATCAAGCATTTGGAATAACTGGCAAAATTGTTGTTATTCAGCCACACTGGAGATGGTTTTTGACCAATAACGATTTATTTTAGGCCCTGCCAGAGGATCTCAACTGGATTTAGGTCCAGACTTTGACTAAGCCTCTCCAAAAGCCATGAAGTTCTTTTCCTACTACACAACCAAAATGTGCTTAAGCTTAAGGTCACAAATGGATGGCCAGACATTCTCCTCCAGGATTTTTCAGTCGAGAGCAGAATTCACGGTTCCATCAGTCACAGCAAAGCAGTCCCAGACCATCACACTACCACCACCATGTTTAACTGGTATGATGGTTTTTTTTTTTCCTGAAATGCTGGCTTCATTTTACACCAGATGCAACACGACACCCTTAAATCAAGGCTTAAACCCCACCTGTTTAGAGGTATATTTGATTAAAAACAACTGGAACATAGATTAACATATCTGATGATGATTATTCTTGATCATTTTGAAGATGACATTTGACGAAATGTAATGTTTATTGCTTGTTTCATTATTGGTTCCTGTGTTATATTTTCATCATGTAAAGCACTTTGCATTTCAGCAACTGCCTTGTTGCTGAAATGCTCGGTGATAATAAACTTGACTTAACACAGCACAGAATATTTTCCCAGAAGTCTTGGGGATCATCAAGATGTTTCTTGAGAGGCCAGGATGATTTTGATAGCCTTTTATCTTACATGTAACCATCATTTTAAAACTGACTTTCTGTCTTTGTTCAACATTAAAATTTAGATGTGAACAATATAATCGTGACCAAAAAAAAGCAAAACAGAAGGAATATGTGAAATACAACAACACAAACACTTTTCAATGCCAAGACTTTATGGCTGCAAGACTTTTAATGAACACGGCAGTGGCAGATGGATAAAAACAAACCTAGCTGTGGACAGGCACTTCTCTCTTGCATAAGTAGTCAGTTTGAATGATGTAATAGTTATAGCATTACAGTCTATAATGAGTGCTTTTGGGGGTTTGTATCTTTATTCACATCTGTGTGTCACATTAAAGGAGATAAGAGCTCCTGTAGTTATCTCCTGAACAGATGTCCTCTTTGCCCATCTCTCTTCATTCTGCTGCAAACGCAGCCTCTCCATAAATGCATTAATCTTCTTCCTGCATGCAGCTCAGTGGCGTTGCTACTTGTCTATGCTACGATGTGAAGGAAGGACTTTCTCTCTGCCTCTGCCTCCTATGGATGGACTCTTTCCAAGTCTGCTGGGTTTGAATACCAGTTGTCAGTATGTGGAGCGAGTCGGGGAGCCTATTAGTAGAAATAATTTCCAGCATATGCAGTGTTCATATTATACACAGTGTTG
The DNA here is from genome assembly GCA_014839685.1 of Anableps anableps. Classification (NCBI taxonomy): domain Eukaryota; kingdom Metazoa; phylum Chordata; class Actinopteri; order Cyprinodontiformes; family Anablepidae; genus Anableps; species Anableps anableps. Next base: position 344,923 of record CM026075.1, read on the forward strand.
TGTAGTTTCTAATGCTTAAGGATGTTTAAAATCAGCCACTGCTTTTCTTTTTACCCTGGTGAATCAGTAGTTTGGGTTTCAGTTCAACTGTTTTTCAGGACCCAAGTTCTGTGACATGAAATATTTGTATGAATAAAAAAAGATTGCTGCTGAACTCACCACATGTTGGCTCACTGACTCCTTTCAGCCTCACTTGAGGAGCTGACCTGTTTTAGAGGTGAACTCCAGTTAATCTGTGTGCCGGCCTGTTAATGTAGGATTAGGCTGGGACTTAGACAACTGGGAGGCTGGTAGCTCCACCTCATCCCCCTCACTCCCCCTGGCTCTTATGCAGCTGTTTTTATCTGATAATGATGCTGAGATGTAACAGAGAACAGTTATGTGGGTCACAGAGGAGGTGTGTAGGAGCTTTGAGAGCTAATGTCTGCAAGAAGTAAAGATTAAGGTCCTTATAGGTTTGAAAGTCTACATTTAAAGGTTTTATGCTTGTAATTTCTATGTCTAGAGTCAAAATCTCTATTAAAAATACCTAAAGCAAACCAAGTATGAAGACAACCAAGCATGCTTCCAAAAGTTGCCAAAGATGTAAATCATCACAGAGGATCTCGAAGAGGCACCAAGGAGGGAAGTCTCCAGCTTAATCAAAAGCCCATATAACAAAAATGTATATCTAGATTTGCCCAGTGAAGAAGAGGAAGTCTGGAAAAAAATGTAGCACTCCTCGTCTGCCTCTAACTTGACGTCTCTCGACAAAATTCCCTTTCAAAAAGCTCTTACAACAGAAGTTACCCTTCCCTGATTGCTCCATTTCTGATATTACTGCTACTCTGATGTCCACAGATGACAGGCTTTCCATTTCTCCAAACATTAATATCAGTGGATTTTATATTTGCGAGCGCTGCACTGGTTGTGTAACAGTGGCCCGAAACTTTTCAACACAATCTATGTGTTACTCTTGAGCATTTAACAGCAATGATGTAGCTGTCAAAGAGCAAAGAGGTGGGCAGAGTCTATTTGATAATCTTGGGTTCTCTGTATTTACTGTCTGTCAGCAGGTAAAGCCCACCTGAGGAAATCTGAGAAAGATCAAGATGATGGGGAAAAGAAAAATAAATGGGGTACTGGTGCAGATCTGAAAAAGAAGATACTAGGTTACTAGGTTGTGGTGAAATCTCTGTGGTTTTTTTCCCCATTGCTACCATGCCTGAGAAGGTATAGCTACATCTTGCTGAGGTGCCATCTGGTTTGGAGATTTGATGGTCATCTTTAACAGAGGCAAACAGAACACTGTCAACAGTGCCAGAGTTGTTTCAGATATTAATAGTGTGGGATTATGGAGCATGAGTAAAACAGAGTGTTTGGGATCTGGTTCACCCTAATCACTCACTCGCATTAACTGAAAAGCCTGACAGAGAGGTGAGCTGAGTGTGCGTTCACCTGAAATACCTAAGCCACAGCGATGGGTCACAGGCTGGACGGGGCTTTTCAGAACTCGACCTAGATTTTAAATGTGTATAAACTGTGCTGATTAGCAGCTTGCATTTATTATGCCTTCTTTCTTATACGTTGGTCTTCCATCTACTGTTCATGCATATATGCCACCGCTCTATGATATACTGGCCATTTTTACATCTCTCAAAAAAATCACAAGATATTCAGTGTTTTTCCCCCTTGATCATACCAAAATAAATAAGAGCTGTGTTTAATATCTGAGAGGAATCTGTACCGGATCCATTCATTTACTGTAACTATGAAGGAACCTTAGCAAGAAGCCTTTCTGTGATCAAATATTTTTATTCAGACTTCATTTTAACACCTCCCTGATACTGAAACCAGCTAAGTTGGAGACTTCATGCCACAGTGAAGGGTGTTGTCAGAGCAGCCTGGCAGCCATCAAGTATGATGCATTCATTATTCATTATAGTGTATCGGATTTCTTTTTTTTCCTGTTTGTTTTAGGCACTAGTGGCCTTTTTTCCATTTTTTGGTGGTAAGTAGACAGGAAAGGGGTAGAAGACATGCGGCAAAGTTTCCAAGGTCGGGAGTTGAACCCAGGACAACTGCAACGAGGACTACAGCCTCCATCTGCAAACGGGGTGCCCACTCTACCCACTACGCCACGTGACATCCCCAAAGATTGGATTTTTGAGTTTCTGTCCGGCCAGTCACTGGTCAGGACCAATCAAGCTAAAAATTGGATTCTGGTCACTAGCCAATTTCTAAGTGTATTTTCTAAAATGCCAGCATGCCTTCTAATATGGAAAACTTACCTTTTCAAAGGATGAAATGCTTTGAACAAGGAACTTTTTTTCTAACTAACATGTCTTTTTTTAATAATATAAATTTTATTGACACAAATCTTTATCTTAGAATTTTCATGGAAATCTGTATCCCTGAGAACATTACTGAATTTTAAGACCATGTTGATGTTTAGTTCTGGGAAAAGAGAAAATAAAAAGCCACTACACCGTTCATTTTTCCCAACACATAAAAGAAAATGTATTTAAAAAACACTGTTCACACTGCAGAACACAAAGGGCAGCTGTTCATCAGTCCATCATGTTCACATGTGGCGCTTCCTCTGCCTTTGTCCTCCTTCAAAAAGTCGACATTACGCATGCCTCTCAGTTACAGAGCTGCACAATTCAAATCAGGGGTTCGTCTGTCAACTTTCAAACTCAACATCACGTTTCTAAGACGTTGGAGCGAAAGCTTCCTGTTTGTGTACAACAAATCAAAAAAATATAGAAACAAATCAAGACTTTTATTCGATTTTCTTTTCTTACAAACATGGCTCACATACATGGTTGATCGCTTTATAAATCTGTGGTTTAGAAATGTGGCCCAAAACTCAAGGGGTGTGCATAGGCGTTGAGTCAACGTCCAGCTCTGTCATGGTTATGCTTTTTGTCTTGCTCCTCCCTCAGGTGGAGTTCAATTTTCCAACAGCAGGAATCTTGTTTTTTGGGGGGTTTCAGGCTTTTTTTAGTCATCTTTCGCTTGGTGGAGGTTCACAGAGGGACATGAGGAACACTGACTGACAGCATGGACGCTCAAAAATGTCCACATGCATGACAACCTCTTTCTAATTTCTGAAACACTTGTGGATTCATTTAGAAGAGACAGTACCAGGTAGGTGGATGGAACCGCACTGAGCGCCTATATTAGGGCCGATGAGGGGAAACGGCTCAGATCAGAACCGGATGAATGATTTCGAGCTGCTGATGTGATCTACAGATGAGAAGCCACTGCAGTGTGCTTGTGCTTTTAACCTCAGTCTCCTGATAAGATAGCCACTGCCAGTGTCTTACTACAGGTGGTTTACAACACCCAACAGGACCACAGTGACATGGGAGGTCTGGGATCAAGCAGTGCACCAACATGAGAGGAATGGGAACACAGTACTGTCTCTTTAAAACAAAACATCTAGAAAGATTTAGCCTCCTAGCTAGTACAGACATGACAATATTCACGTATTGTTTATACAAGACCGTGATCGAATGGAGGAGTTCACTCTGCACCACCCTCGGGGGTGTGGGGGGGCGAGGTTCAGGTGAGTGCTGTAGTTGCTTCCACACTACGCTGAAGGGGGGCTTAGAGCAGGAGCAGCAAGAAGGAGCTCATTCCTCAGTCTGAACTGATTTTTTTCAGTCCTAGATTCCGTTTGCTGAAGAGGAGATGGCGGAAGCGACCGAGGTGCTGCTTGCTGGAGGGGAGATGATGCACATCAGTAGACCCAGGACACTGGAACCCACTGGCTGGAGGTGCACACCAGGTCCATGGACTCCTCCAGGTGCCTGATGGTCTCGTCAATCTCATTGTTGATGATGGTCATGTCGAAGTAGTGGGCGTAGGTCTTCTGCAGGATTTCAGACTCTTTCTGCAGCCGCTGGAGTGACTCATCCTGGAGGAGGAAGAGAGAAACAGGAAGGTTTCACCCTAACGCAGGCAGAGAGCGTGACAGAGATGAAAACAGGAAGGAGGACTGCACCGACAGACACCTTTACCGTTTTCATGTTTTGTCACATTACCATAGTGATTTACGTGTTAGAACAACACAAAGCAGTGTATAATTGTGATGTGAAAGGAAATAGTTATCAAAACTACATTTGTATTCAGCCCTCGGAGTTGAAAGATAACAGAAGCACAGCTGCGAGTCTCAATGGCCATTTTTAAGCATTGCCACAGATTCTCCTATGACTAAATCTGCTTTAATCTTTTTTAAAGAGTGCTTTAATCTAAAGTATTCCACTGTAACTCCAGCTGTATAACTAGAGTCAGGGGGGACCTACAGCCCAGCCTCCATCCATAACTAACCAGCTTCCTTGTCCAAGCTGGAGAATCCCCACAGCATGATGCTGCCTCATACATGTGTATTCAGGGTGATGTGCAGCTCGTTCTTCTGCCACGCTAAGTGTTTTGGATGTAGCTCATCTGACCAGATCTTCCAAATCACCCCTTAAGAGTTTTGATCAGGTTTCCCCATGTTTCTTCTTGCAAGTCTACTAGAAAGGCAGATTTGGGGAGTACATACAGACTACCCACCCTGTCAACAGATTCTCCTCCCTGAGCCGTGGATCCCTGCAGCTCCTCTACAGTTCCCATGGGTCTCTTGGCTGTTTCTCTGATTAAAGCTTTCCTGCCTGCTGCTTCGGCTTTAGCTCATTTATCTTGAGGTTAAATTACAAACTGGTAGAATCTATATGTTCTAATTAGGCGCCTTTTGAAGGAAATTAGATGCATTAGTTAGATTTTATTTATGGACGTCATAGTAAAGGAGGCTGAATACAAAAGAACACCGCACATTTTACGTGTAAAATAAAATGAAAACTCTGCATGATTTTCCTCCCACATTGCAGTATTGGAGAATGTTGCTTTGTTTTCATTCACACAGCTCATCCTGCTTTAACCTCCCCCCCTGCATTTTGAAGGCACTCTGATGTGTGGTTCCTCTTTTATGAACAGTTGCAGACTGTAAGGCAGCTAACTTTCAATTAGAAATCTTGCTATTTTAGAACCAGAGGTGATCAGGCATTCAGCTTGGAGAGGCAATGATCTGGTCTAGGACCAGCCTTTTTTATCACTTCTAATGTTGCCCACATCACAATTTTGCACGTACTCTGGTTGGTCGATCACATAAAATCCCAATAAAAGACACTGTAGTTTGTGCTTGTAGCATAAAAAATGTGAAAGAGTTCAAGAGATATGAAAACTTTTGACTGCCTCTCTGTCTTTTTACTAAAGTTGAGAGAAGCAGCTCATCAAGTGGCTGCTGAGCTCAGCATGGAGGGTCCCTCACTAACAGGACAGGATGGGGGCCAAACACACACAGAGGCACTTTTCACTACAGCTTATAGCACTCACACGTATAACCCCTAACCCCACCCCCGCCCCAGTCCTTGCAGACATTACTTACTGGCAGTGTTCGACACCACCTGGGCGCCTGTGGCGAGTGCCAGCCAGCCAGCCAGCCAGCCAACCAACCAACCAACCAACCAAACACATGCAGCATGCAGAAATAAGAGACAACAGCGAGGAGTGAGAGAGGAACATACGAGGTTGCAGATTCACATTCATGATCACAACTTTTTACAGGGACACATTTTAGATTTTCTGAAATAATACATGACAATCAGGATTCTATTAGAAAATGCAAAAAGACTGAGTGAAGAATGAATATTTACAGTGTTGACTGATCGTCATAACTTCTATAAATCTCTCTGACATGATGGATATCAGCTTGTGGACCAAATCCGGACTGATGCTGACCCATTCTTTTCTTCTTCTTGCTTCGAGTTGGTGCTGCATTTTGACAACTGAGCCCAGCCAATCAAGAGAGTGAAGATCGGCTTAGCGTCTTGAACCCAGGATTCTACTGTGTCTGTCAGCTGCATAGTTCTCACTTTCACGAAGTGACACAGTGCTGGATCATAGTGGAAAATACAGAATATCAGAGTTCTACCTGGATTATTAAGGATCTACTGAGCCCTCTGTGTTCTTGGATTTTAGTGGGAGGAAGCCCACTATCAGTCCCACACATGGATTCTATCACAATGCTTCACCACAAAGGACTGATAGGAGCTCTCATATTTTGCTCCCTAGACAAATTATTTTCCAGATGTCCCAAAGAAATCATAATGATTCAGAGAAAAAAATAACGCACGAGTCTTCTCAAGTCTTTCACTTCCTGCATCTCAGGGCTTCTCTTGGACAGAAGTTGTTTCTTTGCTGTTGTGCATCTTGTCAGACGGTGGTTCCCACAGCACCTGCAGCTGATCTTCAGCAAGCTCTGCACTGGTGGCAACACACATATCCAGTGTATGTCACCTCTCATGCTGAAAGCCTTGATGATCCAGAAAAACGTTCTTTCAGCTACAAATATCATCAGTAGCTGTTTCCTTCCATGTGAGGCTGTGATGCTGGCTGGGCGCTTTTTGATTCGCCATAACCCAAGAAAATCATGATTTGAGCTTGTGTCCCACTTTTATAGCAATCAGTCCACCAACTAGATAGATTAGATGAAGGGATTTCAGCTGGACTCACACATGACTGCATTGACATGGAAAGAGCATATCCACATGTCTGTGCCAGGATAAAGTTTCAAGTTCATCTTTAAAAATGGGACAGTACGTATTAATGCACATTTACATGTCAACACCTGACATTCTAGCCAAGTGGCTGATTTCTGTCTCTGGTCCTATTGGCCAGTTGATGTTAAAACACCTAATAAAAAGCAAGGATGAAAACCATAAAATAACACTACTATATAAGAAATGCATAAATACAGTGATTATGTATGTTTTTTTATTGCAATAAAGTCAAGTTTTTATGCCAATAATTTAATATAGATTTAATCACTGTGGAAACATCTACAACAAGGAGAAGCCGTGAAGGTTCCAGAAATTTGTGTCACTGCCAAAAGTTTGGGCCAGAAGTGTAAAGGAGAAACTGCTGACAGCAGTTTATTGTCCCATCATGAATCAGCTGGAGTCCAGCGAAGCATCACAACAGAAAAATCCTTTGCTCCAGAATTTATCTGATGTTTCAGCGCTTTTTAAAATTCTATTATAGAAAATATAATATTGATAAAAAATATCTTTTAAAGTTTTTGAAAAGAAAAAATAGATATACATATTAGGAATAAGATGGAGACAGGGAATCCACCCTACAGTGATCGTAACTCAACTCACCTGTAATATAAATAGGACTGAACTGCACTGGATGTAACTGGATCGGAATGTGACCATATGATTGGGCTGAATTATTATGAACTGAACTGATCGGACCTGAATTTGGAACGACAGTGCCTATAAAAAAAGTATTCACCCCCTTGGATGTTTTACCCCTTTGCTTTTACACATTTACAGCATCAGTCATGCTCAACAAAATTTGGCTTTTTTGACATAATAACTTACAAAAAACCCCAAATGCTGTAGTGTCAAAGATCCGGTCTAGGCAGATCTACACATTGGAGGTCTTCCTCCATGTCTTGATGATGGATTTAGCTGAACTCCAGGGATGTTCAGGACCTTAGAGATGTCTTTGTCTCCATCCCCTGACTGATGCTTTCAATAACCTTTTCTCTGACAGGTTGGAGTGTTCTTTAGCCTTCATGCTGTCATGGTTGCCAGGAATCCTGATGAACCAGTGACTGGACCTTCCAGAACCAGCTGTCTTTATACTCCAGTCACTGGAGACACACTCACTGCATTCAGCTGATCTCCATTCCACTCACTGTGAGACGACTAGCACCAGTTGGCTGGACCTCTGTTGAATTAGGACAGTCACTGTAAAGGGGGTGAATATTTATGTAATCACTTGTTTTATGAGAAATATTTTTATTTAATGGTCATTATTTTGTAGAAATCGGCTTTCAGTTTGACATTAAAGTGATTTTTTTGTTTATTTTTTTGGTCAAAAAAGCCACATTCTGTTGATCATGATTGATTTCTTAATGCAATCAATGAGTAAAACAGCCAAGGCATGAATACTTTTCATAGGCACTGTATAGCTGGATTCTATAGATCTGCATATGAACTGACTTGCCCTTCACTGTAAATGAGCTGGATGGAAGAGAAGGATTGTCAGCGTGTCTGCTGTGTTCTTACCTCATTGATGCCTGGCGTGATGGTTGGAGCTGCGATGAAAACAACATACGGGGCGAACTCTGCCGTCCGCAGGACCTTCAGGGCCTGAAACAAGCCACGCAGTCACACAAGTTTGTTTTTTCTATCCTTATTTGGACATTATGTCTATTTCCCTTTATATGATTATATTCCCATTTGTACCTAAACTTAAAGCTGCAATATAAGCAGCACCACATTAGGACCATGCTTTGGTCCCATAAGGCCTCCAGAACTTAAATAAGTGCACACGGACCTGAGGTTCAACATCTAATATCGCCACGAGTCCTTGCTGGTGGATCTTCCGAATGGTCTCGAGCCTCGTCCCGTACATGGCGTCCTCATGGCTGCCGTACTCCAGGTACTCGTTGTTGCTGATGTCCTGCATCATCTGGTCATGAGAAGCGAAGTAGTAGTTCTTCCCATTCTCTTCGTCCTTCTTTGGAGGTCTGGTGGTGTCTGCAGGGACAGAGTCCCAGAAACAGGAAGTGAGGATTCACACTTCCTGGCATGAATGTGAGATGTTGTGAGGATGCATCTTACGTGGGATGGGGTAGGCAAATCTGTCAGGGTGTTTGGTTATAAGTGTGTTCTTGATGTGTCTTCTGCCCACTCCATGAGCGCCTGAGAGATAAACACGGAGTTAAACAGGAAGCTAACTCTGCTTCCTGGGGTCGCTGGTTGACTTCACTTACCCAACAAAACGAGTGTTTTCCTCTTGAAGGCAGGGAGCTTCACGACCTCCTCATATGTGACCAGGTCTAGTTGATCAAACACTAGAGGTGATGGAAGGAGAGCAGAGTGAGCAGAGTGGAGGGAAGCCCGGATACGCCTGCTAACTATGTCAGACAGACCTAAACAGTGAGAGCTGATGACGAGGGTCGGGTTCTGATAGAACCATCTGGTGTTTAGCTAGCACAGAAAGATCTGCAGAGCTGCTCTTTGACAAACTTTCTTCTCCTTTAGACATTTTGGACAATAGTTATTGGATCTGATGGAAGCATGAGGTAAATATTGCGACGACTCAAACTAACAGCGACCAGAGAGTTTCCTTTCCCCCAGGATCATCTCAGGTCAACAGCTCAAGGCATTTTTAAGTAATCAGCATCCAGATTCCTTGACGAAATTCAACTCCTGGTACTTTTGTAAGTTGGCCATTTATCATTATATCAGTGACAACCCCAGCAAACTGTGTGGCTATGTTTTGTGCAGCCAATTTGTAATTTCAACCAATATGTGTTAACGGATTGCAAAACTGTGTTATAGTTTGCCCAAATGATTTTGTTGATCTAATCTGGATCTTCTGCTGTTGCCTTCTTTCTGTCTGGGTCATTTGAGCTGTTCTGCCTGCTGCACCCAGATAGCCACAGACAGGCCTCAGTGGAAGAGAGAAAGCTGTGCAGAGAGCAGCTGAATAACTAGTCCTAACATTTTAGAATGTTCAAAACAAAACACAAAGTTTATCATGCAGTGAAACAGCTTTTTCTGAACAACTTTTCACTTTTATCAACACATAATTAACCAGGATCTATGGAACTGGATCAGCCCCCCCCCCCCTAAAAAAAAAAAAAAAAAGAAAAAAAGAAAGAGGTCTGACATGGAGATGAGGACCTGGCAGCAACCAGCTTCAATGACAGAGACATGAGCTGTGCAGGAGGAGAACGTAGTTTCCAGAGGAACATGGCAGATTTCTGGGATTTTTTTTGTGGCCGACTGAAGGCAGAATTCAGAGCAAAAAAAGTCTGATTTCTATTTTTTTTTTTTTTTTCAGTGGCCCTAGAATCCTCCTCCGTAAGGTTCATATTGAAATACATCACTGGTTGAATTACCAGTGAGTCATCTGACTGAAATATGCAGCTGCACACATGGAAAATTCAGACGTTTTCTGGTGAAAAGAAACACTTGTGGTGGAGCCGAGTTGAGGCTTTCAGATGGAAGAACGCTGCACCAAGCGTCAAATACGATAGTGACGGTATCATGCTGAGGACCTGCTTTGCTGCCGCTGGCATAATTTGTATGGAATGACACTTTTAAAATGATTGAAGTCTTTCCACTCAAAAAAAAAAAAATCAGTGGATCCAATAAATTATTAAAAGCCAAAACACAGTCTGAAAATGATGCAACTGATGAATGAACGTACACTTCTGAAAGGAACTGTTCATTTTTCTGAACAGATCATTGTTCAAAGGGCAGGTTACACAGTAAATCCTACAGAATTTGTGAGACAATTTGGGAAGTTGGGACATCTGCAAGGACACTTTTCTAGTCTTTTGTTTGAAGCTGGAATTCTAGAATTTTGCTGTTTCTTTCTGTCTTGATCATAATCAGAATAACTGACTGGAATGGTTCATACAAGACCTACAGTAGAAACTCTGCAAATACTTCTATGGACAAAAAAAAATCCAAGCTTTTGTTTTTAATTTACATACACAAGTCATCTAAAGTAAATGTGAGATCTTTCTGAATATAAACGGAGCCCAGAATAAATGAGGGGCGGACTGCAGAGCTGATCTCTGTACAGTGTGTTCCCAGCATCTGAAACATGAACCTCTGTGCATCAAGCTGCTGACAAGTGAAATACAATCCCCACACGTCACTGGGGTCTTCGCTGCAGCTGCTGCCGATCAGACTATCAGTGAGATAACACATGCAGATTGTGCTGCTGATGTCAGAGGGTGCAGCAAATGTTGCACATGGAGGAGAGAAATGAACTGGACATCATCTAACAAGGTGTCTCAGAGACAAGCACTACAGCAAACTGCATGGTTTCAGTTTTGGTCTCAGGCTTCTGTTGTTGCACAAAAACAGCAGGAACAAAAGTGAAACCCTGGCAGTGACAGAGAGGAGAGGAAGGAGGAGCTGGAACTGTTACTGGTTGTTACTTACATGCAGCGCAGCCGGTCAGAGGCAGACAGCAAGAGAGATCAACAGAAGGGGTCATAACATGGTCGCTTAGAGCAGCAGATGTATAAAATGTCGCAGAAACAGAGAAGACACTGAGCTGGTCACACATAGACTGGCCCTCCTGCTAAATATGGATTCATCTTTTATTACAGCACAATAATCTCACACTGAAAAATTGAACCTTGAACTTTTAATTTATGGTTATATATTAATGAATAATTGTTTATAACAAATTATTGAAACCACAAACAGACCCCATGAAAAAATGTAACTTTTACATCTTTTTTTTTTTACTGCCAGAGAGCAAAGGTTGGTATCTAGGGGTCACCAAGTCTCCTTAGCAACCATTAGACTACATGCCAACCTACTGTTTGAGGGGAGTTTGCTTAACTTTTCTACTCGGGTAGCTTTGCTGAAGGAAATGTGGAAAAGCACTGCATGCCTCGAAGTAAAGGAAAGGCTCTGTGATGCTGTGGGCCTGTTTCTCTTCCTATGGCCCTAGAACCTTTTTAAAGGTATTCAAAATCTGCTAGACTGAGTCACTGAACTGAAAATGGTTATCAGTGGTTACTGGGTCTTCTAGGGCCATTTCAGGAGCGTGAAACGGGACCCAGGACTCTGGATGGTCTAGAGCAGGGGGCAACCTTTTCAATTCTGCCCCTGCTGCTGCAAAATACAGTTTGTCTGGAGCCACAAGAAGATTTTATAAACATGGACTATATTATTATCTTTTTATTTTGAAAGGGAATGGAATTAAACTCAGATTTATTTCTATTTTCAGACTTCTGAAATCAATCATCTAACTTTACAAAGAAAAAACCCCATTATTTTGTACAAAAAGACCAACAGAGTGAGCCCTTTCTCTAAATATGGAAAAAAAAAAAAAAGAACAATAGGTAGCTCACTTGAAAATATAAAGCACATAGGTTGAAGCTAAAAACATTAAGTTACTTAAAATAATATTATTCAGAAAGCCTTGTAGCACTGGTGCCCTTCTATTGCAGATACTCGATGCAGATATTGCATAAAAACATAAAGAACTCCTAAGACCACCTTTTCTTATTGCCTTTATATAAAAAAACACATCTCTTTTTCAGTTCTGTAGGGGCCACAGTAGAGGGGCCAAAGAGCCACATGTGGAACATGTGCAGGTTGCAGACCCGTGGTCGAGAGAGACTGTGCAGAGGAAGGGTTAGAGACCGCTCTCTCTGTTTGCTCCAGCCTTACCCAACAAATGTTACAGGAGAAGACAAAGTGGCGTCCTACTGGCAGAGGGGTGGGGCTGGGGGTGTGGTGCAGGGGTACCAAGGATTCTATTAAAAACAGCTCCTATCTCTTCCCCAAACAAACAGAAGGTTACGTCTTGTTTGGTTTCCAGTGTGAGATTATGCCGCTGCAATAAACTACGATTAGCAGAGGTCACATTAACACAAAGTTTGATGGGAATCTGGATCCCAACCCAAACATAGAAGATGGCTGAAATGCCCCAGAGTCACATGGTGCATCATTTCAGCTTCCAGACAACATGATTGGATGCAGGTGATCATTAATGGAGTGGATGCAGGAACGTATTCAGTCAGACTTCCAGTCTGACTGATGCTTTCTGTCATGTCTGAGAATGTCCAAGAAGCTCTTCATCAGTTTCAGCAGCTGACTTCAGGAACAAGCTTCATGACCTTCACACCCTCATCTTGCCATCTCCATGCTGCCTACAGCCACTGACCTGAGCTATCCCCATCTGTGTCTTCACAGAAAGCCGGACCCCTGCAGCCAAGCTGTAGCCCCTCCCCTCTGTGTCCTCAGGGACTAATAAACAAACACTCACCTGCTCTGTATGCCATCAACAGAGCGACATGTCTCACATTTCTCTCCCATAATCCTCAGCTAAACTACTGCATACACACGACCCAGGACAGGATTAAGTAACAGCAGGACTACTATTCCTTCTGGGAACAGATTCCAGAACACCAGAGGACCAGTTCATGGACTGCCCCCCTGACCCCCAGCTACTCTGGATCTGTTTATGTGGTGGTGTCATGGGTCTTGCAGTTGACATGTGTGACACATCATCAGCATGTTTAAGCTCCACTCAGCTTCTCCTTCTGGAAACCCATGTTCACTGCAAGCCACTGCACTAAACTGCCAAAAGTTCTGGGATAAGATATTGCAATAATTAATAATGCAATACTTGCAATAAGATCTGTTGTGAAATATCCTCACTAGTAAATGTTCTGCAGTCAGTAGTCGGTGGTGTTATATTGTGACCGGGGACACAATATAACACCATGAGGTGGTGAACCAGACATGATTCCATTCAGTTCAGATACGCTTTATTGATCCCAGATAGAAATCAAAACTTGCTGGAACTCATACAATCTTTCCTCAAGAAGTTGTTGTAGAGGCTGATGACTGTGGGCAGGAAGGAGATCTGTATCACTCATACCAAAGAGGCCTCTGACTGAAGACACTCTGTGTATAACGGTGTCATGAAGAGGCTCAGTGGATGCTGAGGTACATAGAGCGCTGAGGTCAGCAACTTTCTGCAGAGTTACCAGCTACAGACCTCCAAACATCACGTGGCCTTCAGATTAGCTCAAGAAGAATGCTTCGAGAGCGTCACAGAGAGGTTTCCACCAGGGGCATAACTCTGTCCGATGTCTGAGGTGTATCCGGACACATTATAGGTGCTCCAGAGCATTGTCGAGCGCCTTCATGATGTGTGTGGGAGCAGAGGGGCACCTGATCAGCACCGTGCCTCTGGTGTTGATCATATTATTCACACACACAAACAGCTATTAAATACAGAAAATTGCTAGCTACCAATAATTTTCCCGCCATCGCTTTAGTGTCCTCTCTAGCGCAGCACCCGTATGCATCGCGTGTAGAGCATACCCACTTTTTGCACCATTGGTTTCCATGGCCAAGCAGCTGCAGCCCAGTCTTCTATCACCAAGTGCAAAGGAAAGCATCAGCATGCCACCACTGGTAATCGAGACCAGTAAAGACCTGTTCCACTGGACGAGTCTGCTTGTGGCAGTAAATAGGAGAGCGGGACTTGTCTAATGAACAGACTCATACAGGAGGGACTCTGGTGTGGCATTTTGGACAGGTCAATGTCCCTAACTTTAGGATAACAGTTTGGAGCTGGCCTCTTTCTATTCCTGTTGTGATGAACTCAAGCACAGACTGTGAGCCAAGCTTGTCTTCTCATCCAACATCAGTGTCTGACCTCACAGGTGTTCTTACTGAAGAATGGTCAAAAATTCCCAGAAACACATTCCTAGACCTTGTGGAACACCTTCCCAGAAGAGTTGAAGCTGTTGGTTTATGATCCCACATAGTTTTTTTTTTTTTTTTTGCTTGATCTAAAACAGAGATATGTATGGCCGAATATTAGGGCCATTAGAGATAAAAGAAAATCAATAATGTGGCAATGGAACAGTAAATTTCCACCAAAAAACTCAGAAATTTTGAGATTGATTTCACATAGTTGCGTGACAAAAACTGGATATTTTTTATCAATTTGCAATAAGATTACAACTTTACTTGATTAAAAACATAAATTTACCAATATTAATATATATCAATAGTAATTTTCTGACATTATGAATTCAAAAATTAGGAAGAGGAAAACTGAAGTTTACTGAGGTTATGAAGTCAGATATTTATGACAAAAAATGCTGGGAGTCATCTAAGGCAGAGGTCCCCAACCCTGGTCCTCAGGGCCCAGTTATGGAACGCCAGCGGGGTCATGTACGTGTGACCCCGCTGGCGTTCCAGACATGGCGTTCCATACAGTGTCCTGCATCTTACAGGTGTTTCCCTGCTGCTGCAGCACGCCTGCTTCAAGCAACAGCCTTCTGTTGATGGCTGCAGTGGAGGCCATTCAATCATTTGAAGTGCAGACGCATGTTAAACATGCAGGACAGTGGGCCCTGAGGAGCAGGGTTAGGTTCAAGTGGTTCAAGCGGTAAATGCAGGAGATGATCATCTGATCTGGGCTCTTTTCCTGTCTCAGAACAACCCAACTAGGCATAAAAGCTGTTAGCATCAGAATATGAAGAAGCTGGAAGATAGCTGCATAGAGTCTGAACGTGAACCATGTCATTGTGATACAGGAGAAGAGGCCGGATCTACCACTTCCACTTGGGAAAATATTCACATGATCATTCCAACAATTAAAACCTGAGATAATCTTTGTAAACATCTGAGATTTTTCTGAGAAACTGAAGTTTTTTTCTGAAAAATTTTGGACTTTACAATGTCAGAGAAAATCCTAGTTTTAATATTGTAAATTTATGCCTTTACTTGTTGAAAATTGTAATTTTTTTTCTTACAAATTTACGACTTTTCAACAGAGAATATCCGGTTTTTCTTTCAAATATGTGATATTCATCTCAAAATTTCTGTGTTTTTTGGAGGAAATGTACTCCTCTGTGGCCAATTTTGTGGCCCTAATACTCCGTCAGAGGATATGCCACTAATGACATCATTTATTTTTGTTTCTATGTTTTAAAAAGCCATAATGGTCACCTGCTAAAAAATAAAAAACAAACACTTTTTGTCCAGTTTGCGATTTTTTTCTGTTGCTACCAAGTAAAATATGTCACTAATCATCCTCCAAGTGCTGTGATTCCATGTTTGTTTTTTTCGGGGTTAGGTTATTGTTATGTGTGCAGTTGAATATAACACTGAACCAGTAAAGTTGCAAACTTCTTCTGGGATTCTTCTGGGTGTTTCTTTAAAGGAAACATCCACCTTTTTTCCAGCCTCTCTGAAGAAAACAGCATGAAGACATTTTGAAAAGCCTGAACAGATAAAGCTGCAGCCTTGAACTGAAACTTTTCCTTCTTTTTCTCTCCTGTAAACTCAAACATCCACACTTTACCAAGTAAAGGCAGCTTCTACGACACCTCAGTCTGGTCACACAGCATCCTTTGTGGTTTTTCAGCAGAAAGATGTTCAGAGATGACTGAATGTATATAAACTGTGCTACTTGAGTTGAGAGTCTGTGAGTTATTTCCCATCCGATAGTATTTAAATGTGCACCCAGTGGTGAACAGGCTAAAAGCTCATCAGTGAGTCTGAGCTGCTCATGTTTCCCTGAGTCACCCTGCTGCTCATCCAAGGTATCGGCACGTCTCACATCTCCTCCTCTTATTTCTGGCTGTGGCTCTGCTGTTGGAGCTAGGAGGTCTGCTTACACTCAACCTCCACACACACACACACAAACACACGCACACACACACACGCACACACACAGATCAACATCTGGCTCTGTGGGTGTGAGACAGACGTGGTGGTGTGAAGGGACTACCTGCGTTGTGCTTTGCCAAATACTTGTCTTTGTACTGCTTCTTCTTCTTGCCGAACCAGGTACAGCTGGCCTGCTGCTCCTGCTTAGTTTTCTCCATGGCGATGCACGCCACCCGCCTGCCAAACAAACAGAGTTTAGAGTTTCCTGAGTTGCAGTTGATGCCAGAGTAGAAGCAGCTTAGCTGGGAAGAAATCTCAGAGTCTGAGATAAAGGCCATGTTTCTGTATCTGGGTCTTATATGAGGGACTAAGGAGGAGGAGTAGCTTCTGCTGGCATTAACTTCTAACTTTGCTCTAACATAGAAAGTACTCCGAGATCGGTTCTTCTGTTTCTTCTTGTGCGTTCTGCTCTGTCTTCTCCACCCCCCGAAGTTGGTCATGGCAGATGGCCGCTCACACTGAGCCAGGTTCTGCTGGAGGTTTCTTCCTATAAAGGGGAGTTTCTCCTTTCCACTGTTGCTACATGCGTGCTCGCTATGAGGGATTGCTGTATGGTTTCTGGACTTGGTCACGAAGGAGTTAATCATTTACTTTGGGGTGATTTAGGAAAACTGAAAATGGAGTCTCACTCCTAATCCTTTCTGCTATGACTATGCTGTTATTTTTTATATTTCCTGTGGTTTCCTGTGTAGAAGAAGAAGAGTCTCAGCAGCACCAAAAATGTGTGTGAAGGTTCGAAAAGTTCAGCAGCAGAGCTTTGTTAGAAACAGCAGTGGAAACGATCAGGTCATCAGTCCTCATCCTCTGTCTGTGATCAGCCCAAACTTCCTTTAGTCTCTGGAGCTCAGCAGACTCCATGTCAGAGAGAACATACAACAGCCTATAAATCTGCCCAACTCTCCTCTGGGTGCAGGACGAGTCAATGAAACGGAGACCCCAAACACTGTCCTTCGGGTGACTATGTTCCAGGTCTTTGCGACATCCTTCTCCTCCTCAGCCCTCATCCCTCGGGACATGTCTCCGTCACACTCACCACTCCTGCAGCTCGGGGGACGGGATGAGGCCCGCCGTGCCGTTCTTGGTGTTCTCCAGCTTGCCCTGCCACCAGTTGTGGTCGTCCTTGGAGATGATCTGGATGATGTCACCCACGCGGAAGCGGATGCCGGCCTCCTTGCAGGGGATCAGTTCATCTTTGGAGGGGTCGTACTCGAACTGGGCCCTCACATAGATCTGTGGTAAAAAAAAATCTAATAAAACGACTGAAGGGTGTGTGTGGTGTGTGTGTGGGGAGGCAAGTCAGTAAGTGTTAGAGTTGAAGGGAGGTCACGGTGGCTACATGGAGCTGGATTTTAGGGGGTTACCAAGGGGGGGTGTTCAGTAGGGAGATAAACCCAAACACTGCTGCTCCATTTATGAGGCTCTTTGCACGCCTGTAATTGCAGCTCAGGCCTCGCTTCTTTCCACTGGATCAGAATCAGTTTGGCTTTATCCTGCCTGGAAACTACTGGAACTACACACACAGAGACTGTTAGTGAGGAGAAATGTTCAGTGGAGGCTGCTGGGTCTCTGTTGGGGTGGGGTGGGGGGGGATATTTAAGGAAGCTCGTTTCTTACCTTAACTGACATTTTGTCTTTTGTGGGAGGTCTGGATCCCATCTAGGATTTGAAAGCATCACATGCATCATGCAGCAGAAACACAGTGAAATGACTGAACCGTACAGTGGGGGGGGGGTCAACTCTGGGGGAAGGGAAGTGGGGGGTGGGCAGCTTAGAGGCTAACTGGTCTCTGTGTAATGAACAATAAGCCACTCAAGTGATAGTGAGAGCCTATCGTCTGCTGCCCTCTGCTGGTCACTCGGAGGATTCTTCAGTGTCCCTTTTTTATTATCATAAGGGGCTAAGATGTGTGAATGATGATGAGATGAGAATGGAAAGAAAAATGCCAGTGGTAGAGGGCAGAAGGATTCATATCTGACTGGGGATCAGGGGGGTGAACAACACCTGTGCTCCTGTTCCCAAACCTCCAGTAAAGGTAGGGGTGATGAGGAGGGATAGTAATGGGGGGGGGGGGGGTCACATATGTGGCCCACGTACTGACTTAATGCCACAGACCAAGTAAGTCCTGATCCAATCACAAATATCAGGATCTAATTTGAAATATTCCTGTCAGAGTCTGACTGAACTCCTGATCCAGGTCTGGGGTTTTTCATTCTGCCACAACCCCAGAGAGCTGCATTTTGCACAGTCACTGTCGACTATTTTTATGTTTCATGCACATTTTCATGGCTCATGCACATTTCTGCTGGATTTCCTTAGACTGAAACTTTTTAAACTACTTTGAATAATAAAACTGAGCTTAATGCATGTTTCGATAACGAGGATTAGTTGGAATGTATGTGTGACTGAATTGGCTGGAGATGACATTTGTTGTGAAATGGCACTAAAGAAAGAAACTGAATTGAACTGACATGTTAAAGTTGGTTTTTTCCTAACAATCAGTTTTGTCACATTTACCTACTGGCTGTCTGGGAGCAGCTGGTTGCAGGTTTCCCAGCATGCATTTCCTCATGTTTAAAGCAAAATGGGCGGATCAGTCGGTAGCACTGCTGCCTCACAGCAACACGGTCCTGGGTTCGAATCCTGGCCTGGGGTCTTTCTGAATCGAGTTTGCATGTTATTCCCGTGCATGCTCCAGGTGAGTACCTGGCTTCGTCCCACAGTCCAAACACTGTTAGGACTGTTAGGTTAATTGGTATCTCTAAATTGTCCTTAGGTGTGTGTTTGTCTTGTGTGTCTCTGTGATGGACTGGTGACCTCTCCAGGGTGAACCCCGCTGGAGATAGTCAGCCCTACCCTGCATGGATAACCAGATGATGATGATGGATGGATAAAGGAAAGTGCTGACTTAATGAAGTGGGACTGGACACATTAACTGGAGCTGCATTAAAAAAAGTCGTAACCTATATTATTGTATCAAAACAGTTTATTGAAGAACATCGTGGTAGCTTTCCTAAATGGAGTTCACCAGAGTAGCATGTTACAGCTGTCCTCCATGAACATGGTATGGATTTTATGAATTTCATGAAGTATATCTCAAGGGACTGAAGTCAGCAAGTGCTTCATCTAAAATGAGTCGGATCAGTACTGGGGATGAAACAAAGATCCTGATCAGGAAACCTCCCTATTAGAAAGCAGGCAGAGAACTGAAGAAGCAGCAAACATCTAAAGAGTCTTATCCTCTCACTTGTTCTCCAAACTAACTTATTGTTTTCATTTGTCCAGTTGGCTGGGATCCAGTTTTATTCCCATGCTGCAGTAACACGGAGAATTAAGTGAAACATTTCACTGCTCTTCTGCCATCATGCTGCTTTTGGTCTGGTTTTACTGCTTTTAATCGACCACTTATTGATAAAGAAAGCATTCTGATATGCATGATGGAACAATAATGGTCATTTTGCTCCTTTTCCATTTTATATTCTGTAGTTCTAGTTGTTTCATACCTGGATGTTTCTCCCTGCTTTGATTTCAAATCATTTTCTATAATCTACTCATGGTTTACTGTAGGAACACTTGGTTATGTGACTCCTGATCTTTCTTCATGTAGTTCTCCAGAGTTATTTTGGTTTGATCAGGGATCATAATCTGTCATATTTCATGACTGTCAACTGGTCCTAATGGGAATCTGTAAAATCTTTAGAAAATAACCAAATTCAATTAAATTCAGCTATACAGGAAATTTAGACTTTCTAATAATTATTTTTGGTCATAGCAGATGAAGAAACAATAACCAAGAGGTTATAGAGCTGATACTAATTTAAAAACATGGGTGTGAAGGGGAATATTTGCAGATATGAAGTAGGATTAGGAAGCGCCTAAACGGCAAATTGTGAATACAAAAGATGGCGGTGAACTGACCTGGAACCATAATGGGACTTTTCAAAATAAAAGCATCAATTAGTGTGCTAAGGAGTGCTTGTTAAGGAGTGTTCAGGAAGGTGTGACTGTTAGGAGAGAACATCTTAGGAAACAAAACAAACTCAAAGAAGAGTGTGTGAGTCTGGGTTTTGACCCAGTAGATCTGGACCTGTAGCTCCTCCTAACAAACAACCAGTTTATCTCTGCTGGGATCACTCTTCCCACTTCCTCTGGGACCGCAGGGGGAGGCATGGTGTTCTCAGAATCAATAAAACCCCAATTCCTCAGAAGACAGTGTGATATGGATCCAGATGCATTGTGGTTTGCTGAAAGCTGAGCAGCAGCAGCACTTTCAATGATAAATGATGGAATTATGCATTTGGAGCAGAGCCCCGTGATCTCCTCAAAGGATGCAGCCAAGGATTTTCTACATTGTCCACAGCATCAACCGAGACTATGAAAAGAGACCTGGTAGCCACCACTTATTGACTTCTGCACAACACCCTTCCTGTCACTTCACACTGTCCTGGATGAGGTGAAGAGGGCAAGGAGAGGTGCGGACCGAATAAACAGAGGGATGAAGGTGTTACACAGTGCCTTGCAAAACTATTCATACCCCCATTTCACATTTTGTCCTGTTCCAGCCACAAACTTCAATGTATTTCGTAGGTTTTAATGTGATAAACCAACACCAAGCAGTGCAAAGTTGGGGAGTGGAAGAAAATGATACATGGCTTTCACAAAAATGTAAAAATCTGAAAACAGTTGTGTCTGTATTCAGCCCTCTTTACTCTAATACCCCTAAAAACCCCCAGCGAAACTGCCAAAAGTCATCTAGTGAACACCTTAGGGTAGTGGTGTACAAACTTTTTCCCACGTGGGCTGAAACTGTAGCATGAAAAGTATGCATGGGACACAAAATTTAATTTTTAAATAAAAATGCAAATTTTTTCAGCGTCTTTTATTTTACATACTCAACGATAAACTAAACAGATATTTTAATAAAAGAAACAAATTAGAAATAGAACATTGATCTTTCATTCATATTAGATCTGAAACATAAACAGTTTCAGAAGAAATGCATATCATCTCTGAAATATGTTGGTCATCTCAGTGACAAGAAAAGGAAATGGATCAGTCGTTCCTCAAAAATACTTCCTGCAACTTATCAACTGCTTTTTCTTGTCACTAAAATTTGTTCCATTTTTGAATTGCAGTCAGAGGGCCACTGATGACCCCCAGGCCACACTTTGGATACCCCAACCTTAGAGGTTTGTTAGAGAACATTAGTCATTTTCATCTGCACTTCACAATCCCCCCACCACAAAACATGGTGATGGCAGCAGAATGCTGTGGGATGCTCAAAAATAAATATTTTAGGTCAAAGCCGATTCATTTGGTAAAAAAATGTCCCTGTCAAAGTCCAGCGTCCAGACCTAAAGAATCTGAGGTAATGCTTTAAGGCTCCTGCTCTCCATCCCCGTCTGACTGATTTTGAGTTATTCTGCAAAAAAAAAAAAAAAACAAAACAAAACAAAAAAAAAAAAACTGGGCAGAAATGTCAGTGTTGCAGCTGGAACTGCAGTAAAAGGTGTCTCTACAAAGTATTGCCTCGAGGGGGCATGATTACAAATGGCCACCACACCATTCAATTGTTTATTTATCAAAACTTTTGGAAACTATGAACTGTTTTCCTTTCACTAAACAATTATTGGCTATTTTTTGTTTGTCTGCCCCATAAAACCCCACTGAAATACCTCAAAGTTTGTGCTTTTAGGATGAAATATGTACAAAAGTTCAAGTGGTATGAAGACTTTTGCAAAGCAGTGTATGAGGAGAGGGTGAGTCCAGATGTGAGGGTATTTATTACCTGTCGACCTTTGGGCTGGATGGTGCACGGCAGGTCCTGTGGGGTAGAAGCATTGATTACAGAAAGATGTTTCGATTCCACCAAGCAGCTTATTTTAAGAAACACTTGCATGAATAGACCATCAGAGTCTAGCTGGCATGAAACACACAACGAAGGCAGACGGTGCAGACAGAGAACAGGCGGAGAGAGGATCTCCCATCTGCTCCAGCGGGTCACAGAGCAAGCCAAGCAGCATCAGCACCACCACAGAGTCAGCAAGGAGCCGGGGCTCCTGCAGAACCTGGCTGGGGGATCATCAGAGTGGTTGCCTGCCCCCCCCCCAACTCGAAAGCACTGACAGAGGGGGGCCAGCTGTGCTGTGTCAGCAGGAGGACACGGCAGGCTCTATGAGGCACACCAATTTGTTAACGGAGATATCGGACACGGGGGGGCCTTTGATTGAAAAGGGGGGTGACAAGGGGGTCAAGTCAAGTGAACTGCATGGCCACCCGCCTGCGTCAGATCCTGCTG